>CH003424.1:527067-560475 GCA_000149265.1 Ciona savignyi
GGGACTATTCCGAATCAACTCGAAGCGACCACCGACGGATTAAAAAACGCCAAAAACGAACCAGAAGCAACCACAAAAACACCAGAAACAAATAAACTTAACGGAGTCGTGATTCCAGGTGATGTCAATATTATAACCACGGACGAAGAAATTGAATTTCCATGAACCCAGCGAAATGATGGTTTTTACTAAATTATTTCAATATCTCAGTCATGCACAACACACTGCAATAGTTCCATCAGGCGCAGCGTAAGCATGGGTTATCTGGCCAAAATTTTTATTTTACAACGAAAGTCCAGAAATTTCCTGTTTATATCGTTTTTACGTTTTTTCTATCAGGGCTAGGTTACGAACCCCTAATAGGATAGTCATCAGGAGGGCTTTGGAATAGAATCGATATATATTGATCACTCTAACCATTCGGCCACACGACGGTACATTTTTACCTCTTGGACCAGTAACTGTTTGCAACTGTTCGCTTACATTAAGCTCGTTATGTCAACGTATATACCTCTTTATTTTGTTATTGGTCACACTTTATTTTAAACGTACTCTGTATATTTGTTAATACACTGCAATTTTTTTTTAGACTGAGTTGTTAAAAATGACGTTTTGCTAGGCTAAGGGAATTTAGTGGTGTTCCATCTGTGTCCTATGGTTGGGGTGTATACACGGTATATGTATAGGCACCACTAACCAATTGGTCAAACGACCGTATTCAAGTCCATGCACACAGTGCAGTAAATATAGATTCTCGACAGCCAGTCAGTGTTTTTTATGTAAGTAAGATAGTATATTCATGTTTATCCACGTTAATGGAAAAAGTTGTTGCAATGTGTATAAGATTAAGCCGTTCCTTTAATTTAGTAGAACCCATCATTCTACTGGTCCCATGCAATATCCGTTAACCGCCTTGCACAAGGACACAACCTAGTAGCTAGCGACCAGTATCGAACCTACAACCTTTTAGTTGACAGGCAACGCACTTACACTCCACGCTAATCGGTCGGGCATTGGCCGAATGAGATTCGAAACTAAGTCCGGTAAAAAAACTGTCATCGCCCTACTCAAGGGAATATAAAAAGTATTCAATCCTATCCATTTGTATGTAAAATAAAGCTTTAAGCAGTTTTTTAAGACCTATTATTCGAAAACGTTACGACATCTTAAACTAAAAGATTTGGGCCACAATAAAATCGTTAATCAAATCGCTTTACCAGTACCTGAAGAGAGATTGGGTATTATTATCTAAAGTTCTTACCTTATCGACCATAGAAACATTAAAATGAATGCCGTGTCGAAGAGTTCATTGGAGAAAGTCTTCATTTGATACCAGTAAATACCTCCTCCGATAGCACTTGCTACCAATACAATCAATCCAACGTATAAATCCGAATTTCTGGTTTCAAGGACATATTCTGAAATTATCGTGCCAAATTAGTCCCAAGATAAATAGTAAGGAAAGCTTACCAATTTACCGTTTATAGTTTATTTTGTTTTGTTTCTTAAAACTATTTAAAAGAACACAAGCTTAATATATAGCACTAATAATATATATCAATAATGTAAAGAAAACACGGCTAAAACATAGATTTTTACCACAATATATAGAAGACTACTGTTTTTTTTAGTTAACAACGACATTCGTGAAATGGGCAATCAAAGTGCAATCTCGCTTAGGTTTAGCGCTTTTAAGTCGCGAAGGGTAGTGGTTTTCGTCCCTATTACCCACCGTAAACCTTCGTTTTAGAGCCACGGCGTTGTAGATTTCCACTAGCTGATCAAAATTTTCGTAAGCTAAAACAAATTTATAAAAAGAAGCTCCATTAACCCAATGGTGGCCGCGAGGCGATCTGACGATTACCCATGTGATAACGCCCAATTGCCCTTTTCATCCACGGGGATAAAAAAATTATCCTATCCATTTTCTTCAAAGAGGGAAAAATAAATTAAGTTAAATTTAAAACTGAAACAAGCTTACCATTATCAGTTTCTTGAAAGGGGTATAGTGGGTTATACTTGAGTTGTCTCTTTAGTTTTAGTTCAGGTTTATCCCAAAAACGATGTAAATGCCATGCCTGTTTTAATCGTTTTAGGGTCATTTTAAATTTAAAAAAATCAGTTTTATTACTAACTTAATCAATTTACTAAACGTTATTTATTGCGTCATAAAGTATTTAATGATGACGATGTTATATTTTTGTGGAAGAATTTTGTTGATTTTGTAATAACTTGGGGGCTAATTAGATTTATTTTAGTGGCTTCTTGTAATCCAGAAATAAAACACAATCGACAAAATGCTAACCCAGATAGTAAACCAAAAAATACCAAGCTAACAATATAACCATTATATGAATCAATCGCGTTAACCATTCGTCGATAAAACTGCTCCTTTAATCATTTAAATCCCCTGTTATGACGTAACAATGTATTTGTTGTCTATTGTTCTTTCGATCGATCACCCGTGAAGCTTAGAAGGCAGTAAGTTATCGGTGAATGTTTAAGCTGTTTACACAAGGTAGGTGAAGTTTAAGTTTTTGTGTATGATTTCCCGTCCAATATTCTAAACAGAGGTATTGTTTATAGGAAAATTGTCTTGTCGTGTGATGCTTAAGTTGGGCATAATTTTTTACTATACCCCTTAATTACTAGTCTAGGTAAAAAACAATGTAGATTAGAACACTAATATTAGTGTAAGGGTGGGGTTCGTTCGGGTAATACTAAAAGGAGGGAAAGCGGGAAGGAGGAAAAATGTTTACCAAAACAATGGAAATAAATTTTTACTCTTTCCTAAACACTAATCTCAACTCCAGAACTAACCCAAACTATAATCACATGTTTAAAACTTACCCCAATGCCTTATTCTTCATTTCAGTATACAGTTTCCCGTCTTCCCGCTTTCCTTTCTTTTAGTTTTCCCCAGTTCGTTATAAAGTTGAGCTTAGTGTTTAGAGCAAGGTTAGATTTAGTTTTATAATTTAGTGAGCATTTTCTCCTTTTCCCTTTTTTTTAATGTAGAATACGGAAATATATACTAATCCTTAATCCATTCAAACGGTGAAAAAAACAGCTTGTTGTTTTCTGGCCGGTTGGTATTAGCTGCTGGCCAAGCCACTTAGCGGACGTTGCCCGAATCCAGTGGATTAATGGGGTAAACTAAAATAGCAGTGAAATGTAACTGTGGGGTTTAACACACTGCAATAGCTATAGTCACCAAACCACAATTACCTTAAAAGCGCTTCAAGCAATCCTGTAGTAATAAGATGTACGAAAGAGGGGGAAGGCAAACTTCTCGCTCAAATGAAGTTTAATGTGTTAGAGTTGGGGTTAAAGTTATTTTGTAATTGAGATTAGGGTTCAGGTCAGCAATAGAATTATTTCCAATAGTTTTAAGGAACAATTTCCCTCCATTTGAAGTTGCTCAACAATATATTCTTATAGACTGGCATCGTTTTAGTTCCACACATGATAAACATGGCGTTTGAACAAAGAAGTCCAGTCGTTCTGCTTTGCTGTGGTTCCTTCAACCCAGTAACTGTTGGACATCTTAAAATGTTCGGTAAGTTTTTATTTGACTATGATGATGAATTGTTTTTAATTCCAAAATTGCCACGTAAGTGAAAAATGTCATTGAACATTAGTAATAAATATGACAAAAAAGAAAAAAAGCAACAAAACTGCATGTCTTATGATGCATTGTTAATATAGTGCAAGCTGGTTATCAAAGTAGTTATCTGGTAAATAAACATTTAATGACACATTGTTGTTATGGTGAACAGTAGAATATTAAATTACCGCAAGTACTATTTGTACCAGTATTTATATATGTTTGTTTTGTTTCTTCCCTGATATCAGGTACATTCATGCAAGATGCAAGCAATTATATTGTTGAATAATAGAATTTTTATAGAAAGTGTTTAAGAGAATTATTTATCGCATGTCCATTCTATAGTTATAGTTTTAGCAAGTACATTCGTGTTTGCAATGATTTTTGAACTGCAGAAATTGCAAGAAGCTTCCTTGAAAGAACTGGAAATCACATTGTGATTGGAGGTGTGTTGTCCCCCGTTCACGACGCTTACTCCAAGACTGGGTTACTTCCCGCCACCTTCCGAACAGCTATGTGCAACATTGCCATCCAGAAGCATGCTTGGCTGAGGTAGGATAGGATGAAATGATAGTTTATGAAATATGGCAGGACCGAAAGTCCATCAAATTTCAATATTTACTCGCGAGTGGAAGCTCATATGCGAGTAACGGGAGTGAATCTTTTAAATAAAGACTTCAGTAGGCCTATTGAGATGCGCCATATAATAAAACGGTCGCAATGATAAGGATTTATTTATATATTCCCCAATACGTCAGTTGAATAGAAAACAATTGCGGTAAACATTAATTAGTTTTTTTTATTTGCAAGAGTAAATTCTTAATCGCATGGCATGCACATATTTTTGTCCCTGTTACAGACAAAGATAGTTAACCATTAGTAAACCACCATGCAATAGCTCCGGACAACTGAAGGTGGACATGTGATAATCTAGAAAAATTTTTTCAAGTAGATAAACATAAACCGGATCGACTTTACACCACACTTATCTCATACTAATTCCTTTGTAAGCTGACTATCCAAATTCATGGGTTGCACTTGCACACAAAAGTAATAGTTCATATTTTTGCTGAATTTAAACTTAATTGATGTACATTTCATAGATGATTATTTACCTATGTCTTCGATTAAGCAGAAGTTTATTCTAGAAAGATAGAAATCTTTTCCAAGAGATGTATGGAAAAATTAGATTTTAAAGATAGACGATGTATAATGAGAATTAACCATATTCCAAAATGAACCTAAACTAGTTGTAAAAAATTGAGCTGGTAGCTATTTAGTTGGTTGTGTACTTGGGCAAGGCACTTAGCGGACATTGCCTGAACCCAGCGGATTAATGAGTTCTACCAATTTTAAGGAACGTCTCTATTATACACAACACACTGCAGGTGATCTGACGTCTTCCTGTGTGTTTATCCATTCATTTTTATAAAACAAGATTATTCTATCTTAAAAATATAATTACTTTTTCCCCGTTTTCCCCATAACTTTATACAAATTGAAATCATGTAATGTTACTGTTTAAATGAAAAACAAAATTTTAAGGTGACGGTGCAAATTAAAAAGCACAGCTATGACGTAATGTTAGTACATACTTGGAATCAATAAGTGCATGTGTGAATAATTTATCAGAACCTGTGATACAGATGACACATAGCCACCTTAATTTATAACCCTTTACCATCATCCATTTGACTAGATTTGTAGCCAAAAAGCAAGATGTGTTTTGATATTGTGATTTCTATATCAGTTTGGTAGATAGACATTAACTTAAGTGCTACTTGGGTGAAAATTAGGTCAATAAAATGATCTGAAAATGAAAATATAATAGAAAATATTGCTTAAATAAATCACAATAATATATACAAAAGTAATAATATAAAACATACTCGATTAGGTCTAGTGGTATGTTATGACTTTCCAGCCTTAGCAATACATAGATATTTGTGGTTAAAAACGTGGTTATTAAATGGGCAACCTTGAGCCCACAGTGGTTAATGAAGTTATTGCATGGTAGACTGTGCACCCTTTGAAAAAAAACAAAGTTACACCCATGGTTATAATATACCCTGTGTTATAAGTATTTTAGAAGAACCTTCGCTTTTGATTACTAAAATAAGTATATGATTCCAAACAACTATAATCTCTACATAAAGTATTAGAAAGGTTTTAGTCATGTACAACACACTACAATAGCTTTGGTAGCCCGACTGTGGTCCCTTCCCCTGCATTTTCCTACCAACAATAATTTTACATCATCCGATCATATTATTAACTTTAATAATACTTGCGTGGTATCAATATACACTCAACATGATTATTGATAACTGCACTGAATTTTACTTTATTCAAAGTTTAAACAAACTTATAATTTAACTTGGCGCTGTAACACAAGTAATTTAGCAACTAACAAAATAAAAGTTATGTCGTAGAAAATACAAGTAAAGGCAAATGTAAAGTACAGAACTGAATTTAAACCCGCTATAATAAAACATCGAAAAATACGCGCTAGACTGATTAAGTGATACCAACAATAAAATACCATTTCAACATGATTATTGATAACCTCCTATAAACATCGGATATCTAATGCTCCCCATTACAGTGTCGATACATGGGAATGTTCACAACCTGACTGGGTGCCTACCATCAAAGTTCTGCAACATCTTTCAAATAAAATCAAGGTTAGAACTTAATTTTTAATTTTTTCCAATGTTTTTGGATTTGTTTTTTAATTGTTTTTAGTGTTTCGGGATTTTAACTTTTTTTAAATTTTTTGCATTTTAGCCAATTCTGTAATGAATATTTTTTTGTTAATTTACTTTTTTTTGTTATACTCTTCTGCTGCACTTGTATTAAACCGGAAATTAGGGTTCAAATGGCATGGTCTGTGCTAGTGTGCAATGATTTGTGTATATATGATGATTACAATCTAATGCATAACTTTTACTTTTTAATATGGTGTGAAGAATATAGTTTACAATTTATTTGTGGAAAACTGCTCATTTCTATCCCTGCATCACTGTTTCAGTATTTTCATTTTGAGCCCTGTGTTTTATTTGATTATGTAGTCAGAAATGCGTCTATGCATTAATGATGTTCCACTTGAATCTATCGTTCTTTATATGTAGTTTGTATTCTTTATATTAAATAAGTTTGGTACTCAATGCATTTAAAATTTACATTTGCTTCCAATAGTACAATGGTAATAATTGCATCTTTAAAATATGATACAATTGTTTCTTTTATTCATATTAAAATGTGTATCAATGTTATTTTATTCACAAACAAATCAATACCAAACTACCAACCAATGCCAGGATAGTTGCTAGCTTGTTGATATTATATGAACTACTTAAGAAGCCTTATTAAGCAAAATAGATGCAAAAATTTAATCATTGCCTCAATGGAAAAACACAATACTGACCCCCTTTTCAGCTCCAAAAACTATTCAAACTATTTTTAAGCTTTTTAAAAAATAAGAAATTTAATGATTGCTTAATGAGCTAACTGCACTTAAAACAGTAATCATTATAAGTCAGTTTTGAAATATATTTGTTTAAAGTTGCAACCAAATCTAAGAAAGTGAAAATATTAATTAAACAAGGTGCTTATGTTATATAAATCACTCTGAAACCCCCATTTTGCAAAGTATGTTTAAACATTTAATCTTTCCCTTTCAGAATGACTATGGTATACCAGGTCCGTATTCGAACCATATTCACTACATGCCGGCTAAGTATCCTCGTAGCGCTGTCACTTTGCAGCCAAATGGCTCTCTACATCATCTAGTGGTGAACGGACGTGTGCGATCCACATCTGGAGTTGGAATGTGCTCTCCTAATTATGACGATTCGAAAAACACGGATTTGATAAATTACTCGAACGCTGAGACTGGTGAGAACTAAGCTAAGTGCCATGGTAGGCAATAGGTAAATAAACAGAAAATTAAGTAGTATTTTTGGGCTCAGTACAACTGTACAAAATGAAATATAAATTATTCAAGGATATTGTAACTATCTACAGGTAAACTTTTAGTTGCATTAAATGTCCCAAGTGGGATATTAAAAAATCATTAAAAATGGGTTATTTCTTCGATAAGGCACTTTTATCATTAAAATATAATATATATCAGCTACATAGGCTCTGAGACTGACTGAAGGTCATAACCAAGTAAGTGTAGGGTTTGATATCTACCCTCAGCACTTTGTGCTCAGTACTTTTCCTGGGCAAAACACTTGTGGGCATTGCGCTAATCCACATTATGCATGAGAGCGTATATTGGGAAGAGTAATAATCAGATTTTCCAGGCCCCCATTCTCCTAAGCCGACTCCCCCATTGCACGGGTCGCTTTACCGCACACTTTTCTTCGAGGCTTAGTGTAATAATTTTGATATACAATTTTTTCCAGTTTTTTTTCCAAGACTAAATATACCTAAAGTAAATAACTGATTGGATTATAGACAGGTTTTAAGGACTGTTGTTTAGCCGTTTTTCTCGATTTCCAATTTTTCATCAAAGGTCCTGCTTCGTGTTTTCATAGTGAAAAAAAAACTAAACTAGATTACAGACTGTGGTATAACCACTGTATTTCACTCACACTCGGTAATAAAAATATATATATATATATATACAACTCGGTTAAATTATTTTTGACTTTGTTTTTAATAAATAATTCGATAAGTTAATGCAATTAATTGATTTTGGCATGATGTAGCAAATATTTATACCGAGTCGTTGTGCATGACTGTTGGATGGTTCATTAAATATTGATGCTTTGCAGGCGTGGCAGTCACAAGACTCAGCGACAACCTTCAGAAAGTGTGTTGCGTCGGACCAGCAGTGTTTAATGTGCAGGTAAACGATGTTTCTTTTAGTTGGGTGTCTTGTGTTGTTACACTATGCCAGTGGTAGGCAACATTTTGAACTTAAAGAGCCATTTTAACTGATATTCCACAAATTAAAAATCTCTTGGAGCCACAGAACTAATATTATTTTCGCAATAAAAGGAAAACAACACTGTTCACTGTGTAAGATAAAGACGCAAGTGTTTTTCTGTTGTTTACTTATGCATGGGTATTAAACTTTTTAGGCACTCGCTACAGTAATATGCAATAATGTATAAACTTACAATGCTCATTACAATTATAATTAGTTTTTAGTGTATGGTCCACATTCCTGGTCCCGGTGCTACCATGGACCCACCCATACTAATGTAATGTATCATGGGCACATGGCCTACATTCCTGGTCCCAATGCTACCATGGACCCACCCATACTAATGTAATGTATCATGGCCTACATTCCTGGTCCCAGTGCTACCATGGACCCACCCCATACTAATGGTAATGTATCATGGCCTACATTCCTGGTCCCAGTGCTACCATGGACCCACCTATACTAATGTAATGTATCATGGCCTACATTCCTAGTCCCAGTACTACCATGGACCCACCCATACTAATGTAATGTATCATGGCCTACATTCCTGGTCCCAATGCTACCATGGACCCACCCATACTAATGTAATGTATGATGGCCTACACTCCTAGTCCCAGTGCTACCATGGACCCACCCATACTAATGTAATGTATCATGGCCTATATTCATGGCCCCAGTGCTACCATGGACCCACCCATACTAATGTAATGTATCATGTCCTACATTCCTGGTCCCAGTGCTACCATGGACCCACCCATACTAATGCAATGTATCATGGCCTACATTCCTGGTCCCAGTGCTACCATGGACCCACCCATACTAATGTAATGTATCATGGCCTACATTCCTGGTCCCAGTGCTACCATGGACCCACCCATACTAATGTAATGTATCATGGCCTACATTCCTGGCCCCAGTGCTACCGTGGACCCACCCATACTAATGTAATGTATCATGGCCTACATTCCTGGTCCCAGTGCTACCATGGACCCACCCATACTAATGTAATGTATCATGGCCTACATTCCTGGTCCCAGTGCTACCATGGACCCACCCATACTAATGTAATGTATCATGGCCTACATTCCTGGTCCCAGTGCTACCATGGACCCACCCATACTAATGTAATGTATCATGGCCTACATTCCTGGTCCCAGTGCTACCATAGACCCACCCATACTAATGTAATGTATCATGGCCTACATTCCTGGTCCCAGTGCTACCGTGGACCCACCCATACTAATGTAATGTATCATGGCCTACATTCCTGGTCCCAGTGCTACCATGGACCCACCCATACTAATGTAATGTATCATGGCCTACATTCCTGGTCCCAGTGCTACCGTGGACCCACCCATACTAATGTAATGTATCATGTCCTACATTCCTGGTCCCAGTGCTACCGTGGACCCACCCATAATAATGTAGTGTATCATGGCCTACATTCCTGGTCCCAGTGCTACCGTGGACCCACCCATAATAATGTAGTGTATCATGGCCTACATTCCTGGTCCCAGTGCTACCGTGGACCCACCCATAATAATGTAGTGTATCATGGCCTACATTCCTGGTCCCAGTGCTACCGTGGACCCACCCATAATAATGTAGTGTATCATGGCCTACATTCCTGGTCCCAGTGCTACCGTGGACCCACCCATAATAATGTAGTGTATCATGGCCTACATTCCTGGTCCCAGTGCTACCGTGGACCCACCCATAATAATGTAGTGTATCATGGCCTACATTCCTGGTCCCAGTGCTACCGTGGACCCACCCATAATAATGTAGTGTATCATGGCCTACATTCCTGGTCCCAGTGCTACCATGGCCCCACCCATACTAATGTAATGCATCCACCAGGACAACATGGTATACGGTGCAGCGTATGATCTCAAAAGCACCAAGGTTATGTTATTATGTGGGGGGGACCTCCTTGAGTCCTTCGGTGTACCGGGGTTATGGTCGGATGACGACGTAAGTATCATAGAAATCTTGTAGTGATTCGTATCTTAGGCCTGGGGATCAACATTTTTTTTATATAAAAAAAGTTTATGGTAATATCCTTGAGTTTTGGGAGCGTTTATGGTTGGATTAACACAATTGCCCATCTGATATTCATAGTTCAATTTCTAGATCTGCTTTATAGATCTAACATTTTAATTTGTTGATCTGTTCTATAGAGCTAACATATCAATTTCTAGATCTGCTCTATTGAGTTAACATTTCAATTTCTAGATCTGCTCAATTGTGTCAGAATACGGGATTGTATGCATTCCACGTAACTCGGAGAACAGCGTACAAGACGAAGGGAAGCGAATGCGTGACGCTCTGGACCGGTTACAAGCGATTCTATGTCGCGTACAAGGCACTATCATACTCGTACACCACCAGAATGCATCACAGATATCTCATATCACTTCAAGCAAATGCAGGTTGGGATGTCTTGTTTTAATTGAATCGTTTATCTTATGTAGTATAACATGGGTTTGTACGTTTGTCTGTGAAAATGAAAGAAATGTTAGGAGATCTTACACGTTTTAATTTCAACACAGTATATTTAAGGTATGTTAGAGGGTTTTTCACATGTTAATTTCATTTCAATTAAGTCTTGTGGAATAACACGGGTTTATACGTTAGTCCAAGTGGTAAATAAAACCTATATCTCGCTGTTCGTTTTGCGACGCACGAGGTGTTAGTGTCGTCACGCAGCAACACGTCATTATCAAATGCCCTTTATACAGTTGTGTCTGCTTGCGTCGATAAAAATGATTAAATGTTCCTTTAATTTTTAATAAACCCATCAATCCACTAGCTTAAGGCGATGTCTGCTAAGTGCCTGTCAAAAAAACACGACCGACCAGCTAGCGGCTGGTTTCAAAACCCCCAACGTTTTGTCAGATCACCTCGCGCCCACCTCTGGGTTACTGGGGCTATTGCAGTTGTGTATGATTGACACGTTCCTTTAATTTGGTAGAACCCATTAATCCGCTGGGTTCTACCAGAATATCACCAGAACCGTCTGATAATATCCGCTTAATGCTTTGTCCAAGGACACAACCGACAAGCTAGTGTCCAGTTTTGAACCTACATCCTTCCAGTTAACTTTTCTTTTGACCTCCCACAGAAGCGCTATATCCGAGGGTTCTTGTGACGTGATAAAGGAAATGCTCGACCCCAGCGTGATGGGGTACATCAAGAAACACGATCTCTACCAACCTGAGATTGAAACCGCAGGGTAGGAGGTTCGACACCCACACACAACCACCACATCT
Organism: Ciona savignyi; assembly: GCA_000149265.1. Lineage (NCBI taxonomy): Eukaryota > Metazoa > Chordata > Ascidiacea > Phlebobranchia > Cionidae > Ciona > Ciona savignyi. Next base: position 538,889 of record CH003424.1, read on the forward strand.
TGCCCCCCAAGCAAATGCTTTTCATCAGTTGTAATATCTTTGTTGCTAAGTACCCGCTGCTAGCTATGTTTTATGACGTAAAACTTGGGCTTCTCTTCAGCTTTATTACAATGCATGTACTTCCAGTTTGTTACTTAATAACGGCAGTGGATAAAGCGCATGTTGTATAGAGGTCTAATTTATTGCTAATACTAAAGTAACCAAACTTAAATCAAAATTTAATTTAAATTATTTGGCATCTATTTTAGTTATTATCGATTATTTGGCATCTAAAATAGGTGTGGTCCATTATTTGGCATCTACTGTAGTTGTTATCGATTTTTTGGCATCTATTTTAGTTGCATGCACAAAAACCGCTTTTTCTCATCGGCGTTTATAAAGATTAATTGACATTTTAGAATGTAATTCACAAAGCAAATTCTATTCTAACGGGCAAGCGTTACCTGTTGTAGTAAGATCTGCAAATTCTTAATTACATCATAAAAGCCATAATTTATGCTATATTATAAACTATTCCGGATAAATTCGTTTTGCTATAAAATAATATTACCTATCATAAAACTTATAAAATAACTCCTATAACCCGACTGTGGGTATTATTATATTCTTATAATTGCCGTTTTTTTGGGTCCAAATCAAATAACAACTTCCTATCCCAGTATAACTAAATATTCACCTATCTTTTCCAGTGACGTAATTATTACGTCATTCGTTTCAAAAGTTTCGCTGTAACCGCCATATTAATCTATCCTGATATTAGTGAAAATTAGCCATTTTTTATTTCTGTTTGCATATATGTATATAATTGGTGTTTTTTCTTACTTTACCTACTCGACCTATCACAAGTGTTCGAAGTATTTCTCACTGTTTAAAATGTTCTTAATACTTAAGATAATATGTTCAAATCGCTTTAGGCCCACTAAAACCAAATTTTCCAACTTTTTTTTTAGCTTTCTCTAAAAAACACATTCTTTCATAAACTGCTCTTAATTATTTTGATCAATTTCGTGTTTAAAAAACGATATTTCCGTATATTTTGCATGTATTTTAAACAAATGAACAATGTATTAATTTCACTGTGGTTCGTTATCTTAATTTCACTGTGTCCCTTTTTTATTTCAGTTTTCAAAATCCTGTTGTGCAATCTGTCGTGACGTAAATAAAATATAAATTAGAAATTTGCGTTGGATTTTGCGTCACAATACCCATTTTAATTGTTCTATGACATAAACAGTGTTTTAACCTTGTGTGAGATTTGGTGGAAAATGAATGGAAAGTGAAATGCCCGTGCTGTAAGCATTGAGAAAGATGTTTTCTGCCCGTACAGCAGCCCGTATGGCTGACGGGTACCTTCCAAATATGAGGCAAATATACGAGGTGAGTCGACTGTATTTAATCTACGTTATGCGTGTTGTCAAGTTACTTGTTTAGTTTAAAAAAAGTGGGCAACAATAAATGTAAATCTATGAAAACTAATTCTAACCTGTTTTAACAGTAATCCGTCCGGTTAGTCTGGTGGTTTAGTGCGACGCCTTTCAACCGAAAGGTTTAAGGTTCAAAACTGAACGGTAGCTAGTCGATTGTGTCCTTGGGCAAGGCATTAAACGCACAGTGCCTGAACCCAGCGGATTAATGGATTCTACCAAATTGAAGGAACGTCTCAACCATGCACAACACACTGCAATAGCTCCGGTAACCCGACGGTGGGCGCGAGGTAATCTGACGATTGCCCGTGTGTTAACCCCCTTGGTTTTCCCATCCACGGGGATAAACATGAATATCATATCTCCATCCCATAACTAACCAAAACGCTTTAATATTTATTATGGTTTCCCGGAATTTGCGATGGAAACACGTTTTGATTTTACTTCGTTTTTTTTTCTTAGTGTTCAGTTTTCTCTTTTAAAAACGCAAGCTTGCGTGTAATACGCGGACAAAATCGTAGGGAATTTAAAAACTGTTGTCGTATAAGGTAAAGATGTTTGGTTAAACATTTACTTAGTAGTAAAACAATTGGTTTAATTGTAAAAAAAAATATTTCTGCATAATCAAGTAATAGATGAAAATACTGTCTTTACAACACAAAAATTCGCCCAAAAACTGTAAGGTTAACCAGTCTATAAATAGTGCTTTTATTTGATATTAGTTTATTTTCTGTGATTCAATTAATTCGCTAGATATCAAGGGAAGTTTTGTAAGAGCTGTGACTATAGTAACATAATCTTGCAGAATATAATAGAGAACATTAGAATATTGTACAGAGACTGGTAAAGTCTGTTTTCGATACAAACATAACGGATAATACAAGCTTAATCACCGCTATATTACAATAGCTGACTTTTAAAGGTCACTAATGTTTTTTTCAACCTGTTGACCTTTTGTCTTCAAGTATTTTTTACATTAACGTTTATGTGTTTAATATATTTTCTGAATTTAAAAACACATCGAAAATACACCATTTCCACCCAAGTTTTAAATGTTGTTTTTACCAGCTATTTAAAAACTTTAATCAAAGTGACGCAAATAAAAGACAAAAGGTGAAACGCCTTCTTTTGTCTTTGAAACCGAATCCCGTACTATAGGCCACTCCAAAACGTATTGTTGCCTAACATTCATATACCCACGACCCAGCAGAGTAATACTTCGAAATATTGTCTTTACAGAGCAGTAATTTTTGTTTAAAAATTAGCAGTATGATACTATTATGATCTTTTTAGATTTTGTTTTGGGTAGACTGTATTAACATTCTTTTTGAAAACGTTTTTGAGTTTCTGATTATTAGTTTCCTTGTCATATATCTGAATATATATAACGGTAAGTTGCATTTTAAAGGTGACCGCCTACTTATACAGATTTATCATTATAGGCTTTTAGCAAATCAGTAACGATTAATTAGTTTTTTTAATAAGTAGTTACTTAACCACAACGGGTAAGATTTATACAACAATAAACGTGATTTTCCACACTTACAATATAATATTGTTCCCGAGCTATATAAGTAGGACAATACCTTAAATGCGGACTAAGCACCACGATAAATAGATATTTACTTAACTTTACTATGCCCGGCTTGTTTAGGCACTTTATATATCAGTGCTTAGCTTAGTTACGCGCCAAGCCGCACAGTGAAGGGTGCTTACAGTACCGTTTAGTGCCAACATTAAAATAGATCCAAGACCTTCGCTACAGAAGATGTATTATTTTGATTTTGTAAAGACAGTTTTAACTTTATAACCCAAAACTCGAAATTCAGTATATGAAAGCAAAAACGACAGAATTACTGTAAAAATAATTCACCGAAGCAATCTTTCCCATTTAAAAATATTGCTGTGGTGATTTTGCTTTCATATACTGGATTTTACAATTTTGGATTATTAAGTTGTCTTAAAGAAAAGTAGAATCCGTGCAGTAGCATTGGTGCCAAAGAAGGGCTGGATTTACGGAACAATTATTTTCAACAGTTTTAAGAGTTTAAGGGCGACAAATATTACGTGTAAAATTAGTTACTTTATATTGTTTAGTGGAGGCAGCGGCCCGTAAAGGGATTTTGACCGGCCCGCAGACTGTATCTAACCATGCCCTGTAAATAAGATATTGAATTATTTTCATGTTATAATCCGGCCCACCAAGAACTCCAATTTTTAAAATCTGACCCGCCGACTAGAGAAGTCGCCTACCCCTAGTTAAGTGTATGTTTTGACGTAGAATGAACATTGTATTTCCATTATTAGCGCATAATGAACGAGACGCGTGCAATCCTTATGAACCTGGAGAAAAGATTCCAAACTTTTTCCCAACAACAATTCATCTTCGTGACTGCGTTGGACCGGTGTCGCAAGTTGTTCTTCGAGCCGAACATCGTCATATGCACGATAGCACAGGTATCGCAATATGATGGTCATGTTTAACGTTGTAAGATATCCATGTTTATCCCCGTGTATGGAAAACGGCAATGGGCGTTACCACACGGGCAATTGTCAGAGACCCAATATTGGGTACGAAGATAATCCGACGAGTAACCATGTTAGTTTATTTAAGTTAAAGACAACAAAACTACACCAGTTAAAACATGTCAGATATATGCACATGTTATGACGTAGGATAAAAACACATACGGACGTGACCATTAAACCTGTCAATTTAAAAAGAGTCTGCAATTACTTGGTTTGATGAATTAAATTGTGAAAAAAAGCGTTCATAAAAGCGCGAACCAGTACTGAGGGGAAACGACGTTTAAGGTAGAAACAGTAGTAAACAATTAAAAAAGAAATTTCAATGGTTGTAAAAAAAGTTACTGAAACCTTTATTGGCCTTTGGGTATGAACCATAAAGAGAGTATTCTAATACAAGCTGTAATGGTTAGTGGTTGAGCACTCATGTTGTGCTCCGATGAAAATAGATTCCTAGTGCTATCGCTCTCGGGCGTAATTTCGAACAACCCAATTCAAAACCACCAACAGTCTCATGTTAAGTGCCTCTCACAATAGAACAAGCCCAGTCGTGTGGCCGAATGTTTAACGGCGACCGATACATATACCGACTCTTTACAAAACGGTCAGAGTAACAATCCCATCTTGGGTTAAAAAACTTTAACTTGGCTTTGTAAAAAAAAACAGCTCAACCATCCATCAGCTGTATTAACAACACGTCTAGAGATAATAATGAATTGTTTTTTTATTCTATAGATGCTAGGCAAATAAAAAAACCGGCTCTTATTAATGTTAATAAAAAATGTCCCGAATATCAACGAAACTGCACATTGCAGTTTAATTGCACATTATTCTTATGCTAGATAGTAAGACATTTTAAGCTGTTGCTTATCCTATGGTTATAACGATGTATATGAAGGTATTTAAACCCAATATCTCACCCATCATCATATACTTCTACTTGCAATGTGGTCTTATGGGGACGCTTGTAGCTAGAGATATGTGCATTTAAAAAGAAGTAATATACTTTAACCTGCTAATGTTAAGTTCGTTTTTTTAAATGATTATCGTAGAAACTACGTTGTAACTTTCTTGGCGGGAACTCATCCATAAAGAGGCATTTTCTGTCAAAATGTCAGTTTTGCGTGGTAAATAATTTATTGACTTAAAATTTACAGCATAACAAAAATAAATTCCTTAACATTGATCAACTCTGTTTCAGATGAAAACAAATCTAGGGTATTCCCCTTTACACATGCGCAAGTTCTGACCTGTCGCGTAGCGGTCTTAGTAACGATATTCAGTTTAGATTCAGTTAAGCGCGTGTGTGACCGAATGATTAACCCGACCAATACATATACTAATATTTATATTAAAACGATATTAGTGATGAAACAGCACATCATGGTTTCGAAACTTAAACTCGTAAAAATACAATAATTACTTAGTTTTAATAATGTTATTTTTTACCGGGCTCACTTTCGTACCAAAAATGGGCTTTTTGCTAAGACCGTTTTTCGTGTGTGAGTCGGCATATGTATCGGTCCCTTTAACCAATTGCCCGCACGACCTACACGCACCTCTTAAACACTTTCTTCCACTTCAAAGGTCTACAACTACTGCGAACACGTGGCGGACAACGCGACCGACAAAAGAATTTTCAACATCTTTCTTTCTTTGGTTCGCGATTTAGGGGAATTCCGAAGGTCGCTGATGAAACTGTCAAAGCAGTCGGACGACCCAGTATTGACCAGGATATTCTCGCATTGGAAACGTCTTCTCGAAAGCAGACAAGTATGATTAAGAATTAGGAAATTCATGTTGTTTATCTCTATATGTATGTAAAAACGCAAGGGGCGTCGTCAGATTACCTGGCACCCACCGTTCAGTCACATAATCTATTACTATGAGTTGTGATTGAGACTTTTATTTTACCTTACCCATATACAAACTGGGTCTAGGCGTCGGCTGCTTTGTGCCTTTCCCAAGTCTTCGACTATGTAGCCATCAGCGGCAGGCTTCGTTCCCACAACCTATCGTTCGAAACCCGACTGACTAGAACCGAAACAACCAAATTTTTTCAGAATATCTCCGCTGTTCGTGCCAAGTTCCCATACAGTCACGTCAACCATTTAAGTTGTGACGAAGCGCAGAACCACTTTGGTGGAATCGTCAGCGTTTTACCGGTGGCGATGGAATATGCGAGGGAGGCAGTGGAACGTATTGAGATTATCCGGGCTTATCGGATCGGGAATAAAAATGGTGAGGAAACGCTCGATTGTGTTTGGGGGAAAGGAGGGAAGGGCGGAACTATAGTCAATATAAATAAAATTAAAGAGTCAGGGAGATTGGGTTTAACACACGAGCGATCGTCAGATTGAATTGTCGTAGCTATTGCAGTGTGCTGTGTATGATTGAGGAATTCCTTTAACTTGGTAAAACCCATATATCCACTGAATTCAGGCAAGTTCACTGCCTTGCCCAAGGGCACAACCGACTAGCTTACAAGCAGTTTCGAACTTGCAATCTTTTGGCTAAAAGGCGCGGACGCCCAATAATTTAACCGGTCGGACAGGGTTAGGGGTGGGGTTGAGACTAGTGTCGGGGGTAGTGTTAAAAGTACGTTTCTTACTTTTAGTGTGTAGTTTACCTTTTTCCCCGTCCTTTAGTAACACGTGTTCAGTTTTAATAAAACATGAGTTTTGCTGGCTGAATAATTTGCTTGGAAGATCGAAAAATAACCAAAACTTTTTGTTTCTTCAGAAAACGAAGGGTTGAGCAGCAAACCCCAAAGGACCCGACCCCACTCATCCTGCCCCCTATCCACCCCTCGTAGTTCCGCCAACGATGGGGTACCAGCAGGTCCCGCATGCCGACTCGCCCAACCCAACTCCCCCGCCGTTTCATCTCCCGTATCATCGCTGTCAGAAGCAAGCATCCGTAGCTATCGAACCTCCGACCCTCCGGTTTGCGAAGCAATCAAGTCCAGCCCGAGACCATCAACCGCACTTGATACCTACATCAAGGAATCGAAGGCTAGAAAGACCCCGAACCAGTCGTGTCCGAGATACTGCGCTGCGACACAAACCCCGAAATGTCTGGCAAGCACGCTCAAGCCCGCCCTCAATTGGCCTCATCGAACTATTTCTGAAGAGGAATTGAAAAAAATGCTTAAAAGTCGCAAGCACGCCCTCACGCGGCCTGAATGGAAGCCATAACTTGGCGAAATGATGTAAAAATTGCTGAAGAGTAATTTTGTAGAATCTGTGTTGTGAAATATAAATTTTATCTGTAAAACTGAAACATAAAGAAGAATAAACAGGACTCTGTATCAACTAGCTCAGAAAATTTCCTGTACGGTCGTGTGGCCGAATGGTCAACGCAATATAATATATATATAATATACCGTTTCAATTTAAAATATGTGTTCGGCGAGCCTATTATGGGTTTGAAACCTAGCTTGGTAAAAGTGCCACTCCCAAAACTATGATCCCACAGCAAACGGCTGGTTTCGATAGCAGAACCTTTAGGGTTACCGCAGCTGCGCTCTTTTTAGTTAACCTCAAAGAAATAAACAGAGGACAGCTCTATTTGATTAAAGAATTATTTTAAAATATTTCGGTTTTTACAAGAAAACAACTACGTAGCGAAGTAGAGAATGTTTGCTGGTAAAAATCATTTTGCTGCGATGGTGAAAACATCCTGCCGAGGTACAGCACGATCCTATGATAACTTCCCTTTTAGAATCTCCTAAGAAAACATGCCACAACAGATTACACTCTGTTTTAAAGCTACATACGATATTTTTAGTTAAATTTTGTATTATTTATTCTACGTAACTTAAGAACGCTATTTAAAATCACAACTATATTGAAATACTAACAATTTACTAATAGGTGGCCAAAGTGTGAGATGCTATCCCTTCTAGTTGCAATTGACGATATCCCAATAACTAACAACCTACCTTAAACCAGTGGTCACTCAGCGTAAACACAGTTCTCATTCATATTTCAACACGAAACTATATTATTAACGGTTCGGCTGCAATTTTGTCATAAATTGTATTTTTGTAAGGTTCTGCTGGTTAGCTCATTTGGAGACGACGAATCATCATCCAAAATTTGACTGTTTTTTATCACTGGTTTGAGTTAGGTTTGTTAGTTATTGTGATATTGTTTCAAGCATTACACCTGTAAGGGCTAGCACCTTACACCTAATAGTAATTCGTCTGTATTTAAAGATAGTAGTGATGTCAAATAGCGCTCCTAATTTACGTAGAATTATTATTACAAAACTTAACTTATAATATCGTGTGGGGCTTTAAAACAGAGTCTTATCTGTTGTGGAACGTGTCATACTGGTTTAATCGTAATTAAATTGCATTTGCTTATTATTATTCTTTCGCTTAGGTTTGGCGGCCGCGTCCGCTATATTTATTAAATTATATCCTTTTTTAACTCACGTGTTTTAACGACTGTTCGTTTTGCCGTCTTTTCCTGTTCCTGTGTCGTGATTTGATTCGTTTGCCATTTTCTAATACTGGGGCATAAAATAAATAAACTAAAACTAAACTTCTTAGGAGATTGTAAAAGGGAAGTAATTACAGGATCGTGCTGTACCTCGGCCAGGATGTTTTCACCTATCGCAGGCAAAACAAATTTTACCAGCAAACATTCTCTGCATCCCTACGTAGTTGATTTCTCGTAATTGAAACTAAAATATTTTAAAATAATTCTTCAGTCAAATGAAGCTGTCCAGTCAATCTTTCATATGATTAGTGTTTTAACTCTTCGTTTGGGCATTAAGGTATTATTTAGTATTCCGTATGAATAAACACTAATGTCGGTATAATAAATTCGTCTTGGTTTAACCATGTCTTATCCTACCGAGTTTCATTCAGCAATTGTTGAAATATTTAACAGTGATTGGTGTCATTGTGAATAAGCAACACAAAGAAGACTCTATTTAAGAGCAAAGGTAGGATAGGAAACTTATGTTTATCCCCGTGAATGCAAAACCAAGAGGTTAACACACAGGCAATCGTCAGATCACCTCGCGTCCACCATCGGGTTACCGGAGCTATTTCAGTGTGTTGTGTATGATTGAGAAATTCCTTAAATTTTGGTAAAACCCATTAATCCAGGGACAATATTTAATGGCAAAGCAATCAACACTCGGTTGGTGCTTTTACAAGATGGTGAAAACATCCTGCAACGGAACCGCACGATCCTGTAATTACTTCCCTTTTAGCATCATTTCAAAAAACGTTTTTATGTTTATTTTTTAACTCTTAATCATTCCAAAAAAAAGAAAGTTTTTAAAACCACAACATCATTTGTGTTTAAAAGAAAGAAATTTTCTGCAGAAAGACACAGTTGAGGATACCAACTACAAAAGTAAGTCCTTTTGATTTGTTTTGTAACCAATATTCATTCTTATTTTAGGATAGGATAGGATATTTATGTTTATCCCCGCGAATGGAAAAACCAAGGGGGTTTAACACACGGACAATCGTATGATCACCTCGCGTTCACCGTCGGGTTACCGGAACTATTGCAGTGTGTTTATTATATATAATACATTCGTTCTTTCAATTTAGTAGAAACCATTAATCCGCCGGGGTCAGGCAAAGTCCGTAAAGTGCCTTGCTCAAGGACACAACCGACTGGCTAGTGACCAATTTCGCACCTGTAATTTTTTGATTGAGAGGCGACGCACTTAACCGCCAGACTAACCTGCCGAATTTATTTCAGATGAACAAGTCACTTCTCGTACTTATGCTTGCAATTGCTCTCGTTATGATGAGCACAGAAACCGACGCTTGGAGGCGTCGAAGACGTTGGGCCTGGAACCAAAAAAAAGTTGATCAAGAATTAGCAGGTATGCTGTGGCGGATTGGATATAGGATAGGATATTCTGTTTATTCCCGTGAATGGGAAAACCAATGGGGTTAACCCACGGGCAATCGTCAGATCACCTCGCGCCCACCGTCGGGTTATCGGAGCTATTGCAGTGTGTTGTAGATGTATTTTAATTAAGGTCGTTTGCCTTTTCCCGTTTCCAAGTTTCATAGAAGGGGCTTCTGCGTGTTTCTATCGTGAAAACTAAAAATAAACTGAACCCCACATTCCGACTTGGTCGTTTATCCTATCCTTATCACATTTCAGACATGTCCGACAATGAACACGCAAATTTTGAAGTAAAAGATGACGACAAGGCTTAGTAAGTCTGCAACTTGTAGTTTACACTTTCCAGCTTTAACTTCAACTGATTAGCTTGTTGGGTTAGTTCCTTTTAGCCGAAAGGTTGCAGATTCGAAACTGGTCGATAGTTTTTTTGGGTTGTGTCCTTGGCCAAGTCATTTAGAGGATATTGCTCGAACCCAGTAAACTAATCTGTTTTACAAAAAAAAGAAAAGTTTGAATGTTACCCAATACATTTCAATAGCTTTGGTAACCCGATGATGGGCGCGAGGTAATCTGATGATTACCCGTATGTTAACCCCTTGGTTTTCCCATTCACGGGAATAAACATGAACAACCTTTTCTAATTTCGTGTTTCTTTTACAGATCAAGCGATTCAATCCTGTTCAATTCAGTTGAAAACAAAATAAATTCAACAATTTAAAATCAAAATGTTTCTTGTTTTCATCGCACGGTATGATACTGTAACGAACCGACTTGCGGATTCGATAACCTCTTCCGTTCGACTCCTGTATTGCAACTAACCACATGCACTTGCCAACATAGAAAAAACAAGGAAAACACGTATTCAACAAAATAAACCAATCACAAAGCGGCAACTGAGCAGGAAACTAAAAAGAGCACGACGTCACAAATATATAAAGGCAAAGTGGACGATACGCAAACTCTACAAGAGAACAGGTTTTTGAGAACATTCTAAAAAAATCAGCCAGCCCAAAATCTTCCCCGACTTGGTTAAAAAAACACTTTTCAGATGATCAGATAGTCTTACATGATATTTTAGATGTAACATTTTGTTCATTCCAAACAAAACCAAAACAAACTAGAGAGTGTCAACCACGTGTTTAACCACCACTATTTGTAAACCACATGTTGTAGGACATATACTCATGCTACAGGGTCCCTAACCACAATTTGTATTTTATACACTGAGTATATGTAGTTTGTTTCTGCAAGCATAAACGCATGGGTCCCAGAGTTATCAAGCCAAACTTCTTTTCCATATGTAGTTAAAAAAGAATAAACATCTTAAATTTACGAACATTTTCACCACAATTATTTTAAATTAAACCTTCTTTTCAAGCGCTGAAGTGAAATGAAGCTAAATTGCCAAAACAGCCCGATTTAGTTTTTCATGTGTCAGGGAATTCCCCTAGGTTTAGTAGATAAGTTTCTGTTTTTACATATGTGGGTCATGTTATGTAACAATTCTTAACGTTTTAATCTGATTTGTCGACTGCTTGTCTTATTTGTCAGTGCGATATGGCATGCCAGTCACAAACATAATTCTGGAACATATCGTCGTTTTTAACGTAATTACCCTAAGTAAATGTTTTCTTTCTTTTAATTGGCACAAAGTGTCTAATAGTCCAACAGCGCTATATGCCCCAAAAAGCTAATTTCTTGGAAAACAAACCTTTTGGATTTTAACGTCTCAGGGGAATTCTCCTGGATTCATTACCCAAAATTTTGGTTTCTTCATATCTAAACCATGTTCTCTTACAAATGTCAAATTTTCATTGCGATTTCATTATTCCTTTTGGCAGCTGTCGGGGCGACATGGCATGCTTGTCACAATCATGATTTGAGAACAAAATCTTATTTTTAGGGTATTTCCCTAAGTACTTTTTTTATTTCTTCTAAGTGTTAAATCAGTGACTAATGCACTTACATTCCATGAAATCTGATTCAAATTGTAACAGCCGTTCAAGCGCTATGCCCCAAAAAAGCTAATTCTTTAGGAAAAATGCTGTTTTGGTTTTTAACATTCCAGGGGAATTCCCCTGAATTTATCACCCAAAATTTTTGCTTTTGCATATCTATACCATGTTGTCTAAAACATGTTACATTTTTATTGCGATTTCATTAGTCTTTCTGGTAGATGTCGTGGCGATATGGCATGACTGTCACAATCATGATTTGAGAACAAAATCTTATTTTTAGGGTATTTCCCCAAGTAATTTTTTATTTCTTTTAACTGTTAAATCAGTGCCTGATGCACTTTTATTCCAGAAAATCTGATTTAAATTGTAGCATCCGTTCAAGCGCTATGCCCAAAAAAGTCAATTTTTTTAGAAAAAAATACCGTTTTGGTTTGTAACGCCACAGGGGAATTCCCCTGGATTTATTACCCAACATTTTGGTTTCTGTCTAGACCATGTTGTCTAACAAATACCAAAGTTTGATTGCGATTCCATTTTTCCTTCTGGTAGATGTCGAGGCGACATGATGGCGTGCTTGTCACAATCATGATTTGAGAACAAAATCTTATTGTTTAGGGTATTTCCCTAGGTAAATTTTTTATTTCTTCTTAGTGTTAAATCAGTGACAAATGCACTTACATTTTACCAAATCTGATTCAAATTGGAGTTGTCGTTCAAGCGCTATGCCCAAAATAGCTATTTTTGTAGAAAAAAACACCGTTTTGGTTTTTAACGTCCCAGGGGAATTCCCCTGGTTTTATCTCCCAAAATGTTGGTTTCTGTTCATCTAGACCATGTTGTCTAACAAATGGCGAAGTTTCATTGCGATTCTATTTCTCCTTCTGGTAGATGTCGGGGCGACATGCCATGCCTGTCAAGCGTTTGACGAAAAAAAAAAAAAAAAACGGACAAAAACAATATGTGTCCCATTTTTCCAAATGGGACCCATAACTAAATGTCCGTCCGGTTAGTCTGACGGTTAAGTGCGTCGCCGTTCAATCGAAAGGTTGCAGGTTCGAAACTGGTCGCTAGCTAGTCGTTTATTTTCTTGGGCAAGCCACTTTACGGACATTGCCTGAACCCAGCGGATTAATGGGTTCTACCAAATTGAAGGCACGTGTCTATCACACACAATAGCTCTGGTAACCCGATGATGGGTGCGAGGTGATCTGACGATTGCTCGTGTGTTAACCCCCTTGGTTCTCCCATTCACGGTGATTAACATAAATATCCTCTCCTAAATTTAAAAATTTTTAGATTTCACAACAAACTAAAGTAAATTAGTTTTTAGTTCAGTTGGTTTTTATTTGCTCCTTTGTTACATTAAAGAAGAATAGCATTTATTTCAAGTTAAGAAGACAGGATAAAACGACAAAACTACAGTAGTTAAAACACGTCAGTGAATATACAAAAAAAATAACGTCGACATTAAACCTTAACTTAGTAAGAGGGAATTGCAAAAGAAAACTTTAAATCAAAATTAACAAAATTACGTAAAAAAATATTTTGAAGAATCAATTTTGCATAGTTTAAGTTCATATTAACCAAGTATCAAGCAGCTACATAGAAGACCATAATTAGTAGATCATTTTATTAAAAAAATCCCCCAAATTAGGAAAACGCAAGGGGTGTTATCACACAGGCAATCGTCAGATCAACTTGCATCCACCGTCAATTTCCCAGTATTACAGAATTGTATATGATTGAAACATCAGAAAGTTAAAAGCTTTCATATATACTGCAAACATTGAAAAAAGATTTTTCTATATTTGTAGTAGATTATTGTATAAAGATTTTAAAATTGAATAAAAATAAAAATTAAATGAACCGATAACCTCTGTCTGGTCAAACAAAATATTTTTTACTTTGAAATCGTGCTTTTATATCCGCACTATAACAGTGTTTCCAATTGAATTCTAATAAACTCCGGCAACACGGTTGGTTTACCATCTTCAATAAAAACATTTACAGCGCGCATCACTGCAACTGCTCGCCCTTCATATTTCTTTTCCAGAGATGCCATAGTGGGTTGGTGGGGGAACTCCCCAAATCGATCCAGATTGACATGGAAATCACAGAAAGGTTTAAAAACGCCAACTTTGTAGACGACACTTGTGTTTCCCAATCTTTCCACCCCCAACCCTGCTAACATAAGGGTGGGGTGCCCGATATCACCACTGTGATGTCATAATGTGTGGTTAGATACTTTCACAGGGGTTAAAGGGGTCATCCACAATATATATAGGATGTTTGGACGCAATTGATGTATTATGCCCAATAAAACCACCAATTAGTCTGGTGGGTTAGTGCGACGCCCATAATTTCGAATAAATTTCAAATTGCTGGAACAAGGGAATAAATATTCTAAAACCAGAAACTGTTGAAATGGTTTAATTTTTTTACAAAAAATGTCTGATAATTTAAAATTGACACAAAATAAAACCAATATATATATATATTAACCTTGATTCAAATGTCATCTCCACATTATGTTGCTGTAGGTGGTTTGCATTCTTCAATCTAATACATGGATATTAAAGGTTTAGTTTACACACACGATAAGGTAAAAAATTAAATACTTTTATATTTTATTTTGTTGTCTTCTTTTTTGTCCTAAATGATAAATTCTTTTGGATATTTAATTTGACTGTATTAAACCAACCGTTCCCTAGGGTTATTGTTAGATTACCTCATGCCTAGTTATGTTACTATAGCAACAGATGGTTTAACTTTAATAACCTATTTATTAAATAAACAGAATTGGGACAGTTGTGTGGCCAAGTGGTTAACTCGGCCAATTTATATACTGACTTTGTATATAAAACGTGGATTCAAAACTCTGCAAGTAAAAAAATAATCTGCAAAAGTAAAAAAAAATCAAGTGTGACAGCACAAGCTATTGTACTCACTTATTCTGGAACGACATGATAATGTTGCCGGTAGCCGACATATAGACTGAGTTTTGAATCGATTTATTTTCCCCGTCATCTCTCCATCGGGTTTGATACGGCATGAAATACCTGGAAGTTTAAACTGTTAACTCTGTCCTTGCAGGGAAGAATCAATTATTTTTTGTTAGAACATGCATAATAACCATAGATTATAACAATTATTTATATAAAATTTACCTTGTGTCTACCGTCAGGTTACCGGAGCTATTGCAGTGTGTTATGTATGATTCATAAGTTCCTTCAATTTGGTAGAACCCATTAATCTGCTGGGTTCGGGCAATGTCTGTTAAGTGCCTTGCCCAAGGACACAACCGACTAGTTCGCGACCAGTTTCGAAACAGCAACCCTTCGACTGAAAGGCGATGCGCTAGTCCACTAGATTAGCCGGTTGTACTAACTTAGCATTTTGAAACTAAACACAGTAATATATATTTAATATGTCTAATGTACCCTACCACAACCACTTATGCTCGTAGTCGACCCACCTGTATTTCGACAAATCCCAAGAATTCTGGTTCGAAGAAATCCTTCGTAATTGGCTGAACATGAAACTTAATTCCAGTTTTCGATAATAAGATTAAAAGATTTAAACATCTAAATGAAATCAGAAAATATATAATAATTGTAATGAAAAATTAAATTTAAACTTTTAAACAAAATTTAAACACTTTTATAATAATTGTACTACAAGATTTAACCTCAAAGTTAAGTTAAAATGTTTTATCAGATATTTGATTATTAAACTCCTGAAACTTAAGATATATTAAAAACAGACATATTTAAATGGTTAAACAATCCAAAACACATAAAATGTAATAAATTTAACAATTTGAACTTATTAGGAAAAAAGGTTATGATTACATAATTACACAGTTGTCAACCTAAGAAAAGTTTACAGATAAGAGTCAGAAATGTATCATAAATTGTAGATTAAGATTTTCCCTAAAACAAGTCCATACTATTAAAAAAACATGTACAAGATTAATGTACACAAATGGTATTGAATACTATTTGTGACTTATAAATAAGTGTAAAATCTTTCATTTATGATTTTCAAAGTAAAACAGCACCGACCAACCAGAAATAGCATTTGGTTATTTATACCGTCACAAAATTAGGAGCAAATGTTTAAAATCTTAATGTTACAATTTTTTAACATTTAAAGTTTGTTGATGTTTTCGATTTTAATATTTTCCAAGTTTTCTTTCAAGTATTGGTCAAGTTGTTTGAGTGGTTTATCTGATTGTGACTCGACAAAAACATGAACCGGATTTCCCACAACTGCCGCATCATGCTTATAAAATCTGCTGATGTCGTTTAATTTCTCGGGATGACTCGGCGAAATAAGAAGACCCTGCGATCCAATCCCCAGTGAAGTGAGTGGATCGACGTCCAATTTTGCTGAGTAATCCGACTTCGGTTCAAAGAATCCAACGGAATAGTGGACACTAGATGTCCCAATCCTGCGTATTCCGACGCCAGCAAGAAGTATTTGCGGGAATTGAAGCGGTCGTCTGTGTGGAAATAATATCTAGGTGGTTATTGTGTTTAGGCTTATTGGGTGTTTGTGAAATTGGGTGTTGATGTAGGAAGGGGAATTTAGGTATTAAGGCTTATTGGGTTCATAAAAACAGTTAAAGGGTGGTCATTATGCGGGCGCAATATTAACAAAATGAGATAGATAAAATGCTGTTAACAATGAATGGAACCCCTTATACACACAGCTTACTTGTAAATACACTTATTTTCCACCATAAAGTGTTTCCAGTTCATTTTCTTTGCCTTTTCCCCCGTTGCCATTCCACAGTGCCTGAAATGATACGGTATTTATTACCGAACTGTAGCTGAAAATGACTTACAATTTAAAAACAAAACATATCAGAAACCACTGGGTTAAATAAATGTAAGCTAGCTTGTCCACAGTAATAAATGATACAGTATTTTTTATCGCGCTATAGCTGGAAAGGACATTGAATTTGAACAACAGTTGGTAAAGCATGTTAAGGTGATGTACGAGCTTGTCCACAGTAATACACCTCATGCCTTAACTGGGGTTGTAAATAGGGATGTCCCTATCCGAATGAGATTACTTTTTTTAACTAATCAAGGATTTTAAAATAAAAAGCATTAAAAAACAAGTTGATTGGTAAAAATAATATTATGAATTTTTGATTAAATGATTGATATTTTTGTTAAAAATCATTGTAATTGTTAAGTTAAAAACAAATTATTATACTTTTTTAAAGTTAGAATCAAATTTATATAAATAAAACTCATTTGGTTTTACTTCTGAACACATAAATGTTAAATCAATAAAATTCTAAATCAATTTCTATTTGAATCTTGATTCTGAAATGGACATCCCTAGTTTCTAAACTTGAAAGTTCGTATGATGCGCCAGATATATCATGTGTGGGGCACGGACTATTTTTTGGGGTATTGGCACAGTAAACTCCAAAAATCATGCTAGCGTGGCGTGATTACACTTCCTCTCATTTATGTCAGTATTTTTGATACTTTAAGCTTTCTATTTCAAAGTTTTAATTGAAAATAGTGCAACTTCGTTTGTAGTGCCGCAAATTTGTATTGCTGGCAAGAAGCAAAATTTAGGTTAAAAATGTTGGCGCAAAAATCCGACGCACAGAAAACGAACTTTCCAACAGGGCCTAGTTGTAAATCCACATTATGTAAATCACTCACCAAATTAAATAATTATTAATGACGGTGTCCACGAAGTAGTGATAAACGGAATTATTGATGTGGCCGTATGAGTCGTTATCTGCCCAGCGTGTTTGAATTCCAATGAAATATCTGGGAAGATGAACCTCAGCTAAATATTCAGTGCATGCTGTCGGTTCCTCTTAATATCCAGTGTGGGCAGTGTGCAGGCAGTGCGGGTAGTGTGCCAGAGTTAAAGTTAGAGTCAGAGTTAGGGTTTTAATTGTGCTCACACGGCCCACACTGGGTATTTAGAGTCACTTCATGGTGTTAAACTATAGCTTGAATGGTTACAAGTTAGATTAAAAGCTAGAAGATTGTGGGTTTGAAATAAGTCAGTTGCTGTTTGTGTTTTTTAAAACAATCTTCGGACTTTGATTTAAAGGAAACTAGAGGAATAAAAGCAAATTTTCTCCCACATGCAGCATACTGCAAGATATCTTTAAAATGGACCAGACAGAGCTGTGATTTTGAACTATTCAAATAAATATTTACAAGGGTTTCGATTCCAAAATCATTTGGCTGCTGGTCGTGCGATGTGCTAAGAATCAGATAACCATCAAAAACATAACTACATAAATTTCAATAAGTTTGCATTAACAAAATGAGGGATAGGATAGGATAGGATATTCATCTTTATCCCCATGAATGGGAAAACCAAGGGGGTTATCACACGGGCAATTGTCAGATCACCTCGCGCTCACCGTCGGGTTACCGGACCTATTGCATTGTGTTGTATATGATAGACACGTTCCTTCAATTTGGTAGAACCCATTAATCCGCTGGGTTCAGGCAATGTCCGTAAAGTGCCTTGCCCAAGGACACAACCAACTAGAGGGAAAACTAAAAAGAAGGGAAACTGCTTAATAAAACTATGGAAACTAATTTAACCCTGCCCTAAACACTGATCTCAACTCAACCCCAGAACTAACCCTGACTCCAACCTCCTGTTTAAAACTAACTCTAATGTCATAATCTTCATTTAAGTGCGCAACTTTCTTCAACTTTTAGTTTTCCCCAATGAGGGAAACTGCTCACTAAAATAAAGATTATGATATTAATGTTAGTGTAAGGGCTGGAATGTTTGAAGTTCATTCTGGTGATAGAATTGGAGTTTCGGGCAGAGGTAGACTTAGTTTTCCTAGTTTAAGTGATGAGTGTCCTCCTTTTAGGGCAATACTAAAAGGAGGGAAAAAGGGAAGGAGGGAAACTGCTTACCAAAATTATGAAAATTAAATTTAACCTATTCCTAAACACTTATCTTAACCCCCAGAACTAAACCTAACTCTAACCCCATGTTTAAAACTAACTTTAATGCTTCCATATTAATTTTAGGGTATAGTTTCCCTCCTTTTAGTTTTCCCCCTCCTTTTATAGGTGCCAACAAAATTGGTGATTTAACTAAATTTAAAAATAATCATTAAATATCAGTATATTAATATGGTAACTTATAACATGTATCACCTGTAATTTGACAAACCAAATTCACTTCCCATATTACGAGACATGAATCGTTTTGAGTTCTTTACAATTTCCTTTCCGATGTTCATTTTGTTGGCAATAGAAATGTAGCACCAGAGGGGAATTCCCTAGATGCTATACAAATAAAAGATCATAGATATATTTTCTTGGGAAATAATAAATCTAACATTTATTCGTTTAAATATTTATTCTAGCAGTTGTGTGACCAAAAAGTTAGCGTGACCAATTTTTATACTGAAATCAATATAAAATCGGACTTATTAACCATACTGTAGTGGGATTGTTGTTTCGCGGCCACAGTCAAAAAGATTACATTTGCATGAATTTCAGCAGCTCTTTGGTTTATATTTATTTAAAAATCCACATAAGATAGTCGGTGTTAGGGTTATTTATACATTTGACTTCGATAGCGCAACAGTCCAAGTAGGATAGGATATTTGTGGAGAATCAGGTTCTTTTGTGGTTGTTTTGAGTGCTTATAGCTTGGCACTGAACCTGACCCGAATTCTCCAACTAATTAGACTCCGAATTGACTCCATCTCGGAAGGTTTCTGAATTGTATCTTATAAACTAATTCAGTAAAACACATACAGTTAAACTGATTGGCTAGACATGCCTGGAGCAGCGCTCCAGCAGCAGGCGATTTTATTTTTGGTCCTTGTTCCAAAACGCGTTTTCGATAATAATTCATGCAAAGACTTTATACACGAAACATCAGCTTGCAAAACATATGGCATGGGGATTATATCCCGTTGACACGCACAGGAAGTGAGGTACAAACGGGTTTTTTAGAACAGACGCACGCAGCTGCATGCAATTATGACTTACTAAAACAATTTAACAAAGCTTAATATAATAAGCAACAAATAATACACAAGCCGCGAATTTGCTACATATTTATCCTAGTGAATAGGGAATCGCTTTACCGCACACTTTTCTTCGAGGCTTAGTGCAATTTTTATTTTATAAACAATTAATTAATTTTTTTTCTAAATTTTTTTTTATTTGGGTTTAGCGGCCACGTCAAATTATACAGAATTTTAATAGTCTATTCCTTTTTTAGACGTGTTCTAACGACTGTCGTTTTGCCGTTTTCCAAATTTTTACCGATAGTCCCGCTTCGTGTTTTCATCGTGGAAACAGAAAATAAACTAAACTAAAAAAATATAAAACGTAAGGGGCGTCATTACATGGACGACGTGAGATCGATATATAAACAAGATCTCTTGTTTTTATATCTCTGGTAAGATCACCCAGCTACAAAACCGTCGGGTTATCGTAGCTATTACAGTGTGTTACGTGTGATTAATACATTCGTTTAATTTGGCAGTATATATCAATCATTGCTCTGAATTCAGGCAACATCCGGTAAATGCCTTTCTCAAGGACAGCCTATTAGGTATAAGCGACCGGTTTCAAATCTGCAACCTTTCGGTTAAAATTCAACGCATTAACCCATCACGCCAATCGGTCGGTTGCGTAATTAAACATCATTGAATACACTAGCGTACGCTTGTACCCGCCTTCGGGTCTCCTATCTTTTTTAGTCGAGTTTTGAATCTATGATGAGCCTGCTCCTTAGGGCCATTTTTTGTATAGGAGTCGGTATAATATACAGTAGAACCCCGCTTTCCTGACCACCTATGGGACCGTGATCAAGCGGTCGATTTAGCGGAGTGGTCGTGTTAGTGAAGTTTGATTTGCAGCAAGTTGTCGTTAGATGCAGCTTAAACGTCTGCATTTTTACTAAATTTTCACCAAATGCCATTATTTTATTAGATAGCCTACTGCTGAATAATTTTAATACTAAAGTTTATCTTATAGGATTCATTTCTGTTTGCCACAATTTTTTTGTGTTCGCTCATTTATTCTTATTATTTTGATCATAAAAGAAATTTAACCTTATTATTTTGGTGACAAATGCAAATTATTTGGCACATGTGGTCACTTAAGTGGGGTCAACTTTAATGTTTTGGACCAAAATATGGCGGTTCTGGTCTGGAAACCGGGGTGGTCGCGTTATTGAAACAGAATGCAATGCATTACCATAGTAAATTATTTGGGACCGCACTAAAGTGGTCCTGATAATGAGGTGGTCGTGTTATCGAGGTGGTCTCCAAGCGGGGTTCCACTGTATTTAGCACTATATACCAAGTGGGTCTCGCCCTCCCATACTGTACATACATCTAACCCCACTGTAATAGGTGAGATGAATTGAAACACATGCAATTAAATTTAAACGCAGTATGTCACTACTCTTATCATACGTGTAATAGTCTATAGACTATAAGTGAAGTGTTTTCACGACATCTTTGTAATGTCAACATTAGTTGTTTTAGCGACAGAAGGTGATTTAACTTTGAAACAAAATGAGAAGTACAAATGTGCGAACAGGCGGTCTTTAGTTTTAATGTATTTGCGCCCATTCACAGTGGAACCCCGCTTGGCGACCACCTCGATAACACGACAACCTCTTTATCAGGACCACTTTAATGCGGTCCCAAATAATTTACTATGGTAATGCATTGCAATCTGTTTTAATAACGCGACCATGCCGGTTTCCAGACCAGGACCGCCATATTTTGTATATCCATTTCACTA
>CH003424.1:560575-570967 GCA_000149265.1 Ciona savignyi
CACTATAAATTTAAACGGTCGTGTAGTGGCTCATCGTATACATATATCGAATTCTACATAAAAAGGCGTCAAAGACAAGCTCATGACGGGTTCGACATTTAACCCGTTAAAAAATCCGTATATATTGCCGTATTGTGAGTTTTGAAATCTGCTCACTTTGGTCTTACCAGCCAACCATTAGCACAGAAGCGTTGTGTCGTGATATAACACAAATATGAATCGGTCGCGCTGACCATTGGGCCATGCAAGAGTCCTGTGCTACTCAATATTGCAATAATTTGCGGAAAATAAAATTAACAACGCTTTTAAAACGCAGTATTAGATAGTACGACGTTTATTTTTTATTTCTGTAAATAACGCATCCTGGATTAATCCTAACTTAGTAAGAAACCGACAAGTACAATGTACATTCTTACACGGCATGATATTTTAAAAATGCACCTACTAACCAACCTATTACTGGTTGTGCTTGTAAAAAAAGCTACTGTGTGGTTTTGCTTTACAATGTTTAGCGATATTACTTCTTAAAGGGAAACAAATCGAAAGTGCAACATTAGCGCAGCTTGATCGTATATAATGGTATGACAGGAGCATTCAAAGGAAGCGTGATTCATTGATCCAGTTAAACACTGTTTAGCAGTTGATTTAAAAAATGTAGAACAGATTTGCTTTAGACAGAAGCCAATATTTAAAGTTCTTTGTTACGCAACACGAAAGCGTATGTGACGTTACTTGTATTTTTTTCTGAAGTTAAGGATTATGATTTAACAAATACATTGTCACGTCAATTCTTGAAATTCACCGCACTTTCCTGATTACGGTAGTTCCATAACAAGAATCATCATGACGTAAAATGTGTATGAGTAGACTAGTTGAATATAGATATGAAAACAGTGAATCGACAACGCGCAGATAATCAGAAGCAGTTCCAGAAGCAAGATGTTTCGAACCCTTATTTTACTGGTTTATTTGCAGTTTGTGAGGTCACAAACAAGTAAGTCTTTATTTTTTAGAATATATCAACAATAAATTTAAATTATGTTCTAACAATCGAATTGTTACGATTGTTTGATTATGACGATACAGTTTACCTTTATTGCGCTATAGTAAGTTTTATTTGCATAAAGGAATTAATAAATAAAACGTAAGATAATTGTAATTCTGTAAAAACTATTTCTGTAAAAACTTGTATGTATAATTGGGTTAGACCAGGGGTCGCGAAAATATTAATAATTTTCGGCTGCTAGTAATTTTTTTGTGTGGAATACTAAAATGGCTTTTAAAGTGCCAAAGGTTGCCGACCCCTAGGTTACACACTATTATTTAAGGGATATTTGCACAAATAATCTTTGTGCGCAGGTAACAAAAAACATATTTTTACCAGTAGAAGTTACATAGTTTAGTGCATGGCATTATATACGATGGATAAATCGGACCTGTTCATTTTAACAGTATGAACTACTTAACACAGTTTAGTGTACATATGAATTTATAATTTGTAGTAAGCTCTCCATCGATTTAAGTATTGCAGAAAGAATATAAATATGTTCGATTGGCGAAATTAAACGTAAACAACACATATTCCCATATTGCAAGCACTACGCTTTTCGGTCCGTTTTTAACTTAATTATTGTTTTACTAATTTTTCCTTTGAATGTCCTGCATTTTTTCCGCCATATTTTCAAGTTTCTGGTATCTTACAGTTGGGTTACGAATGACATTACCAGAAAACGTCTAAATCATATACAGCACACCGCAATAGCCAGGCCCGGTGCTAGGAACCGCGGGGCCCAATTAGAAATGTGATGACGGGGCCCCTACTCTTTATAGCACAAATTATGGGTGTTTATATATAATAAAATACATACCAGTACATACAAACTACAAAAATAGACTTTTAACGCTTGCTATAAAACAAATTAAAGGTAATGTGGATGCTTATTTACGATGTATTATTTTACTTCCAAACATATATATTGTTTGGCAACCATATTCATTATGACGTAACAGGCAGACACAGAAATATAAATTTGACTTAGTTACGATGCATAACAAATTGATATTATGAGAAAGAATATTATTTTACGTTTCAGTAGTATTTTTTTTTTTTTTTTTTAGTAAAAGGCGAAAGAATCATACGTTGAAGAGAAGCCAGAGTTTCAATAGTATTTTAAACCTCATAATACAGAAAGACCCCCGCTAGCGCGGGGCCCCTTAAATGTGCGGGGCCCAATTTGATCTAATCGGTCAAATCGGCCTAAAACCGGCCCTGGCAATAGCTTCGATTACCCGACGGCACGAAGTATTGTGGCGATTGCCCGTGTGATAACACTCCTGCGTTTAACACGGGGGATAACTGTGTGATAACGCTTCTTGCGTTTTTACTGAAATAAACATGAATATTCTACACATTTACAACATTGTGTTAGGTTTACAGCTTAACAACGAAACGTGTCAACTCAGCGCATAAATTTTCTATCCATGTATTCATTATTGTCCTCATTTAGGTTCCACGAATTCATCAACTCTGGCAACCACGATTGATACAACACCAATAGACACAACAACAGTTGCAACAACAAACGTAGCGTCAGTAACAACTCAAACAATGACATCAGCATTTCCTGCTACAACAAACGCACCAATAACAAACGCAACAACAATGACATCAAACGCAACAACATACGCAATACCATCAGATACAACAACTGATACAACAACAAAATCAGATACAACAACTGATACAACAACAGCATCAGATACAACAACTGATACAACAAAAAACACAACAACTGATACAACAACTGATACAACAACAATCACAGCAACAACAAACGTTACAACAACAAACACAACAACTGATACAACAACTGATACAACAACAGCATCAGATACAACAACTGATACAACAACAGCATCAGATACAATAACTGATACAACAACAAACACAACAACTGACACAACAACAGCATCAGATACAACAACTGATACAACAACAATCACAGCAACAACAAACGTTACAACACCTGATAAAACAACAGCATTAGATACAACAACAAACACAACAACTGATACACACAACAGCATCAGATACAACAACTGATACAACAACAATCACAGCAACAACAAACGTTACAACAACTGATACAACAACAAACACAACAGCTGATACAACACCAACATACACAACAACTGATACAACAACAGCATCAGATACAACAACTGATACAACAACAATCACAGCAACAACAAACGTTACAACAACTGATACAACAACAGCATCAGATACAACAACTGATACAACAACAAACACAACAACTGATACAACAACTGATACAACAACAACATACACAACAACTGATACAACAACAGCATCAGATACAACAACTGATACAACAACAATCACAGCAACAACAAACGCATCAACAACAAACGCGACAACAACACCAACAGACACAACAACTGAAACAACAACAATCGCAGCAACAACAAACGCAACAACTAATACAAACGCAGCAACTGATACAACAACAGCAACAGACACAACAACTGATACAACAACAACAAACGCATCAACAACAAACGCGACAACAACAACAACAGATACAACAACTAATACAACACCAACAGACACAACAACTGAAACAACAACAATCGCAGCAACAACAAACGCAACAACAAACGCAACAACAACAGATACAACAACTAATACAACACCAACAGACACAACAACTGAAACAACAACAATCGCAGCAACAACAAACGCAACAACAAACGCAACAACAACAGATACAACAACTAATACAACACCAACAAACACAACAACTGATACAACAACAGCATCAGATACAACAACTGATACAACAACAAACACAACAACTGATACAACACCAACAAACACAACAACTGATACAACAACACAAGAAACAACTACAAACACGATGACAATACCAAACACAACAACCACAAATACAGCAACAACTGATACAACAACAACTAATACAACAACAACAGACACAACAACAATTCCACCAACACAAGCAAACACAACAACAAGAGCAACCGTGTTAACAACTATTCAAGAAACAACAACAAAACTTACAGGTATTACAATAACATCCCACATGCAAAAGGTCATAATAATCTGTATTTCTGCAGCTATTTTCTACTTGAATGAGTTTAAGCAGATGTTCTTACAAAACCAAAGTCGTTGGGATCAGACAGTCGAAGCCGTACTGGTGAGCGCTTTTCAATCTGAAAGCTACAAAGTTACAAAGATAATACTGACATCTCTTACTTCCAATTTAATAAGGTGCGTTTTCATACAAAATAGGATATATCAGCGGTTCCCAAACTGGGCGCCGCGGCGCCCTGGGGAGCCGCGAGACTTTGCCAGGGGCGCCGCGAAAGCATGCCGAAGTTGCAGCATTTATTGTTTTTTTTTCACACAAAAAAAACAGTACATGTGTCGATGTGTGTTATACCAGTAAAACGTTAATTGAAGATGTTTGAGCCTTGTGTGCAACCATATAAACTGGCATACAGCATTCGTTTTACTTGTAAAATCCATTGTTCGGTGTTATCTGCCACTATTTGCTCACTAACATGGCATTGTTTTCGAATAATAATGTTTTGTCAAATAACTGTTTTGCATTAATTGAGTGTTCGTTACTTTAGTAGTTTAGTCAACTTTAGTGAATAGTTTTAAAGAGCTTGAATGGTTATTCAAATACATGCTATAGTCTGGATATACAATATACAATACATGCAGTTTGAAAATTTTGGCTTTATGAGGGAGCCGCAAGGTTTAATAAGTTTACAAAAGGCGCCGCCAACAAAAAAAGTTTGGGAACCGCTGGGATATATGATTAACATGAAGTGTTATAGAATGGGTAATTAGATATGATGTGGATATGAATTCCCATTGCTTTATTTTTTTTTGTTCAATCCATTAATCCATTAAGTTAAATCAATTTTCCCTAACTGCCTTGCCCAAAGACAAATGATGGGTTTAAATTTATAACCTTTTGAATAACAGTGAAATTACTACTTGGTCCACTAGTAGAATATGTTGGTGGGATTGATTGTTGGTTTCAAACCCAAACCCTTAGAATAGCATAATCACGTTTTGTTTTTGTAAATGTGAAAACACAGGAGAGTTATCACACAGGAAATTGTCACATCACCTCGCAGATATGTATGTTCTATATCACATGAGTAACTATCAGTACATCTCATGCCCACTGTCGAGCATGAGG
The DNA here is from genome assembly GCA_000149265.1 of Ciona savignyi. Taxonomy (NCBI): domain Eukaryota; kingdom Metazoa; phylum Chordata; class Ascidiacea; order Phlebobranchia; family Cionidae; genus Ciona; species Ciona savignyi. Next base: position 565,834 of record CH003424.1, read on the forward strand.
TTACTGTTACAGTGTGTTGTATATGTTTGAGAATTTCTTATAGTTTTGTCTGCTAAGTGTCGTTCCAAAAAGATCAAAAACATTGACCGACCAGAAATAAATGAATCCCTGGTTTTATCTATTCCTGAAAACAACATTTTGCCATGGGCATTACCTAACTTTGCATTGAAATTAGTATTATTTGTATTAAAAAAGGCAGAAAACAGAAATAGTTATAATAATAACTAATAAACCAATTGCTAAAAAGGTTATAATTCATAGTAATAACCAATTTTCCATGCAATATAGCAAATGCATAGCATCCGACTGGTTAGTTTGGTGGTTTACAGTGACGCCTTTCAATCAAAAGGTTGCAGGTTCAAAACTGGTCGCTAGCTAGTCAGTTGTGTCCTCGGGCAAGCCACTTAACGGACATTGCCTGAACCCAGCGGATTAATGGGTTCTACCAAATTTAAGAAATGTTTGTATCATATACAACACACTGTGATAGCTTTGGTAACCTGATGGTGGGCGCGAGGTGTTCACCCCTTGCGTTTCCCACTAATGGGAATAAACATAAATATTCTATCCTCAATACAAATGATAACACTTCACACAGGTACCAGGTACAGACAGCGACGTTAGTGACATCAGCTGAATTAATGCAAAGCTACTTCTCATACTCAACAAACAACCAAGTGAAATATTTCTCGGGGCTGCCTATACCAAGTGGGTGAATTCAATTTAATCATTAAATTGAAAATAAAACTGGCCCGAACTCAGGACAATGCCTGAACTCAGTGGAATGTCAAAATCATAGATAACACACTGCAATAGCTCCAAAAACCCAATAGTGGGGGCAAGGTAATCTGACGATTTTCCCATTGACAGGGATAAACTTTAATATCTCTATCCCATACTACTGTTACCATATCCAACACATTCAGTAACCCCACTTAGTGCAAAAAAGTATCAACTAATTTGATAATACCATTAGCTATCCCACACAAGGGAATAAACATATTATATATTAACCTTTCTTTGATTATTGGTTTCGCTATATAATTGCTCCATTTAAACTTTACCACCCTCTCATCCAATTTACTCAACAGCAACTTGCAAAGAGCAGAATTACATGAATTTCACATTCAATGAGGTCCCACAGTTCACGGTTTCGTATTCTAATCAAGTCTGCCCTGGAAGTAAGGTTTAAACCAATTAGTGTGTGGTATGGGAGCTTTAGAAAGTAACTTGATTTAAAATTCAATACAATGACATTAGCATTTTACTTACACAAGAATGAGAATTTTATCTTTATGTGATAATGGCAGTTAACACATTTAGCTAAGTTTTACCAAGTAGCTATCTTCATTTTACCTCATTTATATCTTGTTTTAAACCATGTGTGGTGCTTATACAGTGCTGAATAATTTGTTTAACTAATCAACCCATTAGAATCGGAAAGGTTGCAGTTTCGAAATCAGTTACTAGCTAGTGGGTGGTGTCCGTGGGCAAGGCACTTAACGGACATTGCATAACACAGTGGATTAATGGGTTCTACTTAATTGAAAGTACATGTTAATCACACACAATATACTGCAATAGCTGTGTAATAATGCACTTCGCGTTTTCCCATTCACAAGGACATACATCCTATCCTATTTATCCTCTAGACCTACCCTATTCTTATCCTCTGAATTGAACAACTGTTGTCCGAGGACGCAGGTGCTCAGAAAGAGATAAAATTTAACACAAATGTGTTGAACTCCATACGTTTTAACTTGGCTAAATTTTAAACCCATTATGGCCTTGTCACTTAGACCGATGTTTAACTACACATTGGTATGTGAATTGGTCTCTAAGACCAAGGGTGTCAAACTCATTAAACCAACATTTACAGAAAAATGAAAAAAAAATGCATCTAAAAAATGTATGTGGCCCTTGGCATAATTCTTAAAATGCAATGTGGCCCTCGAACACCCATGAGTTTGACATCCTTGCCTTAGACCTAGTAGTTGTAAAACCAGAAAATTGCCTAAAATAGACCTAGTAGTTGTGTAACCAGAAAATTGCCTAAAATAAATTAAGAAGGGACTTGTAATAGAGATGCATATGTGAGAGAAAAATGAAAGACATTTTATTAGTTTTTTACAGGGATTGCCTTTTAAAATGGTCCAATTAAAAACAATTACATAGTTAAAAACAAATCGGAGTTTGTTTATTGTCACAAAAGCAGGTCAAATGTAAAAGTTTATCCAAATTTAGATATAATTACCCTATCATGCAGTGATAGTTTAAAAATAACACACACTCACAGTGTTGTGAAATCCCTTAATTAGTTATTAATCACGGCCAGGAAATGATATAACCAACCGAAGTATATACAATCAATAGATTATTCTGAGGCCTCTATGACGTGCACCAATAAACAATTGATGACAAACAATGGGCTTCTATTTACATCACAATTTGACTTTTCTTCCTTCACTACAATCAGTTGCTCACTCCAAATCTCCAATATTAATGTAAGCGTTGTTTGAGTATTCTAGCTTTCCCTGTATAATCAAGTCTTTTGACTGATTCTTTAATGACAACATGATTTTTTACTAATTTTTTAAAATCATTGTTTTTTAAATTATAATATTTGGCTGATTTTTTTAATCATGATTTTTGACTCATTCTTTATCATGATTTTTTACTAATATTTTAACATGATTTTTTACTAATATTTTAACATGATTTTTTACTGTTTTTTAACTTTATTTTTACTAATATTTTAACATGTTTTTTTACTGTTTTTTAACTTTATTTTTACTAATATTTTAACATGTTTTTTGATCGTTAATCATGATTTTTGACTGATTTTGATTGGATATATCCATGTCTGATAATAACAATCCAGGTCTTGTAAGTGATCTTTGTTTTAAAACAATGTAAGTTTGGTTGGTTAAGATAATTCTAATTATTTGTTTGTTTTAAAACAAGCCTAAATGTGAATATTAAGTTAAGATTCATTTATATTATGTTTGCACAATGAAAACACAAAGACCTTCTATAAAAAATGAGCAAAAGGAAAAAGCCGGCAAAACAAAAGTCGTTAAAACAAAATTCAAATCAATTGTTTAGTGCAGGTATAGCCAACTGTAGCCGCCAAACCTTATGTATAAAAAAAAATTTGGTTAAAGTTTTAAGTTGCCAATTGCACACTTCATATGCAAATAACAGTGGATATTTAATACGTCATCCAAAGTGAAAGTTCAGTAAAAACAGTTCTTTTACAGTTCGTATTACTGTGTACCTAAGCCAATTCACAACGCCCCAACCCATTGTTATATGTTCTTCTAATGTGAAAGTCATGTTCATTTTTAAGTCCAATATGAAATTACAGTAAAGCAATTATTTTTTTATTCCCATACTGAAATCATTCTAGATATTACACGCACATAGGGTCTTCTTTGAAAACCTGATTATTTCCATAATAAATTTAACATTCATGTCTTTTTTTATACTGTTGTATGAAGTGTATTTACTAATGTGTTATATCCACTGTAGTTTTGCCCTTTTTTCGAGATATTAATGTAATAAAAAAGTTAAAAATAAAATAAACAAAAATATATAACAAACTTACTTTATCCTAATTTTTTTTATAATTGAAAGGAGCGAGAATAAAAAATAAACTGAATAAAATAAAATCTAAAATTTACTTACATGTTTTAACTACTGAAGATTTCATAAACTTATTTAATCCCAAATAAATTTTATATTTAATCTTTGGTGGATTGTGGGATAAATTATAAAGTTATAAAGAAGTTTGAAGTGGTGAAGATATCTAAAAGCTTATACTCACCAAAAGTAAACCTTGGTAGTCCGGCCAGTTAGTCTGGTGGTTTAGTGTGTCGCCTTTAAGGTTCCAGGTACAAAACTGGTCGCTAGCTAGTCGGTTGTGTCCTTGGGCAAGGCAGTTAGCCGACACTGCTTGAACGCAGCGGATTAATGGGTTCTACCAAATTGAAGGAACGTGTGTATCATACACAACACACTGCAATAGCTCTGGTAACTCGGCGGTGGACGCGAGGTGATCCTATTTGCTTGAGGTTGAGTTTTAACACAAAAACAATTCCCCTTCAGGTAAGCAGTAACGCAACGACGGCAGAATTGGAAATGACGGCGAAACAAATCCAACTGTTGACCTCAACAACCAACTTAGACAAGAACCAAGCCACAGAAGCTGTGGATGTCATCTCATCTATCACCAATGTGATCGTAAACAATGGAAACAATGTGAGATCATAATGTAATATACATACAATTGTTAAGGGATAGTGGTCTTTATTAAAAATAATGTTCAAAAATGTAATTTAACTTATTTACAGTATTAGTTTCAATAGAATAGAAAAGAATATTCATGTTTATCCCCATAAATTGAAAAACCAAGGGGCTTAACACACGGGCAATCGTCAGATCACCTCGGGCCCACCGTCGGGTTACCAAAGATATTGCGGTGTGGTGTGTATGAATCACATATTCCTTTATTTTGTAGGACCCATTAAACCACCAGACTAATCGGTCGAACACAATGGTTTACAAGTTAAACATTAATGTGTTTGTACTAATGTGTAATATGTAAACCACTATATGGTTATAAAGCAAATTTGTTTAATACATTTGTAAATTTAACAACCATGGCCTGGGAAAATTGAGTCGAATAAAAAACTAAGTAGCTTATAGAATTGGAAACAAATTAATTTTTGAAACAATATAAGCTTATTGAACATTTTCCACAAATTAATTAAACAAATTAAGTTTATTAACCAAATTCACCACAGGTATCCACCCAACTTCTCACTGATATATTGGCAACTGTGTCCCACGTCACCAATGTGATATCATCCGATGTTGAAGCCACTAAGTCAGTGTTGAAAGACATTGAAGTTTTAACACAGAAAGTTCAACTGCAAGACAACACAACTTATACGTTGAGCTCATCTACTATGACAGTACAGGTGGCTTATAATAGATTTGGAACTGATTAGGATAGGATAGTAAACTCATGTTTATTCCTGTGAGTGGGAAAACCAAGGGGTTTAACACTTGGCAATCGTCAGATCACCTCGCGCCCACCGTCGAGTTACCAGAGCTATTGCATATATAGTTT
>CH003424.1:582896-607086 GCA_000149265.1 Ciona savignyi
ATTCGAAATATGAGACAATGAAAATGAAACACTATGCAAGTTAAAAAATTAAACCACAGTACCATTACGGGGTTAGTGATTAGTAAAATTAAGGAAAAGCTTAATTATAAATAACACAGTGCAATAGCTCTGATAACCTGACGGTGGGCATGAGGTAATCTTAATGGATTATTATAAGTTTCCATATTTTCCATAATTCAATATTTTATCACTGTATAAAAAATCCATTTAATTTATAACAGGATTAGTTCATTTGCAAAGATGATACAAAACATGGTAATATTACATATACCTATTATTCCAATTATACATTATATGATAGAAGATACAAAAAATAGCAATATCACATATACCTATCATTCCAATTATACATTATATGATAGAAGATACAAAAAATAGCAATATCACATATACCTATCATTCCAATTATACATCGTATGATAGAAGATACAAAACATGGTAATATCACATCTACCAATCTTCCCATTCATTCACAGCTGTGGATAATTGTACGGGCCGGCCGTGCAACTCGAACGCAACGTGCACGAGCACCGCCGGAGGGTTCGTTTGCGCCTGCACCTCCACGCCGTGCACATGTGATCCCGGTTTCACAGGCGATGGCATCTCTTGCACAGGTGATTTATCTTTTATTCGGTGTTCGACCTGGTTTAATTGATGATTTTTTCATTACTGAAATAAAATGATGAAATAAAATAACAAAAAAATAAACAAAAATAAACTAATTCTTATTTTAGTTTTTGCTGGTCGGTGGATAAGTTTTTCCCAGTTAAATATTTTTTTTATTGCAAGAAAGAAGCAAATAATAACTAAACTTAATTTAATATTTAATATTTTTTCTTAATTACTGTAATAAAAAAAAAAAATATAGTTAAATGATTTTTTTTCTACTTTTATCCTGCAAAAAAACAACTAAATTTTAGTTAATTTATTTCAGTTTAAACTAAATTTTATTAACAAATTCTAGCATTGCAAATTCAGATAGCTTAGGTGAAAAATAATATTTTTATATTAACATTAACTTACATTATGCTGATGATCTAATATCCCTTTTAATTTGGATGATTCAATAAACGCTATGATGCTGACTGAAGGATAAGACAGGATATTCATGTTTATCCCCGTTAATGGGAAAACCAAGGAGGTTAACACACGGTCAATCGTCAGATCACCTCGCGCCCACCGTCGGGTTACCGGAGCTATTGCAGTGGGTTGTGTATAATAGACGCGTACCTTTAATTTGGTACACCCCATTAATCTGCTGGGTTCAAGCAATGTCCGTAAAGTGTTGCCCAAGGACACTACCGACTAGCTAGCGACAAGTTTCGCACCTGCAACCTTTCGATTGAACGGCGACGCACTTAACCGCTTGACCAACGGGCCGGGACTAAAAGCAATGCAAAGTGGCTTGGTGTGTATGATAACACAAGGTAACAAACAAACCATAAAACAGCTTACTTACACAGTTGTGAAGTAGATAGCTCATATTAATACAAAGCACCACAGCCACAATATACTCCACACACCAATAGTCTCGTACATTCAGATATCAATGAGTGTTTGATAAACGGATCGTGTGCAACCAACGCGACGTGCATGAATACCATAGGGAACTACAACTGCTCGTGCATGATGAATAATAGATCCTGGCTTGGAATAGAAAGTGAGTGCTTCAATATGTTTGTTCAAATTCATGTTTATTACTGTAATTGGAAGAACGCAAGGGTCGTTATTACATGGGCAATCATTAGATTACCTCATAACAATTTTTACCCATTAGGATACTAGAGCTATTGTATAAGTAAAATATTCTTTCAATTTGGTAGACCCATTATTCCATTGGGTTCAGGCAATGTCCCTTAAGTGTCTTGCTCAAGGACAACCAACTAGCTAATGACAGTTTCGAAGCTGCAACCCATCGGTTCTAAGCCAATAATTCTCCCAAGCTATTTCCTTATACCTTATTACCATAAGTTGTGTTTTCGTGCATTTATTTTTGGCTTAGTACCAAAGAATGGTATATAATAATCAGAAACATGGTTTTGGTTGACAGAATTTACATAACACACTTACACAGTTAAAACCCTGACATAAGTATGTTATTTAGCGGATAAGCATCACATTCTTGTGTCATTTAAACTAAATTAGTAACATGAGTCTTATTGTTACCACTATTATCTGCTTAATTACATAATCAAACATGATTTCACAGGATTCGACCAATGTTTGTCAACTTCGTGTCACCAAAACGCGACTTGTTCTTCCAACACTAGGGAGGTCTCATGCACGTGTAATAGTGGTTTCTACGGTGACGGAATAAACTGCACAGGTGCAAAATTTGTTTGCTAAAAAGTTGTTTTAAATCAACTGAAGGAAAGATGCATAAAATTTACAACAAAGGCACAAAAGCATATTTACTAGCCTTTCAAATAAAATTCTCACAATTATTTAGTTGTGCGATTTCAAATAAAAAGTTAAATTAGTTTATTCAAAAAGTTTAATCAGTGTAAATAAAAAGTTAAATCAGTTTATACTCCTGAAACAAAATGAACCATATATATCCAAAATTTAATTTAAAATGGTGTCTCGTTTTGACCCCCCTCCATTTAAATACTCAACCTCACATAAAGCTATACTTGATTAATACTCCAGCACAATATATAGTTTGAAGTGTTATAACTACCCTATAAATCTTGGGTGAAGGATTAAATAAAATAATTTTGTATTTCTATTTTAAAGAATTTTAAAAAATAGTGGAAATAATGAAAATTGATCAAAAATCAAAACGTCTTTCCAAATATTATATTTAATAAATAACTAAAATTCTGTTAAAAATGTTTGCAAACAAATAGAAAATTTGTAACAATTTATTTTATAGAAAGTTGTATGTGTGATATAAAAAAGATAATTTAGACTTTCTGCTCCGTTTTAACCACAAGTTTAGTTTTAGTCAGCACCACCCCTCACTATGTGACAACTGGTGCCATATCTACAACACAAACTACAACTGAAAAATCAACAACTACTGCAATATCTACAACACAAACTACATCTGAAAAAGCAACAACTGCTGCCATATCTACAACAAGAAAACCAAGAAAATGCAAACCATCTAATATCGATGGATTTTCATTCAATGCGACCGATTTAGGGACAACCACTCAGTCAAATGAAATATGCCCAAACAACGGTTCGTATGATAATGCATTTAATATTAAACTAGATTTGACCCGACGGTGGGCGTAAGGTAATCTGACGATTGCCTGTGTGTTAACACCCTTTGGTTTTCCCATTCACGGGGATAAACATGAATATCCTATTTTAGATAAGACTCTTAAACTTACGGTATTCAACAAGAAAAAAGCTGAAGCATTGTAAAACAGCCTCGGGTATTTGTAAAAAATAGATTATTGGCACATTGAAGTTACCAGAGTTATTATAAAGTGGTCTTTGTAATATAACCATCACATTGTCACAATTGACTAGTGGTTGGGAATAGTTTCGTCGGTTAGCTCAATCAGTAAAAGCATCTCCAGCGTGCAGGCAGCTGAAAGGTTGTTGGATTGAAACCAGCCGCCACTTATGCCGTTGACTGGACGGTTGTGTCCTGGAGCAAGATACTTCAGTAGAACCCATAAAATCTTGGGTAAAACTAAAATTAAAAAAGCGTCTCAATAATAAACAACACACTGCAATAGCTCCGGTAACCCGGCGGTTGGCGCAAGGTAATCTGACGATTATATGTTAATGCCCTTGTTTTTCCATTCACGGGGATAAACATGATATATACCATCTTATCCAATTAAAGGTAATCTGACGATTATATGTTAACCCCCTTGTTTTCCCATTCACGGGGATAAACATGATATATCCCATCTAATCCAATTAAAAACTGTTGATTCCTAAAAATTAAATTGACCTCAGGGGTAGCACGTGCATCAGCTGTGTGTAGACTTCGCAAAGATGGGTTCATAGTTCTGAGTATAAATGCAAGAATGTATTGCAACTCAACTATTAAATCATTATATAAGCAAGTAAGTTGAATTGAGTGAAGTAAGTTAAGCCATAAAGTTTAGTTTTGTGCTGGGGGGTAGACATGAGGTGTATAAATATGCCTGAACCCAGTGGAATGATGGGTTCTACCAAATTAAAGGAACTGTCTTTCCTACACAATACACTCCAATAGCTTCGGTAACCCGACCAAGGGCGCGAGGCGCTCTGATGATTTCCCATGTGTTAACGCTCAAATTTTACCAATTTACGGGAATAACCTTGAATATCCTATCCCAGGTCACCAGTGAGAATAACACAATCGAGGTTGTCGCACAAAACTTACAACTCCTGACCAGCTCTACCCAACAGTTGACCACGGAAGACAGCACAACTGCTGCTGAAACTTTACAACAAATAACCACAATTGTGACAGTACAAAACGAAGAGGTGATTGATATGTCATCATAAAAGATATTCCTGCTATAATGAAATAACTATTAAATCAGCAAGGTTTAGGATTACAAAAATGGCTAAAAAGCATAAAGTTCATTGTCAATAGTTAGATAAGATAGAATGTACCATTCATGTTTACAACGCAGTTATATATAAAATAATTGATATACAGTTAGCTGGATATTTTGCATAGCATAGATACAATTAATTAAGAAAAAAATTCAAAAATTAATAATTTCTGTGCTGGTGTTTAACTTTATTTGGTAAAAAAAACAATTTTGCTTAGAATTTGCAATAATAAACAAGCTCAGTTATTCGCTATTATTCTTGCAACATGTCAATTACATTCAGCAGGAAAGAATATAAGACCCGGCTGGCCAGATTTTCCCCGTGGGCCATAGTTTGCAAATGTCTGCTGTAGACCCTGGTGATTTTTTTTTACATCTATCCCATAAACAACAGATTTCTCCGAACTTAATGGATAACTTTGCGATAACGACAAGTACGATATCGGAGACAAAACCCACCATGATAACTTTGCAACGGAACTTGGAAACCATGGCGAAACGTGTCAAACTGACGAACAAAACAACTTTCATAACAGCAACAAACAATTTTGATATTGAGGTAGATCAGCGGTTCCCAAACTTTTTTTGCTGGCGGCGCCTTTTGTAAACTTATTAAACCTTGCGGCTCCCTCATAAAGCCAACATTTTGAAACCGCAAGTATTGTATATTCAGACTAGCACGCATTTGGATAACCATTCAAACCATTCACTAAAACTAAAGTGACGACAGTCAATTAATGCAAAGCAGTTATTTGACAAACCATTATTCGGAAAACAATGCCATGTTAGTTAGCAAATAGTGGTAGATAACACCGAACAATGGATTTTTAAAAAGTAAAACGAATACTGTATGCCAGTGTATGGGGGTTGCACACCAGTCTCAAACATCTCTAATTAACATTTTACTGGGCACATGTACTGTTTTTTTTGTGTGAGAAAAACAATAAATGCAGCAACTTCTGCATGCTTTCAAGGCGCCCCTGGCAAAGTCTCGCGGCTCCCCAGGGCGCCGCGGCGCCGCAGTTTGGGAACCGCTGAGGTAGATCATGCACCAAAAATTACTTGGTTTTGTTGTATATATTTGATTTTTTCCAAACAGCAGAACATCTGGGTGAAAATAAAGATTTCAACTGAAACGCTTCTATGTTTAGTTTATTCATTTTTGCCCCAGTACTAATTAATGGCCAATGAAGTAAAACCAGGGCAAAGAAGCTGGAAAAAAACAGCAAAACGAACAGTCGTTAAAACATTAAAAACAAAACACAAACGATAAATAAATTCTAAAGTGAAATGTGTATTTGGAAAAATAAATTTGAAAAACTGACAAGTTAGTTTAGTTGTATGTATGTTTGTATTTGAAAGCGGCATTTTACTACAGGTTAACTATGTAGTTTATTCCAAAGGGCTTAAACGGAGATTTAAACCTTAAAATACCACGTTGGCTAGTGTTTAATTAATTTAATCGACCCATCATAAAGTGCTGAACTAAAAGACTTTTTGCTTTACGCAGTGATTTAAATGGATGGAATTACAAAGTGAATTGTGACAAAACCACCCCTGCTCGGCCAAGAATTGGTGCAAACCTGGTCGCTAGCTAGTCGGTTATGTCATTGGGCAAGGCACTTTACGGACATTGCCTGAACCCAGTAGATTATGGGTTCTATCAAATTGAAGGAACGTGGGAATCATACACAACACACTGCAATAGCTCCGGTAACCCGACGGTGGGCGCGAGGTGATCTGACGATTGTTCGTGTGTTAATCCCCTTGGTTTTCCCATTCACAGGGATAAACATGATAACTTCTTATATATTTACCAATTCACAAAGATAAAACATGAATATCCTATACCCAAGTTTCTGACACATGACCAATAATTTTTAACTTTTATTCAACATCAGGTTCATGGAACACCAAGAAACACGACTAATAGCTCGGTTCAATACAGTTCGTTCGGCAATTCCACTGGAATCACAATTCCTTCAGAAGCTATCAACCAAGCGGGACGAAACTCAAATTTCCTTAAAACCGTTTTAGTTTTCTACAAAAACGACCTGTTTTTTCCATCTACATACTCAAACAAAACTAATGCAATCGATTCTGTAAGTTAGTATGATGGAATTTAATGTATTTGTATGTTGTGTAATTACTTGGTTTGTTATGGAATGGTAAGGCTATGATGGAATTTAAAGTATTCTATCAGTACTCATTAAAAAATAGTTTACATATATTGTTTTTTAGATATGTATATGCATATTAACGATATATAATCATGTTTTATCCCCATTAATTTGCAAATATCAGAGTGTTATTACACAGGCAATTGTCAGATCACCTCGCGTCCACTGTCGGGTTATCGGAGCCATTGCAGTGCGTTGTGTTTAATTCACACGTTCCTTTAATTTGTTAGAACCCATTAATCCACTAGGTTAAGACGATGTCCAAAAAGTGCTTTGCCTAAGGACACAACCGACTAGCTAGCGACTAGTTTTGAACCTAAAATCATTCAGTTGTTTGCACACCATCAACATACTCACAAGGTAGTTACACAGAGAGAACTCATTCCACAGGTAACCACTATAAGTTTCAACACGGATAACAAGATTACTGATTTGAAACAAGAAGTCGAAATAGCGTTCAATTCCCGTCATAAATCACCACCGGGTAGAGAGAATAACGAAAGATTTAAGGTATTTTATTATTTCCTTTTTAAACCTAAATTTTATAAAATAGGGAATGGGATACAAATTTAAAGATTTAAGGTATTTTTCCTTTTTAAACCTAAATTTTATAAAATAGGGAATGGGATACAAATTTATTCCCGTAAGTGGGAAAACGCAAAAGAACACGGAAATCATTAGATCAGTTTACAAATACGTAAGGTAGCATTTCACACAGGCAATTGTCCGATTAGCTTGCGTCCACTCCTGTTTTACCGCAGCTGATACAATGTAATGTTGTATATGATTGAGATATTCTATTTTAATAGAACATTTAGAAGAATATTTTAACCAAATTTTTATATTAATTTAGCAGAACCCATTAACCTAAATTGGTTCAGGCACCACTTGCTAAGTGCCCTGAGCATGTACAACCAACTAGCTGGTGACCAGTTTTGAACTTGCAACCCTTTGACTGAAATGCGACGCACTGACCAAGTAAAATATTACAAACACGAATATGGTCACAAGGTGTATTAGCTGATGCATATTGTAACATAAATCTCTGACATCAGGTTAACATAATTCAAACACACACCTACAATAATGCTGTAGCATAAGTAACTAATATTAATTGGGGTTACGTTGTTCAAATGTGCAACAACTATTACAGTGTGTGGTGTGTGGCTTAACATTCTACCGTTTTTGATCAACTCAATAATACACTGGTTTTAGGCGTGCTGGTGCCCAGTACAGGGCACATCACTACTTGGTATTGATCTTAGGATAGGATAGGATATTCATCTTTATCCCCGTGAATGGGAAAACCAAGGGGGTTAACACACGGGCAGTCGTCAGATAGCCTATCGCGCCCACCATCGGGTTACCTAAGCTATTGCAGTGTGTTGTGTATGATTTACATGTTCCTTTAATTTAGTAGAACCCATTAATCCGCTGGGTTCAGGCAATGTCCGTAAAGTGCCTTGCCCAAGGACACAACCGACTAGCTAGTGACCAGTTTCACACCTTCAACCTTTCGATTGAAAGGCGACGCACTTAATCGTTAGACCAACGGGTCGGACAAATCTTACAACCTTCCGGCTTTAGTTCTAACGAACTAACTAAATCAGCAAAATTTATTACCACCTCCACAGGTTAATTACGTGGAACAGATTTGTGTGTATTACGATGCAGGGACTTGGAAGAGCAACGGATGCAAATATGCTTACGTCAACCAAATACCAACTTGTCGCTGTAATCATCTGACGAGCTTTGCTCTCTTGTTTGTGAGTAGACAGTTTCTGTGACAAAATATTTATTGACTATTTTTGTATATTTTTAAGATGCGTATTGCAGACCACAGTTATGTTATTTGTCGTAGTCCTTATTTATCAGGGCTTAATTGACTGTTGAAGTCAAAAATAAAACAAGAAAGACATTCTAATTTCAACGAAATGCGGAGCGTTCAATGTCTACTTTAAACAGCATGGCGAATGCACAGCAACTAAATAGCAGCAACCTGGGTCAAACATTCATTAGAAGCGGATAAATTATAATTAAGTGGCTCTAAGACAAAGGCAATCGTCATATTACCATGTGCCAAATTTGAGTTACTGGAGCTATTGCAGTGTGTTGTGTATAACTAAGACGTTCTTTCTATTTAGTAGGACCCCTTAAACCGCTGGGTTTATGCAATGTTTGTGAGTGCCTCCCCCAAGAATACAACTGACTAGCTAGCAACTAGTTTCTAACCTGCAACCCTTGGACTGAAAGTCGATGCACTAACCCACAGAGCTACCCGTCGCACTTTACTCAAACATTCTGTGTTTATTTAAAATGACAACACAGCAGATACCACACTTCTTGATCAAATATATTCAAGATTAATATATTAGGATAGGATATTCATCTTTATCCCCTTGAATGAGAAAACCAAGGGGGTTATCACACGGGCAATCGTCAGATCACCTTGCGCCCATCGTCAGGTTACCGGAGCTATTGCAGTGTGTTGTATATGATAGACACCTTCCTTCAATTTGGTAGAACCCATTAATCCGCTGGGTACAGGCAAAGTCCGTAAAGTGCCTTGCCCAAGGACACAACCGACTAGCTAGCAACCAGTTTCGCACCTGCAACCTTTTGATTGAAAGGCGACGCACTTAACCGCTAGATCAACAAAAATCTCCACAGTTGAACTATCCCATTCCTGGTAATGTACATCTGGAATTGTTCACCATAATTGGATGTTCGCTTTCGATTTCTGCATTTATCATCGCTGTTCTTCTGCTTCTACTGAACAAGTATTTTAATAAGTTGTATTACTGTGCTCGACTGTGTGCATGAGGTGTATTACTGTGCTCCACTATGGGCACAAGATGTAACTCTGTGCTCGACTGTTGGCATGAGGTGTATTACTGTGCTTGGCTGTGGGCATAAGGTGTATTACTGTGTTCGACTATGGATATGAGGTGTATTACTGTGGTTGACTGTGGACATGAGTTGTGTTACCGTGCTCGACTGCGGGCATGCGATGTATAACTGTGCTCGACTGTGGGCATGAAGTGTATTACTGTGCTCGACTGTTGGCATGAGGTGTATTACTGTGCTCGACTGATGGCATAAGGTGTATTACTGTGCTCGACTGTTGGCATGAGGTGTATTACTGTGCTTGGCTGTGGTCATGAGGTGTATTACTGTGCTCGACTGTGAGCATGAGGTGTATTACTGTGGTCGACTGTGGGCATGATGTATATTACTATTATTACTATGCTTGACTGTAGACATGAGATGTATTAATGTGCTCGACTGTGGGCATGTAATGTATTACTGTGCTTGACTGTGGGCATGACGTGTATTACTGTGCTCGACTATGGATATGAGGTGTATTACTGTGCTCGACTGTGGGCATGAGGTGTATTACTGTGCTCGACTGTGAGCATGAGGCGTATTACTGTGCTCGACTGCCGGTATGAGATGTATTACCGTGCTCGACTGTGCTCATGAGGTGTATTACTGTGTTCGACTGTGGGCATGAGGTGTATTACTGTGCTCGACTGTGGGCATAAGGTGTTTTACTGTGCTCGACTGTAGGCATGAGGTGTATTACTATGCTCGACTGGGGGCATGAGGTGCATTACTGTGGGCATAAGGTGTATTACTATACTCGACTGTAGGCATGAGGTGCATTACTGTGCTCGACAGTGAGCTTAATATGTATTACTGTGCTCGACTGTGGGCAAAGGGTGTTTTATAAAAAGACGAAAAAGCGCCTTGCGTTTTCCCACTCACCGGGATAAAACATGAATATCCTACGATTGTTTTTTTACAATTCTTACCATAGGAAAGTACGGAAACGCACAAGCACCAAAATGCAACTTCACATCTTCTGCAACCTGGCAGTGGCTTACACCTTGTTTCTGGTAAAGTTTACAAAGGGGGAAACTGGTTGCACAGTTAAAACAATCCTGTTGCATTATACCTTCCTAACTAGCTGGTGTTGGATGGGGGTGTTCACCTATAAGCACTACGCAGCATTTGTACAAGTAAGTGTAAGTTTAAGTCGATTAAGGGGTTCTATCAAATCTAAGGAACGTGTGAATCATACACAACACACTGCAATAGCTCCGGTAACCCGACGGTGGGTGCGAGGTGATCTGACGATTGCTTGTGTGTTAACCCCCTTGGTTATACGATCACACCTTCTCCCTCATTTCCCCCTTCTTTCCCGGTCAAGTGTTATTTTATACATCCGATCGCATGTCGGATGTATAATGGATTAGTGCGACGCCTTTCAACCGAAGGGTTGCAGGTTTAAAACTTGTTTGTTGTATGCTTAGACAAGGCACTTAACGGACATTGTGTGAAACTAGTGGATTAACGTGTTCTACCAAAATGAAGAAACGTCTCAATCATACACAACACACCGAAATAGCTCCGGTAATCCGACAGTGGGCGCGAGGTGATCTGACGATAGCCCGTGTGTTAACCCCCTTGTTTTTCACATTCACAAGGATAAACATAAATATCCGACTCTATCCTAGTTTTAAAATAAAATATGAAAATGGTTTTTATTTAATTGGTTAGAAATAAAGCTAAACGCTTGAACAAAAAAAGGGTTAAAGAGCGGGAATGAATTAAAATGGTTAAAATTTGGCTTTGGTGTACACTTTAAAACATTTAAAACAGCATAAGTCTTACAAATATTAATAATAGTTGTATGATATGTGGTATGTTTTGGGGGGGGGGGGTAAACAAAATAATTCATGAACACTTTGATTTTGCAGCCAAAAGTGTTAAATTATATGATCACATGTCCCCTTCTTCCTCCTAATAGCGCATTTCCCCTTCTTTCCCACCAATGTAATTTCATACATCCGACCGCATAGCTTGGTGGATTAGTGCGTCGCCTTTTGGGCGAAAGGTTGCAGGTTCGTAACTGATCACTAGCTGAGCAGTAGTGTCTTTTGGCAAGGCACTTACCGGACATTGCCTGAACACAGTGGATTAATGGGTTCTACCAAATTAAAGGAAACGTGGAATTCATACACAACACACTGCAATAGCTCCGGTAACTCGATGGTGGACGCAAGGTGATCTGAAAATTTCTTGTATGTAAACCTTGGTTTTCCCATTCACGAAGATAAGCATGAATATATGTTATTAACCAACTACCACAGGTTATAGTGAAGGAGACAACACACTACATAAGCAAGATAAGCATCCTGGCTTATGGGATTCCCCTCCTAATAGTTGGCGTCAACGTTGGAGTGACACTCGGTTACATGGACATCGAAAATCATAACAAAGCGATGCAGCTGCCACCGTATTCTGCTGGTAGTAGTTTTTCTGTGACATCATTAATAATGACATCATGAGTGATGACATCATAAGTTGTTTTTCTATGACATCATTAATATTGACATCATGAGTGATGACATCATAAGTGGTTTTTCTGTGACATCATTAATATTGACATCATAAGTGGTTTTTCTGTGACATCAATAATAATGACATCATAAGTGGTTTTCTTTGACATCATTAATAATGACATCATAAGTAGTTTTCTGTGACATCATTAGCAATAACATCATAAGTGGTTTTACTGCAGGGGTCAGGTTTATTCATGACACGCCGCATTAAAGGTTTTCGACCTCTGTTCTACTGTTACATCATGAGTAATGACATCATATCTTTGGTAATGACATCACAATATTACAGAAAGTCCACCACCCAGAAAGTCGTTATACACGGCCGACAACGTGTGTTGGCTTCACGGGAATTCACTTTATTTTGGATTTCTCCTCATAGTTGGAATTATTCTGGCAACGAACTGCATCATATTTGTCGTTGTGTTGTATTCGGTGGTATTTAAGAAGGACAATGTAAGTATTTAGGGATATCATATTCATGTTTATGCTTTTACATGGGAAAATAAGGGGGTTAACACACGGGCAGTTGTCAGATTCCCTAGCGCCCACCGTCGGGTTACCGGAGCTATTGCATTGTGTTGTGTATGATTTACACAGTCCTTTAATTTAGTAGAACCCATTATTACACTGGGTTCAGGCGATATGCGGTAAGTGCCTTACCCAAGAACACAGTCTCTAGCGTCCAGTTTCAAACCTGCAACCTTTTAGTGGAACGGCTCTGCACTAACCCACCAAGCTAATCATTTATATAGTCTGGTTGCTTATTTCACCGGGTGGTGAAAATGAAAGATACTTGGGGTTTCAGTGATATTGCCGTACAGCTAGGGATGCCAGGGGTGGTAAAGAAAAACGTTCAATTATTTAAATTACGTTTCTCTCATCTCTATAATGCATGGAAAAATCTGTGCGTCCACAAATTGGCCAAAACATCAAGTTAAATTAAAAAAAAATTAATAATTTGTTTGATTGACAGCTGCAGTCAAGTGCAAGGAAGAGATCAAAGCAACAGAACGCGATAATCGCGTGTGTGCTTTGTGTATCCATGGGGGTTCCTTGGGTGTTCGGATATCTCATCATGGTATCATCAGATGAAAAGTATTTTCAAATCATGAGCTGGCTGTTTTCGATTTTCGTCGTTTCACATGTGAGTACCCTTCTTTTTCATATCTCCAAAACTGAGATTTTCATTTTGGTTTAAGATGTTCGTGAAGACGTCTTATTTTGTATTGAATCATCTCTAAATGTGAGATTTTCGCTTTGGTGTAATAGCAAATATTTGTAACTATTCAGTTAAATCTATTAATCCAGTCAGATAAGGAGATATTCCCTTAGTGTCTTGCCAAGGACATAAGGCAGAGGTTAGTTTCAATCTAACAACCATTTAGCTGAGAGTCACACTTTAACTGACAAAGAAGTTTGGCAAGCTATAACTATAAGGCTATACCTTTTTACCTTTGTACAAAATAAATCATTTAATGAAATTTCAACAATTTGTTCAGCTATAAAATACTAGGAGACTTAATAGCGAATCTTATGATTGGCATTAATACTATATTAATACCAGTACCTTGGATTTACCTTATTTGCATAAGGTCTATATATTAATAAATTAAAACTAAAGGGTTCCTACTTAAGCACAAACCCTGTAATTAATATTGTTTCTTTAATCCCAAAGTTTATCGCTTTACCCCGAAATGTATTACTTTCCCTCAAAATGTATCAATTTACCCCCATAATGTTTTACTTTACCCTAAAAATGTATCACTTACCCCCAAAATGTATTACTTTACCCCCAAAATGTATTACTTTACCCCCAAAATGTATTACTTTACCCCCAAAATGTATTACTTTACCCCCAAAATGTACCACTTTACCACCAAAATATATTAGTTTACCCCCAAAATGTATTACTTTGCCCCAAAATGCATCATTTACCCCCAAAATGTATTACTTTACCCAAAAATGCATCATTTACCCCAAAATGCATCATTTACCCCCAAAATGTATTACTTTACCCAAAAATGCATCATTTACCCCCAAAATGCATCATTTACACAGGGCATACTATCGTTCTACATAACATGCATTCGAAATGAGGAAATACTCAACACTTGGTTCCCTGTGTTGTTTGGTTGTTGTGCGAAAAAGAAAGAAACAAAATCCACCACTTTTGATTCCAACACAACAAAAGACACAAAGGCCATTGTGACAGGAACAACCTCAAAATTGTGAAGGAATAAACAGTCATAGCTGACTAACAATATTGAAACAATCACATTACATGATTGGATTGTAGAACTGTTTGTATAGTTTTAACTGATTTCTAAAAAGTCGACTCTTAGAATATGACCATCCACATGTTATAGCCTATTTAAACGGTTATTCCAAATCTCATTAAATACATATATAAAGCAATAAAAAATATTTCTGTTAAATGTCGATTTTTTTCTGTTACATATATAAGACCTGGTTAAAACAGCCACACTTTCTGTATCAAGACTCTTTGACATAATTTGACATAGTGTATCATAATGTGCATTTATCAGTAGTCTATATTTTCATTCATTAGACCTTTCAGTGTTGCATTTTTTGCATATTTTAACCAATAATCAATCCCATTGTAATGTAAATAAAACACAGTTTATGTAACATATTTATTACAGCATGCATTTTTATAAATTGTCTTTAAAGTTGTCTGAAAATTGCGGTACCTCTAAATACTACAGGACCGCTTGGATCGCATAAAGCGTTTAAATCGCTTGGATCGCTGACTATACTTCGTAATTACAAAAGCCATGATATTAATGTTAGCGTTGGGGTTAAAGTTTGTTCTGGGGTTGAAATTAGTGTTTGGGGCAGGGTTAGAATAACTTTTCATAGCAATCTAAGTGATCAAAGCGCTTCAAGCGGTCCTGTAGTACTTAGGGGCACTGTGAAAATTGTGATGATTTTAAATCTGTTGGCTTTGCATCCTTAAAAGAGTATAAGTGTGACCAACATGAATTAAAGTTTTAAACAAACAGTATTAGAAGGAAAATTATTGCAGTGGCTACTATTAAAGTGGGTGTCATTTAAGAAAAAAAGAAACTTCCCACTAAAACTGTGAGAACTAATTCTAACCCTGCTTTAAACACTAATTACAACCCCAGCAGCATTACACTGACCATAAAATTATAATTCTTATTTAGTGTGTCGTTTTCCCACCGTATGGAAAGTACATCAATTTTCGCCGAGATCTCGAGTGTGCACGCACCAAATATTTAAGTGTGCAGTGTGCAAACGTCCAAGAGTGCACACTTTAAGTGTGCAGACAATCCCACTTTTATTGCTGTTTTACCAAAATCTTAAACACACATATTATTCTATCCTAAATCTATCGTGTCCGTCAGCTAACATATCTATCTACGTAACATACGGTCGGCTACATAACAAAAAATGTACTGACAGTAAATTACCCGAGGTCCAGAGGTAGGTTTACAGGTTTGTTGTGAAATTAACCAAGTGTGCAAAGACGCAGGGGATAAAAACTCGAGTGTGCAGCTGCGGTACCTCTAAATACTACAGGACCACTTGGACCGCTTGAATCGCATGGAGCGCTTGGATCGCTTACTATTACTATACTTCGTAATTACAAAAGCCATGATATTAATGTTAGTGTTGGGGTTAAAGTTAGTTCTGGACTTCTGGGGTTAAATTTAGTGTTGGGACAGGATTAGAATTACTTTCCATAGCAATCTAAGTGATCCAAGCGCTCCAAGCGATCCAAGCGCTCCACGCGCTCCTGTAGTATTTAGTTAGAATAGAAGCACACTGCAGCTGCCATACTTTCCATACTGGGTTTTCCCCCTTACCTCCTCTTAGTTTTCCCTTGCATGGCTTCTTAGGTATTAAAGTAGCTTAACGACAACGAACCTCGTGTCAAACCAACAAACATTAAAAGAATTATGGCGGGTCCCACACATGAATATTCTTTCCAACCACACTTTCGACTGCAGATACACATGAATTTTATTTTCAAAACAGGGAATGCCCCTAATAAAGACGTTAAATGCAATCGTTTGCTATGACACTTTTCGTGACGAATAAATACATTTTTACAAAACTAAGTATTTTCTTAAAAAAAAGTAAAAAAATAAATAATTAAAAACACATATTTTAGCAATTTATCCAGTGACAAGAGTGTGACCAAGGACTCTGTAGGTTACTCGTGTATTGACACACTGAATGCCATTTTCATTATACCATTCAATGCGAAAAATGGTTATACAAGAGAGTTAGCTCTTGTATGTAAGTGAAAGGTGAACTAGGGGAGCGTGGCAAATACCAACACGCTTAAAATATATGAAACCGCGCCACTCTGGGCAATAGACAAGGCCAGTATTTGCCTTTAGACTCGTAAAACACACAAATAAAGCTGTATTAAGCAAACGAAGGGAGGAATAATGCTTGGGTTAAATCGCCTAGACTGCACAAACCACTAACCTTTGTTTACTGTTGTCATCCGTATAAGGTAGGATAGGATATTAATGTTTATCCCCGTGAATGGGAAAACCAAGGGGGTTAACACACGGGCAATCGTCAGATCACCTTGCGCCCATCGTCGGGTTACCGGAGCTATAGCAGTGTGTTGTATATGATAGACACGTTCAGTGCCTTCCGATTAGGACACAACCGATTAGCTAGCGACCAGTTTTGCACCTGCAACCTTTCGATTGAAAGGCGACGCACATAACCGCTAGACCAACGGGCGGGACCAAATTGAAATTCAAATCTTTGAGATGTTGGGAAAGCAAGGTGTTATAGCAATTTTGATATCACATTCGCAAAAACTGCATTTTAGTTAATCCACGCCGACTGAGTTCATTCTGTTGTCACCTCATGACGTCATTGACACTTAAAGCAGTTGTTTTCCACCTACGTCATTATTTGCTTTACGAAGCATTATGTGAGCATACAAAAAGCTTGTGTGATTACACACACAAAAAGACAGACAACACGCACACACACAACTTAATAAAGAATACATCTACGTTTTCCGGTTGTTTTATTTAGTGGAGGTTCCGCTGCCAGCGTATTTAGCTCCACGCCATGTGGGTACATATGGGGTCAGAATGGAGATTTATGTACAAGATATAGACGGCAGCAGACCCTGGAACCTGGTTCCAGCCAAATAGACGCATTTAAAAAACACCTGGCCCCACAACCGAATCTTTCCTTTACGTTACATACATGTCAATATACAAGTTTTAACGACTCAGTATATACCGTATTTATTCGATTGTAAGCTGCGGCTTATAAAGTTTTTCTTTCCATCTTTGCGGCTTAAATTCAAGGGCGGTTTACATTTTTTTGCTTAGCGATTTGTTGCTATGCCGACACGGTATTTTGTCTGATACGGTATAGAACTAATGATACGGTATAGAACTAATGATACGGTATAGAACTAATGATACGGTATAGAACTAATGATACGGTATAGAACTAATGATACGGTATAGAACTAATGATACGGTATAGAACTAATGATACGGTATAGAACTAATGATACGGTATAGAACTAATGATACGGTATAGAACTAATGATACGGTATAGAACTAATGATACGGTATAGAACTAATGATACGGTATAGAACTAATGATACGGTATAGAACTAAAAGTGCTACATCATATGCGAATTCAAGAACGGGTACCAGTGACCATACTTTAATTTTCGTGCTCATCCAGATATGCTAAAACCCATGCGGAATACGGTTGGCACCGCGATATAGTAAATGCGGCTTACATTAATTTTTAACACTATCACATGTGGCTTGCAATCAAGGGCGGCTAACAATCGAGTAAATTCGTCCCGCCGGTTGGCCTAACGGTTAAGTGCGTCGCCTTTCAATCGAAAGGTTGCAGGTGCGAAACTGATCGCTAGCTAGTCGGTTGTGTCCTTGGGCAAGGCACTTTACGGACATTGCCTGAACCCAGCGGATTAATGGGTTCTACCAAATTGAAGGAACCTGTCTATCATATATAACACACTGCAATAGCTCCGGTAACCCGACGATGGGCGCGAGGTGATCTGACGATTGCCCGTGTGATAACCCCCTTGGTTTTCCCATTCACGGGGATAAAGATGAATATCCTATCCTATCCTATCCTAAATACGGTATACAAAACACCAAAGTAGCAAACTAAGTCGTTCATTTTTCAAGTGTTTTTCATATTCTTTACCATTATGTTATACAGGATAATTGTTTTAGTTGAATCTCGGGGGATTTATAAGGATAATAAAGTTATTTAACTTAATAAAGCACAAGTTTGATGAAAATTACAGAGTAATATATTTATAAAGCATAAGTAAAATTGTTGGAAAAAAAGCCATCAGGGTACCATGTGATGTACGGCGTAAATAGCTGTTAACATGTAACATATTTAAATTGGAATCCACATAATTATATAATTCTAAAATGACACGATTTACACTACTACAACATTTCATTTTTTCACAACATTTATGGTGATTTTGTTCCAAACAAGAATTATGTTCATGAAATATCAATTCTGAAAGTTTAACTGAATGGAATTGTGAACAAAAGTGTTGAGTTATTTGCAATGTATTCTTGTTGGCGTGGTTGTAGATATCGCTTACAAAGCTACAACTGATGAATCATATCTTGGTATCTCCATGTTGGTTTCAATCTTCCATTCATCGATTGTTGGATCATAAACCTCCTCCAACGACATATATCTTCCCATTCACAACGCAAGCGGAAGCATAATTTTGCTCATAGTTCATTCTACTTGCCTTTATCCAGGAATTAGTCCGAAAATTGTATATTTCGACCGAATCAAGTCCTTCACCACCAATGGCGTAAATCTCACCATTGCAAACAACACCACACAGTCCATGTCTGTTCTCTTTCATAGAAGTTAACCTTTCCCATTTCCCCATTCTTGGATCCAAACTTTCTATTGAATTTAAATGATTCCCATTACTTCCCCCAAACGCATATATTCGACCATCATATGAAACAAGAGCATGATTATATCGTTCGGTTTCCATTGGAGCAATATTAGTCCATGTATCCACCACTGGGTTGTAAACTTCGGCCGATGATAAATAATCACTATTCCAACCTCCCACAGTAAACATTTGATCATTCAACACAGCAGATGCTGCGAACCTTCGTTTCTCATTCATAGATGCCACCTTGTGCCAACCAGCATTAATTTGCTCCAAGTCCAACCGCTCAACAGAGTCTGTGCCAAATCCACCACCAGCCGTATAAACATGGTTGTTTATCTTCACACTGGTTGTGCTCAATCTACCGTCCAAGTTTGACACAATATTTCTCCAATGTTTCCCAACCTACATCGTAAATACTGACAAGTTTTCTTGCACCAAGACCACCCACAACCAGGAATTGAGATGTAACCTCTACTGCTTTAGCTCCATCTTCTGGTTGGTTTTCACTACGAATGATCAATTCAGACATGCACGCATTAACGAAAGTTTCACATTTTCTCATCCAAGTCCACTCAGTTTTTTTAATCATTTTGAGGAAGGAAGTTGGTAATTTCTTGATGTCAATCAGTTGAAACAAGCGTTCAAAGAATTGTTGTCGATTTTCAAGATCGTGTTTAACCCAATTCATGATGCTTCTAAAAATCATCCCTTCACTTAAAGAATCCGATGTCTTTGTCATTCTAATAAGAGCTTCAGTTTCATCCGGATTCAATTCTTTGAAGTCCAGTCCATTTGAAACCAACTCAAAGTTGTCTAATAAGAAATTGTCACAATGTGTCACCAACTCAGGAATATTGTACATTTGTGCAAATGCCCAAACAATTAAACAGTTCCCAACTTCAAGTGTGTCTTTAAGAAAGCCAACACTATAATCTTTCACATATTTGATTTGCAACATATCGGCCGCCTCGTACAGTTGATAAACTGTTTCACTGTTGATTGTGATCTTTGCAGTGTATATGAAGCTTATGATCAGGTTAAGTATCAGAGCTGTAATTCCAACAACTTTGACATCATCATCTGAACAGCCTTCTTTGCACTTGGATGTGAACATGGCTCTGTAATATTCGGAAAACGCGGCAAGAATACTTCTGTGAGCTGACACTTTTCCACCTTCCGCATTGAATGTGACATCACAAAGTATCCTTTCTTCACGTAAACTGTTTACATTGTCAAGTAAACCGACCTCGTGATCGCTTCTATATTCTTTCTCATTCAAGTTATTTGCAGCCATTATCACAGGACAAAAATCACTAAGAAGTCTGGATAAAACTATAGAAAGTCAATCACATGTTAACCACCACCATTTGTAAAACACATTTTGATTTTACACTGATATATTTATACATGTTTACAATATAATGCAAGCCGAATCCTTAATCACAATATTTTATAAGTTATAAATAAGTGTTTTATAATTGCAAGCAGAATCGAATTGGTCCATGAGTTAACAAACCAAACTTGTTATTCATGCATAGCAACCCTGCTTCCTTATCGGCTTGGCCGCGGATTACTGTGGTAGAGGCAGCTGCATTTGACTGCTGCTCGTCCCTTGGCCAAAAGTTTACCTTAGACTGTCTTTCTCGTTGCAATGGTCGGTGGCTGATAATGATTTATGATAATGACTGGATACATAGATCGCACTGCAACTTCTTGATTTTATTAAGCATTTCTGTACGTTAGGTTATTTTGCTTGTTGATTTTTGGTTATAAAATCACGACAAAATATACCAGATAAATATAGGTCACGAGGACTGATAAGGTGTAGACGGCTATTTTAACTGTGTAAAATGGGTTGGATTAGTAATAAAACGGCGGACATTGCACCAACTAAACTTACTGTACTGTGTCGTAAACTACGACGCAACATAGAACATTTTAAGCAAAAATTGTGTAAAAACGAATTATGTTTAGAAAACGGACTAGCGATTCACCACAATTACGCTAGGCCCATATGGAAAGTACGTCAATTTTCGCCGAGATCTCGAGTGTGCACGCGCCAAATATTTAAGTGTGCAGTGTGCAAACGTTCAAGAATGCACACTTCAAGTGTGCACACAATCTCCTTTTCATAACTGTTTTACCAAAATCTTAAAAAACATATTATTCTATCCTCAATCTTTCGTGTCCGTCAGCTAACATATCTATCTACATAACTAAAAATGTACGGAAAGTAAATGACCCGAGGTCCAGAGGTAGGTTTACAAGTTTATTGGAAATTATACGATGTTTATACTGCCAGTTCGCGAGCGTGTGTGAAATTACCCAAGTGTGCAAAAGACGCAGGGAAAAAAAACTCGAGTGTGCAGATGCCGTACTTTCCATACTGGGCGCTAGGGTTGTGCTTAGAGCTTAAAGTTAGCTTTCACACAAATAGTGTGTGCAGTTTCCCTCCTTTTAGTGTTGTTCCGTTATTCTACTGGTTTCAAGCAATGTCAAATAAGTGCATAGCCCAAGCACACCACCGAATAGCCAGCATTTGGTTTCGATTCCATCACCTTTTGGCTGACACCTAACAGTTCGACGAGCGGACCAGAGTGGAAAAACCCCTAAAATGCCAATATACGAACATTAAAAGAAGTATGAAGAGTCCCACCCATAAATATGCTTTCTTAACAAACAGTTAACTTTTCGCGCAACCACATATTCCAATATTCGACTCCGACTGCAGATAAAGGTAAGCACTTAATGTACATCAAACTGAGGCTACAGCTGATCGACATTTGTGACGTCATACAGTAGCTTATGGGAACTCCTGATGTATTATGGGTAATTTTTTCCTAGGAGAGAGTTGTTCATGCGAAACGACAAGAACTTGTGGAAACACATGGTGTATTGTGGATTATATCTACCGGTATATATCTAGCGCGCTTCTGTATGAAGATGTTAAAACATTTCGAAATGTGATGGGTGCTAAACCAAATGCTGGGTATTCAGTGGTGTGCTTAGTCTATGCACTGCACACACTATTTATTCTATGAAACTGCACACACTATTTGCGTGAAAACTAACTCTAAGCCTGAACCCCAACCCTAACGCTAATCTCTACCTGAACACCAATCCTAACCCAATCAGTCAACCATGGGGTTATTGTGCATTGGTATTGATATAATACCGGTATTAAATTTGCGGTAGCCTACCTCTAAATACTACAGGATCGCTTGGATTGCATGGATCGCTTACTATACTGCGTAATTACAAAAGCCATGATATTAATGTTAGGGTTGGGGTTAAAGTTAGTTCTGGGGTTGAGATTAGTGTTAGGGACAGGGTGAGAATTACTTTCCATAGCAATCTAAGTGAATCAAGCGCTCCAAGCGATCCCGTAGTATTTAGAGGCACCCTTTAATTTGTGAATTTTCTGGATATTGATCAAGGAGATGCGTTTTAAAATCATCTTTGCCGATATATAGTTTGAAAAGAAGAGAATCGGCCTAAAAAAAGAAAAAAAGATTTAAAAAAATTACCCATAATACATCAGGAGTTCCCATAAGCTACTGTATGACGTCACAAATGTCGATCAGCTGTAGCCTCAGTTTGATGTACATTAAGTGCTTACCGCAGATAAACATGAATTTTATTTCCAAATCAGGGAATACCCCAAATAACGACGTTAAATGCAATCATTTGCAATGACGTTTTATGTATAAAATAAATACATTTTTACAAAACTAAGTATTTAAAAAAATAAAGGGAAAAAATAAATTACAATTTCACAATATCAAAGAGAATAAAGTTAAATAAACAAGGTTTAATACTCTATTCACATGTGTCATTTTTGGTGTCCACACTTGTAGAGTCCACATTGGTCAAGGTGTATTTGCCAGTTACTGATTTTGCCGGCACGGACGACTCAGAAGTCACAGAAGTCGGTTTTTGTTTCTTCCAATCTTTACATCGCCACCAAAATTGTAACATATCCTTCCTCCGAATGCAAATGAAGTAGAAGAAAAACACTCCCTGTAAAAGAGAGTATTAATTTTTATCTACATGAATGGGGCGCAACGTTACACATGGGTGATCGTCAGATAACGTTACACCCACCGTCGGGTTACCGAAGCTATTAGGAAAGGATAGAAGATTCATGTTTGTCCTGAAAATAGGAAAAGGCAATGGATGTTACAATACGGACAATCGTCAGATTACCGGATGCCCACCGTTGGGTTACTGTAGCTAATGCAGTGTGTTGTGTATGATAGACACATTCCTTCAATTTGCTAAAACACATTAATCTGCTGGGTTCAGGCCATGTTTATTTAGTGCCTTGAAAAAAGAAACAACCGACTAGCTAGTGACAAGTTTCGTACCTAAAACCCTTCGGCTGAAAGACAATGCACTAACCCGGTGGACTAATCTCTCAGACAACTCACCAAGCTATTTAGCCAGATGGGAGGTTGTCAACATATTGATTTGATTTTACTAGTGATTCATCAGATAAATGTGATGGGAATTCATTTACTGTTGAAAGTTTAATTCGATACTGTATGAGCTTACAAGCCAAATTAGATATTCAATCCACACAAGTTGAAAATGGCAGTTATTTAAATTCTTATATCATATACCCACAGTATAAGTTATTAAAATGCGTTTTTGCGATACCTGGAAGGCAATATCTTTGGCCACTTTTAAACTAATCTAAAAGTTAGCTATTGCTACAAGTGGTGTCATTGGGCTACATCCAAGGAGAAAAATAAATATCTAATCACAAGAATACAAAGAAATATCCTGTTTGATTTTGTTGGTAAAACTATTAAAAATCAACCAATGTCAAACAATCTTTGGGAAATATGTCATTAAAACTGCAAAATGAAATTCATGGGCATGAAAGAATCATTGTAACCCACAGAATCGTATTAATTTTTTTAAGGGGAAGCAGATATTAAAACAAAATGACACAAACTGCAATAGCTGTGGTAACCCGACAGTGGGCATGAGGTAATCTAACGACTGCAAGTGCGTTAACCATCTTTTCCAATTCATAATGATAAATATAAATATCCAAATGTATGGCGTTGATCTCACCTGAATTGAAGTACAGATTACAAAGAGCGAA
>CH003424.1:615344-655883 GCA_000149265.1 Ciona savignyi
TTTTAACTTTTGCGCAAGACGCAATAGGTAGGAAAATGAAAGAGACACTGTTTTAAGTTGATTATTTCAATTAAAATCACAGGTAGACCAAAGAATAAGTAAATAAGGATTATTTAAGTATAGCATTATATCAATTATTTGTTTAGTTGGTTTTAAATATCATTTATACTAAGTTTTAGCCCAATTTTTGTATGACATAGATCCAAAAATGTCAAAAACAGATTTTAATGAGTTACTGATTAATTTGGTACAAGTCAGTCCTCATCTGTATGATTCCAAGAATCAGTATTATAAGGATACAATGAGAAAAGAAAATACCTGGACTTACATTAGTGGCCAAATAGGAGAACCAGGTACGGTACCGGTAGTTTATTGTTTAAAATGGGTTTATTTTATGTGTGAATTGAAACACAATGTTTGTTGAATTTCGTGTTGAACATTTATTAGCAGCGGCATGTATGATGATATGGAGAAGTTTAAGGAATGGATTTTTAAGAGAGAAAAAAAAGCGGATAAATGAAAGTGAGCGGTTCTGGTGCGGCCACATGTTCAACATGGGAACATGATGATAATATGCAATTTTTGCAAGATCACCTTTGTCACCGATTGTAAGTACCGGTATCGGTTTGTATTGTTTATAAAATGTAACATGTTTCCATTAAATAATACAGTTAGCACACATTGCTTGAACCAAGTACAGGTACCAGTAGTTTAATAGGTTTAACGAGTATACTGGTGAAGTAATAACTAACAGGCACACATGACACAACACAGGGATAGTTCTGGTAAACTAAACACCCCAACAGAACTATCTATCCATGACGTCAACAATAGATTGCCCTTCGCCTGCTGAATTGCTGCAGTCTGCACAACAGCACAAAAGAAGAAAGCTGGATTTTAAAGTTGATTTGCAGGTGGTTATTTTCATATTGTACATAACTTGTTTGTGTGTAAACAACTTTTTTACCATTGTACATCAGTTTATGTTTCTCGTCCAATGTTTAATTGAAAATATTCAGATTTATGTGGACCACTACCAGTTAATTTTTTATTAATCGTTATTTGATTCTAGATATCCACAGCTCTAATAACCACTCACTTTATTACTAGGAAGACCTCATACATATTCTGGAGAGAAATTCGGAATATATGAAAAAGTGCGGCTCAGGCCAACATTGTGCAGGATGATATGTATGATAGTTTTGGAAAATTTACTGTTGCTAAACTATATAGTTTCAATGGAAACAGCCGATGAAGCTATGGCTGCAATTGTGCAGATATTGTTAACTCTGTAACTTTCACATTGAACATACCAGTCATTGTAAATGCAAATTTGTTATTTGGTCAATAAATTGTAAAGCATGCAGCTAGTTGTAAATAATATTTATATTTCAGTGTTATTATATTTCTTCAGTCATATACACTGCCTTTCCAAGCCAACTGTAATAGTTAATTTTTCATTTCATATCACTGTATTGCTCTTTCTTCGTTTGATATTTTGCAATAAAAATAAATGTCAAGTAAGTTGTTTGTTATATGAAAATGATGTAAAAAATATAAAAAGAACATAAGTAAAAAAAGAGTGGTTATATGTCTAGAAACATGTGACAATAAAGTTGGACATTATATTTTGCTTAATTCGTTTTTTACTGGTGAAAACAATCGTTCTAATGGCCAGTAAACAAAACCACGTGGGAATGTTTTGACGCATTACGTCATCATGAACGCGAGTGTGTGTGCATGGTCTCGCGTCTCTCTAAAACGCAACGCCTGACGAGAAGGATGACGAGACGCTAGAAACGCGAAGGATTGCGCAAAACGCTATATGTGTGTGGAGCGCTTAAGCGTTGTAATCTATGCGTTGAAATTTATGCGTTGTAATCTATGCGTTAAAAACTAAGCGTTGTAATCTATGCATTGAAATCTATGCGTTGTAATCTATGCTTTAAAATTTATGCGTTGAAATCTATATGTTGAAATCTATGCTTTAAAATCAACAAAACTCACCATAAGAAGTACAGTAATTAGTTCCATTCCATGTTCCATATTTTGTACAAAATAATACTGAACTCCCAAGAAGTTGAGAACCACTGGGACAAACTAATTCATATTTCATTCCTTCATAGTATTTGTCGAGTCTTGATACAATTTGGCCACCGGGAGGTAAATATGGGTCAACGCAAGCTGAGGGAAAGTTTGTTGAAATATTTTTACACTTCCTTCATCCACCACGAAACTATCTTAGAATATTCAATATTTAAATTATCAATGTTGTGTATTTTTGCAAGTTTTTTATAGTTTTTTATGAATTTCACATTACCAAAGTGGTAATTTGACGATTGCCTGTGGTGATAATACACCCTACATTTTATTCTATTCATGCATGTCCTTTTTGCAAGAACGAAAAAGAGAAACTCTTAATGGGTTTTACCAAATTGAAGAAACGTGTCTATTATACACAACACACTGCAATAGCTCCGGTAACCCGACAGTGGGCGCGAGGTAATCTGACAATTTCCCGTGTGTTAACAATGCCCTAGATTTTTCCATTTACAGGGATAAAAATAAATATCCTATTCTATCCTACACTTAAGGATTGTGTGAATTATAATCAATAATAATTTACGTAAACCAATGCAGCCGCTTGATTTTAACTAAATTCGGAACGATTAATCTGGTGGTTTACTGCGTTGCCTTTCCTTGGGCAAGGCATTGAACCAACATTGCCTAAACTCAGTGAAATGATTTGTTCAACAAAATGAAAACAGCGTCTTATCCTACCTAACACACTACAATAACCTGGCGGTGGGTGCGAAGTGAACTGACGATTATCCTATCCCATAGGTCCATATTTTTCCTTCATGCTCATCAAAAATTAACTTACCTCTAAGGCATTTAGAAGTTGCCATATTAGCCCAAGAACCCATATTACACGTATCAGTAGATTTCCCAACCAAAGTCCTTGGATGTAAACAGTTATACTGTACCATGGTCCCATTTAGATATTTTCCAGGAACTTGGGACCGAATTATTGTAATGTTTAAATTATTTTTGATGCCAATTTCCAGGGAGCATTCTAAAAAAAGTGTTTAATATAATAATTTTAGGTATCGTAGTGCATTATCATGGTTATTATATATGCTATTCAACTAAATTGCTCAATCATTAGATCCTGCAATTTGCAAGAAGACGAAAGGTCATGGGATCAAAACTGGACATTTGCTAGTCGGTTGTGTCCTTGGATGAGATACTTAGCGGACATCGCCTGAACTCGGTGGATTAATTTGTCCGGCCGGTTGGTCTAGCGGTTACGTGCGTCGCCTTTCAATCGAAAGGTTGCAGGTGCGAAACTGGTCGATAGCTAGTCGGTTGTGTCCTTGTGCAAAGCACTTTACGAACATTGCCTGAACCCAGAGAATTAATGGGTTCTATCAAATTGAAGAAACGTGTCTATCATACACAACACACTGCAATAACTCCAGTAACCCGACTGTGGGCGCGAGGTGATCTGACGATTGCTCATGTGATAACCCCCTTGGGTTTCTCATTTTTGGGACAAACTTGAATATCATATCCTTTAATCACCCTGCATCCATCGTAGTAAACATAAGATGGAATAAATAGCATTAAAAACTAAAACATAAGATCAAAGTAATTAATTCGTAATAAAATACCTTTAACACAAGATGGTGCACTATTAATCCAATTGAAAGAATTTAAACAAATATTGGTGGCGTTCCCAACTAAGTGATACCCACTACTGCATGTATATTGGATGATTGAGGTGGTAGAGTACGTCACAGCATGTGGTGTGTAATTTCCATTGGATATCACTGGCGGCGCTAGGCAGACTGAAATAAAGAGGATTAATAAAATAAAATGGGACGATCGTGTGGCTGAATGGTTGGTGCGACTAGTTTATATCTACTGATTCAGACATATATATGGACTTACTAGCCAGCTCCAGCTGGTCTAACGTCCGGCCAGCTGGTCTTACGGTTAAGTGTGTCGCCTTTCAATCGAAAGGTTGCAGGTGCGAAACTGGTCGCTAGCTAGTCGGTTGTGTCCTTGGGCAAGGCACTTTACGGACATTGTCTGAACCCAGCGGATTAATGGGTTCTACCAAATTGAAGGAACATGTCTGTCATATACAACACACTGCAATAGCTCCGGTAACCCGACGATGGGCGCGAGGTGACTTGACTATTGCCCGTGTGTTAACCCCCTTGGTTTTCCCATTCACGGGGATAAAGATGAATATCCTATCCTATCCTAACATGCCCATTATAAGTTTTAAACTTTGCATATTTATAAAATAAAATAAATTCTAATATTGTATTGCAAATTGCTTATTAAATTCTATGTCGTTTATCTTCAGAGATTTTTATGCGCTTGCCAATTTTCCGTATCATTTATTATTTGATTGCATACTTTTCTCTACTTTCTAGTCATATATTGTTTTGGAGTCAGTTGCTTTTTGGTGGTTAAAGAGGTAGACTGAGCAATATAAAATAACAAAAGTACTGAAACGCTATAACATCCTTTTTATTAAAGGAAAACGCAGAAAAAGTATTATTAAGTCAGACCACCTTCTGCCCATTGAAGCTATTGCATTGTGTTGTTTGTATGATTAAGACATTCCATTAATTTAGTAGAACCCATTATTTGGCTGGGTTCAGGCAATGCCCATTAAGTGCCTTTCCCAAGGACACAACAAATTAGCTAGAAACCAGTTTCTAACCTGCAACCCTTCGGTTGAAAGTCAATTTACAAATCCATTCAAGCGGACTATGAATATAATTACCTTTATTATATCAACTGTTATTCTGCCACTCATAAGGAGAAATAAATCTCCCATCCTAACATAGCATGTTGGTCAAACAAATCAAAAGTTAAAAAATGGGATTTTTCCAAATTAAATGACAACCAAGGATTTTATTGCAGCAAATCATTAATTTTTTTTAAATATATTGCGCCATTAATTTTATAGAGAATAGTAAACGAAATTTATTTATTATTAAAGCATCAAATTTCAGATGTATTCTTTTGTTTTTCAATAACCATAACATAGAAATTGTATTTCAAATAAATAGAAATCATACAAACCTGGAAGACACTGGGGACCACTGTTCAGCCATGTATTTGGATTAATACACTTGTTTGTCAATAAACCAAGTAAATTTCCATATTTGCAGTAGTACGTTGCTGTATCATTGATGGGGAAATAATTCTTCATCTCTAAAACTGAAACCGGGTATTCCCCCACATAAGGAGCACGCTGACACCCTGTACCAACCAATGTGAAAATTACTTCGAGATATATAAGGTTGGGATATGGACATTTACATATATGTATTACTTAGGTTAGGGGGCCATGTCTGGCTATACCCACACTAAATAATTTATTGCATTATAAACGTGTAATGACTGCTAATTTAAAGATGTTTTTTTTGTGTTTCTTAATCGTTGAAACAATAAACTAAAATTATTTTATAAATTAATGATAAATGGATTATGACTAAATTAAAAATTATTAGTGGAAATTAAATAAAGCAGATGGACTTAAGTTAAACAAATGAAAAAAGGGTTAAAAAAAGGTTTGCAATTTTTACGTGAGAATTACAAACACACAATTCCATTACTCGAAAAGTTGTTACGCGCCTTGATTTTCCCATTTACAGGGATAAACATGAATATTCTATCCTAAACAATGAATATCCTATCCTAAACATGAATATCCTATCCTAAACATGAATATCCTATCCTAAACATGAATATTCTATCCTAAACATGAATATCCTATCCTAAACATGAATATCCTATCCTAAACATGAATATTCTATTCTAAACATGAATATTCTATCCTAAACATGAATATCCTATCCTAAACATGAATATCCTATCCTAAACATGAATATTCTATCCTAAACATGAATATCCTATCCTAAACATGAATATCCTATCCTAAACATGAATATTCTATCCTAAACATGAATATCCTATCCTAAACATGAATATCCTATCCTAAACATGAATATTCTATCCTAAACATGAATATCCTATCCTAAACATGAATATTCTATCCTAAACATGAATATTCTATCCTAAACATGAATATTCTATCCTAAACATGAATATTCTATCCTAAACATGAATATTCTATCCTAAACATGAATATCCTATCCTAAACATGAATATTCTATCCTAAACATGAATATCCTATCCTAAACATGAATATTCTATCCTAAACATGAATATCCTATCCTAAACATGAATATTCTAT
The DNA here is from genome assembly GCA_000149265.1 of Ciona savignyi. NCBI lineage: Eukaryota > Metazoa > Chordata > Ascidiacea > Phlebobranchia > Cionidae > Ciona > Ciona savignyi. The sequence goes on from CH003424.1 coordinate 621,628, forward strand.
CCTAAACATGAATATCCTATCCTAAACATGAATATTCTATCCTAAACATGAATATCCTATCCTAAACATGAATATTCTATCCTAAACATGAATATCCTATCCTAAACATGAATATCCTATCCTAAACATGAATATTCTATCCTAAACATGAATATCCTATCCTAAACATGAATATCCTATCCTAAACATGAATATCCTATCCTAAACATGAATATCCTATCCTAAACATGAATATCCTATCCTAAACATGAATATTCTATCCTAAACATGAATATCCTATCCTAAACATGAATATCCTATCCTAAACATGAATATCCTATCCTAAACATGAATATCCTATCCTAAACATGAATATCCTATTCTAAACATTAATATCCTATCCTAAACATGAATATCCTATCCTAAACATGAATATCCTATCCTAAACATGAATATTCTATCCTAAACATGAATATCCTATCCTAAACATGAATATCCTATCCTAAACATGAATATCCTATCCTAAACATGAATATTCTATCCTAAACATGAATATTCTATCCTAAACATGAATATCCTATCCTAAACATGAATATCCTATTCTAAACATTAATATCCTATCCTAAACACGAATATTCTATCCAATATATCCCACCTTTAACACAAGATGGTGTAGCTTTGGTCCATTGCAGAGTAGTATTTGAGCAGGTATTAGTGGTGTTTCCATCCAAAATATACCCACTGTCACATGAATATCGAATCACTGCATGAGGAAGGTACGTCTGGGTGTTTGGGGCATAGCTTCCGTTCTGGACCACTGGGGGTGGTAGACATACTGGAACACATTTGAAATTTACCAAAAATATGAAGAATATGAACGGTTGTGTGGCCGAATGGTTATCGCGAACGATTGATATACCAATTCCATATATAAAAAAACAGACTAAGTGACAAGCCCATTGGGGAATCAAAACTGAGCCCGGTGGAATAAAATAAATAAATAAAAAAATATGAAGAAAATAATTTGGGTAAACGGTTAATGCGGCTGATTCATATAATGATTTCTATATAAAAAAGGTCATGGGAGTAAGACAATAATGGTTCGAACTGAGATTAAAAAATGAGGTCAAAAAACAATCTTCTAATTTCATTTAATACGGTTTTATAATAAATCCTTATTAATCCACTGGGTTCAGACGATGTCTGCTAAGTATCTTACACAAGGAAAAAACATTAGCTAATGATCAATTTTGTTTTTATACAATCCTTCGGCTGAAAGGTGATGTACTACTCGACTATAATTACTATCTGCTTGTCACAAAATTTTGCTGGTCGGCTGTCATGCAAAGTGGACATGGTTAAGATTACATAGGACAGAATATTTATGTTTATCCTTGTGAGTGGGAACACCAAGGGTGTTATCACCCGGCCATTGTCAGATCACCTTGCCCCCCCCCCCCCCATCGGGTTACCGGGGCTATTGCAGTGTGTTGTATATGATAGACATGTTCCTTAAATTTGGTGGAACCCATTAAACCACTGGGTTCAGGCAATGTCCTTTAAGTGCCTTGCCCAAGGACACAACCAACTACCTAGCGACCGCTCACAAAAGCCGTAAAAAAGGTTGACGACTAATATTATCACGAGTTTCGAACCTTATATGGAGGTTACGTTGTATATGACACAAACAGTGCATATTATGATTCATAAGAATATGACATCATAATTGATAACAAAGAAATTTGTTGAGTAATACAAACAAGTTGTTTTCAAAGGAATTTTATAAAAAATGTTGTAAATAACAATACTACAATTGAACATAAACTTAAGTTTACTACAAGATGAAGATAAGGGGTTAAACTGCAAAGCTAGTGCTTATGTAAAAATAAAAATATTTTTTGGCCTTTTTAATTTATTATTGCAATAAAATGTCAAATTATACAAATATGGCACAAGAAACAAACCTATAATTAATTTTATTTGGTAAAATTAATTTCATTTGGTAAAAATAATTTCATTTGATAAAATCAATTTCATTAAATGATAAATTAAATTTTAGAGAAACAAAAGTCACCTTGCAAACAGGAGGGAGCAGGATAAGCCCACACGCCCGACTCCAAACAAATGTTGGTTACGTTCCCTACCAGATTGCTGCGTATAGGACATGTATATGTGTACTTTGCACCAACAGCATAGGACAATTGCCTATTGTAAACTGTGAAATTATTACTCAAGGCAACAAGAGGAGCATCCTGGACAGCCGTGTCTCCACTGGCCGAAACTATTACAGGGGGGTCTAAGCAGGCTGTAATGCAGAAAGAATATATAATTACAGTATTAGAGCAAATTTAAATACGGCAGAAACTATGAAATAAATATTAGGCTGTAATACAGTAGATGTAATACACTAAAGGAGATTAGGATATTTATGTTTATTCCTGTGGATGGGAAAACCAAGGGGGTTAACACACGGGCAATCGTCAGGTTACCTCGCATTCACTGTCGGGTTGATAGAACTATTGCAGTGTGTTGTGTATGATTTACATGTTCCTTTAATTTAGTAGAACCCATTAATCCACTGGTTCAGGCAATGTCCGTTACGTGCCTTGCTCTAGGACATAACCGACTAGCTAGCGACCAGTTTCAAAACTGCAACCATTCAGCTAAAAGGTGACAAACTTTTTTGTCCATTTTGCCACTTTTCATATTATTTTGCTTTTAAAACATCAATTTAACACACTTATACAAACGGATATTTCTCCCACTATTTAGAGAATTCACAAACATATTGCTTCAATCAGAAATTTGTGATGGAAAAATTGCACTTGGTATTGAAACCCAGAAGGTTGTGTGGTCAAAACCTGTCACTACTTATCATATGAGGGTAACAGTGGGACAGATAACTGAATTTGCTTAAACCCAAAGGAACCCTTTAAATAAAACATACTACCATTTCTTTTGAATGTAACATATTGTACACATTCTAAAGTCTGGTAACCAGACTGTGGGCATGGGGTAGTTTGACAAGTTCTTGGGTTCAAACCCTGAATATTTTCAGCCAGTTAACTAAATTGGTTAAAAAATGACCGTCACGGTAACATGACAATTGCGACAAAATCCCCAATTATAGGTCCTTTCTACCCTCCCCCAAACTTATTTACAGGATAAAACAATTATACTATATCCCGGATTTTGCAACTTCTAAAAACATTTTAAAAACTTAAACCTGTTTGAACCTCCGATTAATAAAGGGAAAGTTTAAAACCCTTTAGTTTAACAAAACAATAACTAAATTTAATAAAATATATTTTTGACAAATCTTAAAAACAACATAAGATATACTTACTTGAATGTACTCCAATAACTTGAAACAATAAACATAAAAATATCACTTTAAAATACATAATGAACGCTATTATTTCTTTGTCAACAACAATGGAATAAAACAATGATCTGATTGTTATATACGTGTTAATTGTTCTATAATAAACATTATTACTAAATCACCTTTCTTGAGGATTGTGATGTCATATAGTCAGCAAGGAAAAAACAATGATTCATTGTGATGTCATAACTCTTGGTTCTTAAATAATAACTATTGTTACCTAATAATATATCTGTTTTATTGTGATGTCATAAATTGGTGAATCAGTGAAATAGATGATATTATGACAAAGCTCTATTGTTTGTTTTTGACAAAGGAATTTACGCTAATTCTAATCTTAGTCTAGTTAGCAAAAATAAACTTAAATTTAGAATTTTATTGCAATTAATAACTGCTGTAACATCCTTTTTTGTTCAATTTTCAAAAAACCACATCTTGCATAATTGGCACCATCAATCTGGAAAGCAGGGCGATATTGTACAAGATATTATGTGTGGCCACATTTATAAGCATTCGTGACTTTTTATTACATTATTTTTATGTTTTTGGAAATTTTAATAAGCATTTTTGTTACCTTATGTCGGCACATGCCATGCTTTCCAGGTAGGGTCAGTTGTAAGTTTTATAACCAAAACTTGACTTACGAAGTGACTTCTTTCATATCAGTGTTAGAATTAGTGTTACGACTGGGGTTAGAAGGTTAGTTCTGGGAACAATATTATGTTTTGGGAATTTTTAGGGTTTCCTTAAATAAAATTATGTTAATGGGTGGGGATCAAATGAATAAAATTGTCCTGATATTATATGAAAGTATGGCACTCTGTAAGTTAAGTTTTGGTACCCAACTTACCACTTATGGGAATAAAAATGTTATTGTTTTCTTTAAGTCAATGTGAAAACGCAAGGAATCACACAGGTAATCATCAGAGCGAACCTCTAATCACTACAGGTTCGCTTGGATGGGGTGTTTCAAACCATAACCCAAAACTCAACTCAAACCCTAACCATCATAACCGATCCACGCGCTCCAAGCAATCCAAGTGATCCTGTAATAATTAGAGGTACCGACCGTCAGATTACCCGATCCCTGCCGTCGGTTAACCTAGCTATTGCAGTGTATTGTGTATAATGGAGACATTCCGGCCCGATGGTCTAGCGGTTAAGTGCGTCGCCTTTCAATCGAAAGGTTGCAGGTGCGAAACTGGTCGCTAGCTAGTCGGTTGTGTCCTTGGGCAAGGCACTTTACGGACATTGCCTGAACCCAGCGGATTAATGGGTTCTACCAAATTGAAGGAACGTGTCTATCATATACAACACACTGCAATAGCTCCGGTAACCCGACGATGGGCGCGAGGTGATCTGACGATTGCCCGTGTGATAACCCCTGGGGTTTTCCCATTCACGGGGGATAAACCATGGAAATATCCTATCCTATCCTATCCTATCCTATTCCTTAAATTTAGTAGAACGCAATAATGTTCGAAAAGTTGAAATCAAAATTCTTAGACTAAGTCTCTTAAAGGCTGAATTGATCAATGATTTGTTTAGAAAAAAAAACATTTGACTTTGGGGAATTCCCAACAATAAAATTCCTTTTTTGAAAACAAAAAAGTTAAACATAAACTATTTAATTTTTAGAAAAAAAGAAAATATTTTTTTGTACGTTTTTTGTAAAAATAAAAATTTTGTACGGTCGTTTGGCAGAATGGTTAGCGCGATTAATACATATACAGAAATATATACAAAAAAACGGTCTTGGGGATGACCCAGCCTGGGTTCAAAATTTGGCACAAAAAATCCTAAAAAAAAAAAATTATATTTAAAATGAATAACTTCTTAAATTTAGAACACGGTTTTATTTGTAGTCGTCGTTACCTGTACCCAGTACATGAATGATATTAATGAAGTTTTATTTATTTTTTACTTTCCTTTTTTTCATTTTGGTCCACACAGCTTCTTCTAAATCCGACTTTCCCATTCACGGGGATAGACATGTATATTCTATCATTTCCCAATTATGCGCAACACACCGAAATAGCTCCGGTAACCCGACGGTGGTCGCGAGGTAATCTGGCTATTGCACATGTGATAACGCCGTTGCATATTCACATTCAAGAGGAAAAACCAATCACAACTGTGCCAGGCGATACGGATTGAACTAAGTGGATAATGGGATGAACAAAAACTGTAGCAATATCTTCAACATAGCCTATATATTCATATATATATATATAGTGGTAATAAATGCTTTAAAGCGGAATTTCCGACCTGCCAGAATAGTAACGACTCTACTAAGAAGTAGAAAATAACAACTAACTACAAGGGCACCGGAAAATAGGGAAGTAGCACATAATCAGACTAAATTTTCAATTACAGACTTTTTCCTTGCAATGTAGGCAGGTTTATTTAATGATAAATATATATGTAGAACAGCCATATTTATCCCTGTGTATGGGAAAAATGGGAAAATGCAAGAGGTGTTAACACACGGGCGATCGCCAGATCACCTAGCGCCCACCGTCGGGTTACCGGAAGCTATTGTAGTGTGCTGTGTATAATTTACAAGTTCCTTTAATTTAGTAGTACCCACTAATCCGCTGCGTTCAGGCAATGTATGTTAAGTGCCTCACCCTAGAACACAATTCATTAGCTTGCGCGACCAGTTTCGAACATGCAAATGCAGAAATTTTTGTTGTTGTATGCTTTGTATTTGGGTGATTACTATCATTTTCCAACTACACGATGTCATTTGATAGGTTTCAATAAAGAAACCCTACGTGCTTTAGACTTTACATTAATTTAAAACTTATATTGTTGTAAGGTTTAACGGTCATGTCACTTTTTCCTTGTTATACCGTGTGTATTCAGTGACGTGTTTTTACTACTAGTTTTGCCGCTTTATCCGGTCTCCTTTTAATAAAATAACCTTTCTAATCTTCTTTAATGTAACAGGGCATCCTAAAAATAAATTAAACTAGAGAGTGTCAACCACGTGTTTTAAAACCACTATTCTTTTGTAAAACACTTTTTGTATGATATATATATGCGAGCAGGGTCCCTAACCACAATTTGTATTTTATACACCGGGTTAGTAGTTTGTTTCTGCAAGCATAAACGCATGGGTCCCGATCTTGTTATTAATGTTCATTACACAATATATGTTATTGTCAGATATGTGCACGTCAGATCCATGTTATGTAATATTCCTGAAATTTTTAACCGGACTGTCATAGTTTTGTTTTTGCAAGCATAAACGCATGGGTCCCATAGTTATTAAACCAAACTTCTTTTCCATGTGTAGTTAAAAAAAAAGCGTGTTCGATTTACGAACATTTCACCACAAATGTTTTAAATTTAAGCCTCTTGTCAAGCGCTTTGGTAAAGGGACGGTAAATTCCCGAAACAGCCCGATTGAGTTTTTCATTATTTCGGAGAATTCCCCTGGGTTTAGTACATAAATTTCTGCTTAACATATCTAAGTTATGTTATCTAAGTTAGATGTTTGTTAGATAATCTAACAATCAGTTTTAATCCGCTTTGGCGACTCCTTGTTGGAGATTTCGAAGCGATATAGCATGCCTGTTACAATCATGGTTTAAAACAAATCATAATTTTTAGGGTATTTCCCTATGTTCCCTTTTTCTTTTTGCTCAATAAGTCGGATAGGGAACTAACATTTTGGCCGTATAAGCGCTATGCCCCAAAAACCTAATTTAAAAAAATTCCGATTTGTTTTTTTACCTCCCAGGGGAAATCCCCTGGGTATATTACCCAAAATTTTGGTTTCTGCATATCTAGACCATGTTTTCTAACAAATGACAAAGTTTCATTGTAATTCCATTACTTCTTCTAGTAGATGTCGGTGCCACAACCCATGCCTGTCACAATCATGATTTGAAAACAAAATCTTATTTTCTAGGGTATTTTCCTAGGTAATTTTTTACATTTTTTAAGTGTTATATCATTGGCTAATGCACTTACAGTTTACCAAATTGAAATGAAATTGGAGTAGCCGTTTAAGAGCTCTGCCCAAAAAAGCTAGTTTAAAAAAATACCGTTTTGGTTTTTCACCTTCCAGGGTAATTCCCCTGAGTATATTACCAATAATATTGGTTTCTGCATATCTAGACCATGTTGTCTAACAAATAACAAAGTTTTATTGTAATTCCATTACTCCTTCTGGTAGATGTCGGTGCCACAACCCATGCCTGTCACAATCATGATTTGAAAACAAAATCTTATTTTTAGGGTATTTCCCTGTGTAATTTTTTAAATTCTTTTAAGTGTTATATCATTGGCTAATGCACTTACAGTTTACCAAATTTAAATGAAATTGGAGTAGCCGTTAAAGCGCTCTGCCCAAAAACGCTCTTTTTTTTAAAAAAAATACCGTTTTGGTTTTTCACCTACCAGGGGAATTCCCCTGAGTATATTACCAATAATATTTGTTTCTGCATATCTAGACCATGTTGTCTAACAAATGACAAAGTTTTATTGCAATTCCATTACTCCTTCTGGTAGATGTCGGTGCCACAACCAATGCCTGCCAGAATCATGATTTGAAAACAAAATCTTATTTTTAGGGTATTTCCCTGGGTAATTTTTTTAATTTTTGTAAATGGTATATCAGTGGCTGATGCCCTTACAGTTAACCAAATGTAATTAAAATTGGATCAGCCGTTCAAGCGCTATGCCCAAGAAAGCTATTTTTTTAAAAAAAGATACCGTTTTGGTTTTTCACCTCCCAGGGGAATTCCCCTCAGTATATTCCGCAAAATTTTGATCCGTGCACATCTAGACCATGTGATCTAACACACGACAAAGTTTTATTGCGATTCCATTACCCTTCTGGTAGATGTCGTTGCCACAAGCCATGTCTGTCAAGCGTTTGACGAAAAAAAAAAGAAAAAAAAAGAAGAAAAAAAACGGACAAAAACAATATGTGTCCCATTTTTCCAAATGGGACCCATAACTAAAAAATACTATGTTTAGGATAACCTGACCGGATAACCTCAAGACGCCAGTATTTTAACTCGTCCTGCCTTTCCCAATAATCCTAGCGATGATTAAATAATAAACACAGAGTATTTATGAAAAATATACTTATTCCGCAAAGCATGAGTGGTTGAACTAAGAATGGCACACAGAAAACACAATGTTCTCGCAATTAATTTTAAATCAAAGAAAATCAGTATATATCGTACAATGTTGAATTTAAAAAAGGTGATTATGAGTCGAATGTTTGAAAGACCACCCCATCCATCCATCGTTTTTTACATCACAAAACATCCATTCAAATATTCCATATTTTCGTGACGTTGTGTTAGAAGGAAGTCTTACGTTCCACGTCCCCACCATACGACGCCCGGGAATCTCGATACATCCTGGAATCAAACAAAAATGGATGGAAGTTTTATCCTTGTGATTTGGAAAACGCAGAAGGAGATATTATACCAGCAATCGTTAAATTACTTAATAATACGTAGGGGAGCGTTATCCCAAAGGCAATCGTCAGATTTATCACAATGGCAAACATGCGCCTATCGTTGGGTTACCAGAACTATTTCAATGTGTTGTATATGATTGAGATGTACCTTCAATTTAAGTTCAACTCATTAATCCAGTGGGTTTCAGCAAGATGGCTGGAAATCAGCAGTTTTTTTATTAAGAAGTGTCTCATTCAAACACAACACAATGAAATAGCTTCGGTAACCCGACGCCGGGTGCGAGTTAATTTGAGGTTCACCCCAGAATTTTAATATTTTGCCATCTCAAAAACATTCTTTGTACTTGTAGGCACACAACCAAGTCATTTAATATCTATTTATTATCGAATAAGCCTAAATTATATAACAATGCCTAATTATTATCAAATAAACCTAAACAATATAACAATGCCAATTATTATCAAATAAACCTAAACAATATAACAATGCCAATTATTATCGAATAAACCTAAACAATATACATTGCCTAATAACGTGGTATAACTTACCGGTTAAGGGTTTTAGATTGAGGTGGTGTCTCTGGTGAAGCTGGTAGAGTCGGTTTATGTGAAGAACGAAAGGAGCTTCGCATTCTAGTATGAAGGCTTGTGCTCTTGGTAAGTGATTTACCATCTAACTCCTGTTTATAAAAGAGATCAGTTTTTTTTTGTAAGTAGACAGTGTTCTAACTTTAAGCAAAATCTAAAGAATTACATATTAGAAGTTTTAAATGTACTGTAAAATCTATATTTTTCAATCCCTTCACCAAAGTGGTGTTCAATTAGAGTGTGACGCTATATTTTTAACTCCTCCTTTAGAGTGGTGTTCTATTAGTGGTGGCGCTTAAATAGAGATTTTTCGGTAACCCTACAACTTGCTGATATAGAATTCGACTTTCTTGTGGTTCCTTCAATCTAAAATAAAACCGATTTTCGAGCTTAGCTTCAATCTGTTAAGTGCTTAGTACTTCCTTATTTAAATCGAATGCTTTATATGAGTCATTAGTGCTAATCATTCGGTCACACGACCACACAATATAGCGCCAATTTGGCATCATTACTCTACTTAGACCATTAAGTGTGCTGTGGTCCTTACTTGATAGTCCTGGTTCGTCGTATCATCTGTGATAATCGTGCTTGGCGCAGTCATCTGAAATAACTTTCGTTACAGATTGCCTTAATATTTTTATTTAAATTGGACTGATGTATAATTTGTGTCCTGGTGGGTAGGGAAATCACATTTTTCCACTGACACTGTCAGAATACCTCGTGCCCACCGTCGAGTTACCTAAGCGTGCAATGTGTTGTATATGATAGACACGTTCCTTTAGTTTTGGTAGAACCCATTAATTCACTTGGTTCAGGCAATGTCCGTGCCTTGCCCAATGATACAACCGACCAGCTAGCGACTGGTTTCGTTCCTACAACCTTTCAGCTGAAAAGCGACGCACTAATTCACCAAGATATTCGTTAGGGCATTTTTAGCTTAAATTATCCTTGGATCTTGGCTGTCGGTTCAAAGAAAAAAAAAACTAAAGTTCGTTATGATCAAAGATGAACCTTTCGACGATTGGTTAATATATTAAGAATGGAGGCAGGCGACGAGGCAATCTGATTGTTCTTCGAGTCTTTCGCTGACGACAGAAATTTCTCATCATTCGCTGTCATGGTAACACTGCCCGAGTCACGTGGTACGATTCTCACAGGCGTGACGTAGGACGATTCGGGTTCCAGTGCTGACGTCACGCGGATTTGACTTTTACTCGACCTTCCTTGTCGTGTTATGCTTCGCATGCTGCCCGGAGCTACTGATGGGTCTCTTCCCTGGGATAATACATGTTGCTGGTAACATCGTCCCAACACAATTCGTGCGGTCTCAGTTTACGTACTGTTATCTTAGTTTACTATCACTTTTTGGTTCTGTTTCGAATCTGCTATGGGCTTGTCACTAAGATCGTTTTTATGTAGAAATCGGGATACTATTATATTTGGACTTAGCTCATATTTTGCGGCTAAATTTTGAATCCAAAATGGGTTGGCCACTAATACTGTTTATATAGAAATCGGCATTTTGCTCCTCAGCAGTTGGGGTATGTATCGGTCGCGTTAACCATTCAGCCACGGGACCATACCATCCCTCCATTTCAAGCATTAAATTCCTAGTCTAAAATAGTGTTTCTATGAAATAGATTTACCGAAAACACGGAGACCCAATGAAACCTGAATTCCTCGTTTTGAATGAGCAATATTCCGACGATGATGATTCCCTCCATTCCAGCAATAATTCCCAGTGCATAACCGACGTTGCGCTCAATAATGAGGGTCTGTATGGTGGGTGGTTAGCACTGTGTTGACATTGTATTTATTTTAAAAGTTGAATGCAATGAATAACGTTGAAAATGCAATGAATAACGTTGTTTTAATTAGGATAGGATATGATATTCATGATTATCCCATAAAAAAGACCACGCACACGGGCAATAGTCAGTTAACACACGGACAATCATCACCTTGCGTTCACCGTCGGGTTACCCTGTTACCGAGTGTAATGTATGATTCAGACGTTCGTCAATATGGTAGAACCCACCATTTCACTGAGTCTGCTGAATGTCTTGCCAAAGGCTACAACCGACTAGCTATACAAAGAGTTTCCAACCTACAACAATCTGCTAAACGATGACACAAGCCCTAGAATGTTAGACCAAAAAATGTGGTAAACGGTGGGAATCGAACTCACGACTTAGGAACAACGTTTCCCATGCTCCAATCATTGAGCTAGCAATGTCAACTTGTTTGTTTATTAAATCATCTCAAAAGTTTGGTTGAAACATGGCCTGAACCAATAAATTTGGTGGGTTAGTGCTCCGCCTTTACCCAGCCAATGGGTTTCTGGTTCGAAACTGGTGGCAAATTTGTCGGTTATGTTCTTTGACAAGACATTTGGCGGACATTACCTGAACCCAGTAGATTAATAGGTTCTACTGAATTACAGGAACTTGTCAATCATACACAACGCACTTCAATAACTCCGGTAGCGACGGTGAGAGAAAGATAATATGATGATTGGAAGTATGATATTGCCTCTTGCGTTTTCCATTTACAGGGATAAACATGAATATTCTAACTAAACCCCTTTAATCAAATGAAAGTACAATGTTGGAACAAATTTACAAACATTATACTTTAAAAGACATTTATATTTGAAGTCAATCAGAAGGACAAGGGGTGAAACTGAAACCACTAAGGAGAATGAATAATGCTCACGTGCAACGTAGCATCTGTGAGATCACGATGAATAATCCAAAGAAGTAATGGCGGAAGTATAAGCGTGTAGACGGCAACCGACATAAGAACCACTCTTATGAACAACCGAAGCGATTTCTATGGGGCAGAATATCGTAATTATTATCGGTTTAATATAGAAACTATATAAATATAAACTATATGAATATAAACTATATGAATATAAACTATATGAATATAAACCATATGAATATAAACTATATGAAAATAAACCTTATGAGTATAAACTATATAAATATAAACTATATGAATATAAACTATATGAATATAAACTATACGAATATAAACTATATGAATATAAACTATATGAATATAAACTATACGAATATAAACTATATGAATATAAACTATATGAATATAAACCTTATAAATATAAAAAAACTCTCATTTTCTATATACATATTCAAACTATATAAAAACTTTTTTTGGTGTTCAGACCATTTTGAGTACGAAAGTCAGCCTAGTTTTAATAAAAGAAAAAAGGCAAACCTTTAACTTCGATTCCACTGTACTTTTGTCCTTTTTGATGGTCAACTTGATGACAATGTATATCGCGCACGTCGCTACTATGCACACACAAAATCCTGACGTCACGGCTATGACGTATACGTAGCCTCCTTCCGATAATATGTAAGCGCAACTGTGGAAATTTACATAGCTTTGAAAATATGTAGATGGTTACTTAAAATATGTAAATATGTTATCTTCGTAGGTAGGTAGAGACATGAAAGAAACATTTTACCGTTTTAAATTCCCCGTTTTTCATTTTTTTGGGCTAGCGTACCCATTAAACGCGTCATCGTAGAATGTTTATCTTTAAACCTGTGAATACGAAAACGCAATGGGCTTACCACACGGGCAATCGTCAGATAACCTCGCGCCCACCGTCGGGTTACCAGAGCTATTGCAGTGTGTTGTGTATGATTGAGACGTTTCTTTTGTTGTAGTACAATTCATTAATCCAGAATATATTCCTTAAGTGCCTTGCCCAGGGACAAAACCGACTATAGATAGCGACCAGTTTTGTACCTTGCGACCCTTTGGTTAATAGGCGACGCACTAATCCACCAAACTCCTGTTCAACTCACCTGAACTCCGATATGAATCGATTGTTGTTTATGGCATCCACCACTGCCACACCCAGCACATACACGATGGACAAACCTGTAGGAAATGGAACAAATACTAATTGGGTGCACAACTGACCACTCAATGTAACCATCCACGAAATGTGGAGGGTTTAGTATGACGGTTGCACCCACAGTTACCCGTCAATAATCGGGCAACACTAAAATGAGGAAAGCGGGAAGGAGGGAAACTGCACACTAAAATTAAAGAAACTAATTTAAACCCTGCCCTAAACAATAATCTCAACCCCAGAAATAAGCATAACTTTAACCCCATGTTTAAAACTGACTCCAATTTCCTAATTTTCATTTTAATGTGCAGTTTCCCTACTTCCCGCCTTCCCTCCTTTTAGTTTGCCCCTCAATATTCGGTTTAACTATTCCCATACACCCGTGAAGACACGTAAATATCCTGCTTTTCAGTAGATTAACTTAACGGGTTGGTTTACATTGGCATTTCAAGTAATAAAGACAGATGGATTTTTCCCTCTGCTATACATATGTAGTGTGTTTCTTTTTAATTGTTGTTTTTTAAAGAGTTTAAACAAATAAACGAAAATATGTATGGTACAACCTGTGTATAACAATCGCTACGTACCATAAACTCGTCGAAATTATTACCCCTTGATGGATAAAAAAAACCTAAGTAAACAGCTCCACAAAAAGGACTACAAGCATGTGATCTACCGAAAGATATCCATATTCGTTGCTATAATACTCACGCAAAGTAAACTTACAACCCTGTGTGTGAGTCACCCCCAATATGTAGCCACAGTTGACCTATATTTAGGCCCGTCTCTTCGACACACTGCTATATTTGACAAATTGCATTGGTGTGGATTCGACAGATCCATGGCTGGGAGGGCGTGGGGTATTTGGGAAAAATCCGTTTAAGAAATTGTTTTCTTCAGCAAATAGAATATGGCCCATTCATCAGCGAGCTATTTTTCACACACTACTAAAGAGCGGAAACATATATACGAAAATTGGCACTAATATCTAAACCAAGTTGCGGTAAATTTATTGTTCACCTCATACCTAATGTTTTTTTTATGAAATGCGGAAAATTGGGATTACGGATACAAATAATTGTACTAATATTTAGCCATCCTGAAGAAGCGTTTAAAACTGGAGGATAATTTAACAAAGTTTACCTCCTTTATAATTGCATCGGTGCCCTTCTCTACTACCCTGATGGAGTAATGGGTTCTACTGTATTAGAGAGGCATTTTAATCACACACAACACACTGCAATAGCTCCGGTAACCCGACGGTGGGTGCGAGGTGATCTGACGATTGCCCGTGTGTTAACCCCCTTGGTTTTCCCATTTATGTGGATAAACATGAATATCCTATCCTATCTCCCATTTCCACCATCAACCCAACCACCCACCATACGCTGGTACAGCTGTTTTGATGAAGAAGTTTGAAATGTGACGCCCGGCTCGTTGTTTCGTCACAAACGCAAGATAAAGCCAGTGGATGACGATCCAATGTTGAATGAAGAACCATCCAGTTAATGTGATAATCGCGCCTGGAACAAAAACGTCATAATTCGTCTCTTGCGGTCGTGCATACGCGAAATGGTCTGACCGATCAGCTTGGTGGGTTGGTGCGTCGCCTTTCAGTCGAAGAGTTGTAGGATCGAAACTGGTCGCTAGCTAGTCAGTTGTGTGCTTGGACAAGGTAATTAACAGACATTGCCTTCGGCAGTTGGTACAGACTGTGTGAATGTAGGGTGCTCGATGTCAGCCGAAGGAGTATTGGATCGAAACTAACCTCTGGCCAGCAGGTTATGTCCTTAAGCCAGGTATTTTTTATTCACGTGAATAAAACATGAAAATTCCGTACTATCTTATCCCAATAGTTATAATTACCCGACGGTGGGTGCGAGGTGATCTGACGATTGCCCGTGCGTTAATCCCCTTGGTTTTCCCATTCACGGGGATTAATATGAATATCCTATCCCAAACTATACCCATCAAATCCTACAACATGAACAAACCTGTCACGCATTCTGCTGACACGAAAGAAGACTCTTTGTGAGTGTGAATCGGTGGATACGGTTTCGCCGCTTTCTTCGCAATGATGAAGCCAACATAGAATATTAGAAGCGAGAAGCAAAGGTTGATCGTGAGGATATGACGACGACGCACCCGGAGTCGCCTGCGAAATACGTCATTTCCGTTTACCACCGCCCGTATTAAGGTAACACAGGTCAAGAACACGTTTCAAGCTTTTACACCACAAGCTTCCAATTCAGGGCATTTTACATATAAATCAGCATAGGACAAGTGTGTTTGGTTTAATGGACCACATTCCAACAGAACATTATCTCGTTGGAAAACCTTCTTTATATATATATAGTTAATTACACATTAGGCAAAGCAAAAATTTATAAATAAATCTGGAATTTTATTTATACATATATATGCAGAGACTGCAGATGCACCATTCCGATGAAATATATCTAAATTTAAAAAGATTACTGCCGTGATTTTCCCCCGTGATTTGTGATTTTATTTAAAGGTGTGAATTAACCTTTATTATAAATGATGCATACATATTTTTTGCTGTCTCAGTTAAGAAGATAAGATAGAGTTAAGATTGTTTTCTTTTGTATAATTCAGTATATGTATCGGTCGCGTTAACCATTCGTCCACATGACCGTATAATGCATGTTTTTTAAGGTATTTTTATGGAATAAGGGTAGGTGCGCCATTTAGCTTACAAACAAGCATCATAATGACCGATGCTTAAAGTGGGATTGGCCATGATGTATAAGAAACTACTTCCAAAATATTTCCAGCAACTCTACTTATGTCCCGGATGTTATATCGTACGTATAGTCTCCAGTGCAAAGCTATGCAAATATAGCCTATTTAGACGTGTATTTGATATGTATTACCGTGGGGTGAACGGCCTGTTAAAAATGAGTGGTGTTGTCGTGTTTTATCCCCATACATTATTATACAAGAGAATGTCAGATTGACTCGTACCCGTCGTCGGGTTAACCAAGCAATTCTAGTGTGCTGTGCATGGTTTAAACGTTTTTTTAATTAAGTAGAACCTATTATTTCACTGGGTTTATGCGATATCTATTAACTGCTTTTCCCAAGGACACCGACTAGCTAGCGACAAAAGGGTTTCAGGTTCGAAACTGGTCGCTAGCTATAGTCGGTTGGGTCATTGGACAAGGCACTTAACGGACATTGCCTGAACCCTATGTAATGATGAAGTATTTCCTATCTTATCCTATTCGACCTGTATATTCCACAATGTCTCACCTGTTTGATGCATAAGTGATTAAAGTAATAAAGACTGCAACAATAGAGAAACTACATCCAATCCATATCACCACGTCTTTCGGGTCCACAGCTGGTATAACATGCGGCGAATCGTCTGTATAGTTGGTGGTTGGTGTTGTAGTGGAGTTAACCGACATATTCTCTACACAGCCTGTCGCGATGCAACTTGTATACCAAACCACTACTGGCCTTATTACTCTGGGTATTTGTCCTAAAAATAAAGGAACAAATAATAAAAAAAATAAAATAAAAGACATTTATACACAGTAAATTTTAAACCTCTGGAAATAATAAGAACAAAAATGAAGATGTTAACAATAAAGGAGCCCTGGTATAATGTTAGAGAATAAAAAGAAACTTACACAGCAACTTAACTCAACTCTCGAGAACACCTGATTACATACTCAATCTAATATGACGATTCTGCTGATTTGCGCAATATAAGAAGCCTACGCGTTCTAACAATGCGTCATTTGATGACGCGTATTTATAACTATCTAACTTAACACTTGCATTTTACCTTGCAATTTCGACCGTGTAGGTTATTTCAGTCTCAATAATTCGCCGGTGGAATCTCGTACATTTATTCTTAAACTATTTTTATGAGAGGCATGATTAATTCTTGGCACGGTGAGAATTTTCCGCGTAAATTCGGGACTTGGTGACGTATCTTAAAACAGGTGCTCGAGCGAGGGTTTCAATTGAACACATAATCACTGCCACGCGCTTAACACAATGAGTACTATTGCTTCACAAATGAAGAAACGTCATGGCACATATTATGCAGAAATGTCAGACACGATTTAGTTGAATTCTTCAAATTTCCTTCCAGCAGGCTTTCAAACGTGCCGCACTGTCTGCATGATAATGTCGAAGAATCGAAGTTGATTGATAGACGTTATTATATCGAATATAATGTTCAAAATCATAATATCGGTTCCTTAAATTAGTGTTCTGAAAGGTTTATGGTCCTTTCAAACAGTAGGATTGCTTTAAAAGACATATACTGAGTGTTAAGAATGGTCAAATACAAGGAAACGCTGAAATACAATCACACATCATCTTAGTTCGTTAAAGGCATGTTACCAATATACGTGTGTCACTGCAAGGTACTATTGCGTTACGTCACTTCCTCGATACTGCGCATGCGCAGAGCGCGAGACATGTGAATTATTACGACATAGTGCAAAGAAGCAATGACAGTTCAAACAAGAACTGGATTGGTTGACCTTTCTCTTAGAATGCCCCCGAGTAATAAATAAATTCCGACACCAATTACCTCGTACCCATCGTCGGGATACCAAAGTTTTTGTTTAATTTATTTTTTTGCTTCTTCGTTAATTAATTTAGGTCCAGAAGGCAGGATAAAACGGCAAAACTAAAGTAGTTAAAACCCGTCAGTGAAACCCCATGGTAAAAATGGGAAAAATAACGTCTCGGTAAACCTTATTTTGCATTGTGCTGGGTATGAATAAGAGGTTTCAGTAACATGTTCTGATGTGAACTGTTTGGAAATTAACTTCACCCACGTAGGCGTTGTCTATTATTAATCGGACTAATAGGAAATTCGCATTTGGTAGGAAATGATGTCACCTGATATTAATTGCGCCCAAATAGTACTAATTTCTCACGTTTCCAGTGTTTAAATATGTTTCTAGGTGGTGGTAACCGGAAGTTAGGTAGTTGGTACCAACCACGCAAACTTTCAGTTGAAAGTTGGACGCGTATTCTGTTATTCCCTTGGCTCCTAGCAACTAGTTGTCACTTAAAATATCAACCAAGAATTTTGGCGATTGGTTATGGCCAAACGGTCTCGTGGCTGAATGGTTAACGCGACTGATTCATATACTAACTTTATGTTAACGGTCTTAGTGACGAGAACTGGGTTTGAACCTGTGTCCGGTAAAAACAAAAACAAAAAATGGTTATATGGATCTTTAGCCGTGCAGTCTTATGGACTAGCATATAGAAAAATTATACAATATCAAAATATGGCTTTTGTGATATTTTTTTTATCGGGCTCAGTTTCGAAACCATAATAGGCTCATTACTTGGACCATTTTTGTATATGTCGGTATATGTATCGGTCGCGGTAACCATTCGGTCACACTTCCGTACTCTTTTATAATATTTTACAATAAGTATTAAAACAGACAAAACCGACCAGCCAATAACCGTCTAAGCACGCAAGTGGTGTCTATGTAAAGCGATTCGTAAGAACAGTTAAAACCGACCGGTTAGGTGGTTTAGTGCGACGCCTTGCAACCGAAAGTGGATTACTGGGTTCTACCAAAAGGAACGTGTCTATCATACCACACTGCAATAGCTCCGGTAACCCCATGATGGGCGCGACGTGATCTGACGATTGCCCTTGTGATAACCCCCTTGTTTTTTTATACACGGATAAACATGAACATCCTAACCAAATATAAACAAATGTCCAACTATACAGGATATTGTGCTATCGGAGGCGTCCGAAATTTAAGATGGGATGAGATTTTGTAAAAGCACCACACATAACCGTATAGACAACCAGACAGTGTGCACGCGGTGAACTAAATATTCCTCGTTTCAGAACGCCTTTCTAATGCACCTGGTGATAAGAATATCCAACACTAGAACTGTTTACTAAACTCCTTCGCATAATTCAAGCTGAAATGTAGACTTTAGTTCTGCAAAAGTCAGCTTGAAACTACTCAACTGAACCTCTGGTCTCGTTTTAGTACATTGGCGAATTTAACTTAGATTTTGAGTCTTTCCACGTCGCCCGTGGGCATGTTGATGGTCGGGTCTTCTAGAAAACACAAATATATATCGGATTGGCGGTTGTGTGGTCAAGAGGTTAACGCGACGGGGCCTCTAAATACTACAGGATCGCTTGGATCACTTAGATTACTATGAAAAGTAATTCTAACCCTGTCCCAAACACTCCACAGAACTAACTTTAACCCCAAACCTTAACATTAATATTATAGCTTTTGTAATTACGAAGTAATGGAAGCGACCCAAGCGGTCCATGCGATCCTGTAGTATTGAAAGGCACAGAACACGACTGATGCATATGCCGATCCATATGTAAGTAACGGCCTAACGAAGGGGTTGGCAACTTTGGTCCAGATGTGGGAAAATGAAGTTCTTGGTGGGCCGGATTATTACATGAATAGTATTCAATATCTTAATTACAGGGTATGGTTAGATACAGTCTGTGGGCCGGTCAAAATCCCTGTACGGGCCGTATGTTGCTCATGCCTGGCCTAACGAGTACATCACATATTTGACACTTAACCCGATAAAAATCTCGTTAATTAAGGTTATAGAAAATCAAGTTTATTGCACTTTATATTGGTTGGATGGAAAGTAGCTGCGTGAGGTTGGAATCAGATAAAATCAAAGATCGCTCGAGTGCTGGGCGGAAATCAATCGGATAAAACAGGGGGTAATACATATAATGCTGGTACGACGGATCATAGAGTATTCGGACAAAATTATGAAGTTGGAATGAAATTGTGGGTCAAACTAGTTTAGCCAATTCATGCCGTCATCGCTGTCGTCATCATCGAATAATGGAGGTGGCTCTCTTGCGTCATCATGCGACGAAGATGTTGAAATCTCTCGGGTTAAGTCACGTGTTGATGATATTTCGATAGTAGCGTTTATGACGTCATTAAGGTTTTGTTGATCAGCTGGACTGTGGACGACAGCATTACGTCATCAACGACAACATTACGTCATCAAAGTTTTTTTTGTATCGGCCCAAGGATCAAGCCATGATGGCTTCAGGTCTTATATGTATCGGTGTCGTTAACCATTCGGCCACACGACATTTGTCCAACCGGTTTAGTTCATAAGATATCGCGTAAGACTGAAGGTAATAGGATCAAACCAGTAGAAGTAAGTCGGTTGTGTGCTTAGGCAAGGCAAACAACCGACTTGCTATAGTCCAGTATATTGATGGGTGGAACAAACACTATATTTACTGCGTGCATTACACAGTATTAACTCGACTGTGGGCACGACATAATCTGACAATTACCGGGGATAAACATAAGTATTTTACTACACACCTACACATGTTTACTTGTGGGGTCTGGACAAGGTCTGTTCGACATATCGATTTTGAAACTGGTCGCTAGCTAGTCGGTTGTGTCCTTGAAGGCACTGAACGGAAATTGCCTGAACCCAGCAGATTAAATGGGTTCTACTAAATTAAAGGAACGTGTGAATCATACACAACACATTGCAATAGCTCCGGTAACCCACAGTGGGCACGAGCTGACCTGACTATTACCTGTGTGATAAGGCCCCTGCGTTTGCCAATAAAACATGAATATCTAATCTAATTCTTCCGTGTTCTTTTACAAGATGCTAAACGAAATAATTGGCGATCTTACAAGATGTAGTAAATAAAATTAATATTGCTATACTTGTCCAACAATTAAACGTCAATTCAGACTCTTGTTATAACCCCTAACAAGAAACCTACACACTATCACACTATTAATTGCAAATTCTTACGTCACATCGGTGTTTTCATCTTGGGGAAGTCCCTTATTTACTTGGTCGCCTGGAAACGTGAAACGAATTGTTTAAATGGGTCATTAGATGCTCATTTATGTTACATCATTTTTTTAATGGGACTCAGTTTTAAACTTATAATGGACCCGGTACTTTCCTTTTTTTAGTATGAAATTCGTTGTATCGGTCGCGTTAACCATTCGGTAACACCATTAGTCTTTCCTTAATAGATATTACGGGCAACACTTACAGAAGGGAAAGAGGGAAGTAAGGAAGGAGGGAAACTGCTCACTAAAATTACAAAAACTAATTTAAACCCTGCCCAAAACAATGATCTCACCCTACCCTAACTTCAACCCCATGTTTAAAACTAACTCTAATGTAATAATCTATATTTTAGTGAGCAGTTTTCCTTCTTCCCACTTTCGCTCCTTTTAGTTTTCCCCGATATTACTATTTCTAACGCCACCATCATCACGGGATTTTCGCGACGTCGAAAACCGGTAAGAGCCGCTGGATCAATGAGTAAAATGGACAAAATACCTTGAGTGGTGTGGTCGGCTGTGTTCCCATCTTGATCGTTGGAATCATTCGATCCGACCTCCATCGGTGATTCATCAGTGTCTGTCGTCACTTTGTCCACGTCATCGGTCATTTGGTAAGTTTCGTTGACGTCATCAGTGACCTGGTCAGTATCACTGACGTCATCAGCTTCTTTAACATCTTCAGCGCCTTTATCTGTATCGTTGACGTCGCCAGGTACGTCATCCGCACCGTTGATGTGACTAGCTTCGTCGACGTCATCTTTGATGTTGACGTCATCAGTTTCGTTACTAACGTCAACCACGTCACCAGCTAGGTCACCAGCTAGGTCATTAGCTAGGTCATTAGCTAGGTCATTAGCTAGGTCATTAGCTACGTCATTAGCTAGGTCATTAGCTACGTCACTAGATACGTCACTAGATACGTCACTAGATACGTCATCAGCCGCCGGAGGTTTGTCAATGACATTATCAGGATTAGTGACGTCACCATTCACGTGATCTACTTCGCCGACTACATCGGTTACGCTATTAGCATCGTCCACGTCACTAGCAACGTCATCAGCATCGGCATCGCGATCTTTTTCGATGACGTCATCGGACTGATCGCTGTTAACAGAATCTGCTGCATCATCATGACTCAGCATATCAAGAGTGGCCACCTGTGAACAAGACATTGGATGGAATTATAGAATATTTATGTTTATCCCTGTGAATGGGAAAACCAAGGGGGTTAACACACAGACAATCGTCAGATTACCTCGCGCCCACCGTCGGGTTACCGGAGCTATTGCAGTGTGTTGTGTATGATTCACATGTTTCTTTAATATGGTAGAAACCATTAATCCGCTCGGTTCAGGCAATATTTGTTAAGTGTCTTCCCAAAGGATACAACCAACAAGCTATAAACCAGTTTCGATCCCACAACCCATCGGTTAAAATGCTGACGTTTTAACACAACAAGCTAACCCACAACCACTCACCTTAATAACACTCAGAACCATCTGTACAACCTCCCCTCCATTATACTCATCTTCCATTGATACTTCATCCTTGATTCGATGGAAGATGGAATTCATGATTTGTTTCACCTGGGGAGGTAGGATGGTCATCTTTATCTTTATACCAAATATTTGAATGAAACAAAAACCAAAATAACCTCCGTATTGTAGCGGCCACGTCTAAATATACGGAAACTTGATAATCGATTGTTTTTAGACGTGTTCTAACTGTCGTTTTGCCGTTCTTTTTTTTGCGTTATTACACGGGTAATAGCTCTGGTAACCCGACGGTGGGCGCGAGGTGATCTGACGATTGCCCGTGTGTTAACCCCCTTGGTTTTCCCATTAACAGGGATAAACACGAATATCCTATCCTAGTCCCGCATATTGCATGTGTAGTATCACTATGATCATTACAATGAAGCCTCGACCTGTTGTACGAAGTGGTTGGATGTCGGTAACACTTCCGATGAATTGCTGTTTTGCAATTCCTCGATTTTCGCTTCATATTTTTGCTTCATCATCGTCGCTTGCCCTCGTAGCTTTTCGTACTGTAACACAAGTTGCTGAGTCGTGCGACACAAGTGGTGAGTCATGTAACACAAGTGCTGAGTAATTACTACGCCGCTGCTATTCGAAATGTGTCATAAGCTTTTATCATTCAGACAAGATTTTTGTATAGTTGGGGTGCATGTATCGGTCGCGAAGTAATCCTGATCCTGATCTTTCAATAAACATAACCATCCCACGCCAAATAGACGCCCCCGTGTGGATAACTCACCGCTTCCTTATACTGCGTCATCTCATCAACTTCCTCTTCCATTCCCGCCATCTTCTCACTTTGTGCTTGGTACAATCCACGTAGCTGGATGAACTGGGGATTTGTAGCAAAGTTGTTAATATCAGAGGATATCGACAAAGTTGTCAGGTTACTTTAGAATAATGGAATTAAAACTCCCGAAAAGTAGATTGCACGCTGTGGAGATACTCGTGGAGAGTGTCTGCCAGCATCCACATATTAGGGATACTTTGCTATAAGACCACCAACTCGCGTTTAACGCACAATTTTCAATTTTTTTTTTGTTTACACCCCCTCCCCAAAAAAAAATTGTTTTAAACATTTATACTGAACAGCCCCGTGAGTATTTACTGGCATAGTCTCAACAAGTACTAACATGAAGGTATTCTACTGGTTGCTCCATTCTAATCTATGTGTATAAGGAGGTGGCTGGGTATATGTTACATATAACACTGCAGGGAAGCCAGTGTTAAACATCAGATAAAAATCCACATATCCAGACATTTTGAACGTTTTACCTATCAGTTAAGCAAGTATACATTGGTATCGATACCACTAGTGCTGTATTAATATGCTGGTATTCTTGTGTTTGCCCAGTGGATTCATGATAATCTATGTATAAGAGGGATGGCTGGGAATATGTGGTATAATATCCTCTAATTGGCTGTCCGGTGTTTTAACTAAATACAAATTTAACATTTTAACTAATTGCCCTCGAAAACCCATGATTTCGACACGCCTGATGTTGGTGCTTTGTTTGGTTCAAATCTCAGTCGCTGCCACAAAACCTTACTTTCTGTTGAATCGCGTTGAGTTTGGATTCCACCTCCTCAGCGCGGGAGGTTTGCTCCTCCAGTTTGGCTTCCTTGGCTCCCAACTTCTGCTGTAGGGTGGTGATCTGAGGTTTATGATACAAATTTTAAGAACAGGTTCTTTTTTTATCGTACTTACTAACAACAGGTTCCATAAAAGGTCTAATGTCTGTAAATAAAGCAAGAATCGGATCGGTGATTATCCCGACGTTCCAAGAACGGGTTCAACCGAACCCATGTGAACCTCTTGAATCCCATTACTGGTTAGATCTTGTCTTATACTATGTTACTAAATACAACACACTGCAATATCTCCCATACCCGTTATGCGACAGATGCAAAATGTTAATTATGATTCAGATAAATCCTTCCCTCATATAATTTTGCATATCTCTTATCAATAAACCATCAGTAAAATCCATAACATATGTTTATGCCATAATCATGACAGTGGAGCCGAGGTAAAGACACTTGTGATAACATTCCCTACATTTCCATCCCCATTTAAGCATTCATCTTATTACACCTGATGGTGGTTACACCTATAGATTACTCAGGTGACAACAATCCTCGCGTTTTTCCATTCACAAGGATAAACATGAATCCTTTCTTAAATCCTGAGGTAAAATTATATCTAATAAGGGGAAACACCTTTGCTTGCTGATCCACCTCATGCGCGCTGGAGAGCTCCTCCAACTGACGAGCGTGCATCGCATCATTATCTTCCAATCTCTTCATCAATGATCGCCTCTCTTCCTCCCAGGATGCTGCTCCTTCGGAGAGCAGCTGCGGATGATGTATTTGGTGAGGAATATCATCCTTGATGGATATTGGGAGCCAAAGTAGACGATATTCACATTTAAAAAAGATGATCTGACGATTGCCCACGTGATAAACGTATTTTAGAATATTCTATCGATACCTGATAAAAAGGATGTTTTCCCATCCATGATAGCGCGGGATATTCATGTTTATCCCCGTGAATGGGAAAACAAAGGGGGTTAACACACGGCCAATCGTCAGATCACCTCGCGCCCATCGTCGGGTTACCGGAGCTATTGCAGTGTGTTATGTATGATTCACATATTCCTTCAATTTTATGATTTAACATATTCCTTCAAACCTTCGATTGAAAGGCGTCGCACTAAACCACCAAACTAACCGGAAAGACGAATGATTTGGTTTGGTGAGGAATATCATCCTTGTCTGATGGATATTTGGAGCCAAAGTGAAAAGTAGAGAATATTAGACTATATTCTCATTTAAAGAAGTAATAAGATTGTTCTATTGTTTATTACATTTCCTCAAAACAATATTATACACGAGTATTGTATCTAATATAGCTTGCCTAGCTTCTGTGGATTAATGGGTTCTACCAAATTAAAGGAACGGTGTCTATTATAAACAACCCACTGTAATAGCTCCGGTAACCCGACGGTGGGTGTGAGGTGATCTGATGATTGCCCGTGTGTTAACCCCCTTGGTTTTCCCATTCGCCGGGATATATATAAATATACCAACCATGCATAGCTTACTTTATTAGATTCCTCCAAACCAGACTTCACAGCCACAAGTTCTTCCTGCAACTTTCCAATTTCCACCTTCGAACTTGCGACCACTTCATCTACATTCGATGATTTTTCACCCAATGCTGCGAGCTGCTCCTCCAGTTCTGGGGGTGTAACAATGGCTGTTTTTTCTCAAACTGGGATTTTTTTAGTTTTGAAACTTTAACCTTTCGATTGAAAGGTGTCGCACTAAACCACCAGACTAACCGGTTTATTACAACAAATTTAGAGTTGAGTTGTACTTAAAGAGCGATATGATATCAAAGCTGTTCACATTGCGCTATCATCGCAACATTAAGCTTAACATAAAAAAAACCTTTCATTTGTGAAATTTCCATTTTAAAACACCTTTTTAAGTTTTATTGTGTAACAAATGGTTGTTTTTTCCCAGGAAGTGTGGACCACAGGGGAAAACGAAAAAAACCTAAATTTAAATCTACTGAAAAATTCAATACTTATTAAGGCATTAAAAAGAAAAAGTAGTAGAAAAATATTAAGATAATTAAAATGAAGTAGAATAAATGTTATATGCAAAACAGTATTGCACTTTTTAGCGAACATCAAACATAAAGTTACAAGTTCTTGTTCAAAGATTACAAGTTCTTATTCAAAGATTACAAGTTCTTGTTCAAAGATTACAAGTTCTTGTTCACACTTTTTTTTTTGTCCAAAGGTGACCTGACATATCATTCTTATCACCTTGAACTTTCTCTTCTAAATCTTCATTTTTCTCCTTTTCAGCTCCATAAACTTCCTTGAACTTCTGACGAAGTTCGACATCTTTCTGTTTGTTGTTGGAGATTTCCAACATCAGCTCCGACACTTTGGATGTCGACTCACTGGGTTTGGATGGTTAGTTTTAGCATTGGTAGAAATGGAAGTAATGGGCCTTCTATGACCTACATTCCTGGACCGCTGCGCTACCGTGGACCCAACTCTACTATTGTATTTGGTAGAAATATTAAAATTAACTAACGTTAAATGAACACATGATTTGTACATGGTTCTGCTACATGTCTGTTGACATTTGCAATTTGGATAAGAAAGCAACAGATATGTAACTGAAACTTTGTACATTGTGTTCACTTTAAGCATTTAGTATGCAGATGAACATAATTAGAGTTGATTAAACATAAGGAATAGCTTTAACTCCCAACATAAACTAGAAGTTACCGACCTCAAACTCTGTGTAAGTTCAACTATTTCTGTGCAGATTCAAAATCATAATTTATCAAAAGTCCCACATAAACCCCCATCATTAACCCCCATCATAAAGCCCCATCATAAAGTCCCATCATAAAGCCCCAGCAAAAACATAGAAAAAACCTCTACATAAACCTCCCAGGAAATAAAAGAACATCAACCCCAGATACCTCAGTCTCTGTGTAAGTTCGACTTTGTCCTGCTCCAATTGTAACGACCTTGATTGACTTTGTTCGAACGATTCTTTGAACGAATCATTTCTTCGTTCCAGCTCTAAGTTGCTCTGCTCTGCATGTCTGGGGTGTATGGGGTGGAACTGATTCATAAGTTTGGAGTTGTTGTAGAGATAGTAGGGATGGAGTGTGTTTAACAGTGATAATATATGATTAAAATCTCAAAAATCACCTATTGCCCTGGGTGCAAAAATTAATTATTTTCTAAAATATGCACGTTGGTATGGTTATAATGTTTGATTGTCAGTTTAATTTATTTTCAAGTAATTTTAATCCAAATTGTAGTTCACACTAGAGTTCTCAGGGGTACAATTTGGGAGGAAAGAGTAAAGTTTGCACCCCGGCACCCCTTACTTTACGCCTAACCCTCTACCACTATCATTATCATATTCTACAAACATTATATTAAGATCCTTACTTTTGGTTTTGTTGCAGCAATTCATTGATCTTCTGATTCTGGTTTTCAATGAGTTTATTCTTCTCCAAGACTTGTTGCTTTATATGTTGATTCTCCTGTGGATAAGATTCTGTAATTTGGTGGATTGAACACTGAAATATTGGTATGATATTCATGTTTATCTCAGCGAGTGGAAAACACAGGCAATCGTCAGATCACCTTGCGCAAACCTTTGGGTTACAGGCGCTATTGCAGTGTGTTGTGTATGGTTCACACATTCCTTTAATTTGGTAGAACCCATTAATTCGCTGGGTTCAGGCAATGTCCGTTAAGTGCCTTGCCCAGTGACACAACAGACTACCTAGAGATGGGTTTCGAACCTGCAACATTTCAGCTGGCTGAAAGGTGAAGGATATGGGATGTGGCTACAACCATGTGTGCAGTGTTTATAAGTAAATAACAACCCCCCACCTGTACAATACGTTGTATATTATGCAGCACCATAGTAGCGTCCATACTTTGTGACGAACCCATGTTCATGGGGTCATGTGATCGATCTTTCACCTCCTGCACCAGGTTACCAACCTGGGAAACCAGCGGGTGAAATATTAGTTTCAGGAAGTTTCTATTTTGTGGAGTTTTCATTGCATATTACAACAAACGAACAATCGTTGAGATTACAAAAGTAGAGAAAAGAAAAAAGGACCGTAACTTATGAAAAAAAAAAAAAAACAGAAAATTTGAAACAAAAATAAACCCAAAATTTCTAAAATAGGAAAAGGACAAAAAATTGTGAAAACAAAATAAACACAAAATTTGTAAAAAAAAAAAAAAAAATTATGGTTGGGTGAAAATTGCCCAATTTGCCCTTATGGCTACCCTGCTAGTAGTAATACCTACATAAAATTCAGTAATTTTCAGCAAAACATTCAGCAAAACTATATTTAATTATATTATGGATTATATAGTTGGCTCAAAGAAAACAAGAATCCGTACAGTAACATTGGTGCAAAAGCGACTGAAGCATCTACCTTGTCTATTTTATCCTGGATCAACCTCAGTTCAGTCAGATGTTGACGGGACTCGGATAGTAGAAGGGGAAGTTCTCCTGGGTTTGATGGTAGAGTTAGTTTTCAGCTCATAAAATACCTGTTTTTTATTACAACAAATTTAGAGTTGAGTTGTACTTGCAGAGCGACATGATAGTAAAGCTGTTCACATTGCATAACCATTGCAACATTAAGCTTAACATAGATAAAAAATTTCCAATTTAAATCAACTTTTTAAGTTTGTTTAATTCCATTATCCAAAAGTTTCGTCCCAACTTTAAACACGGAAACTAAGCCAGATAATCGAACTACCACCGAATAATATGATTTTCCAAAGCACCAGACTGTTGCTGTTCAAATTATAATATTACGAGGGTAAAAGGATTCTTGTAGGCACAGATCAGTGAAATGTAAATTATACCTTGTAATGTATTAATCTGTTGATGAGCATGAAATAACAGTTTGTTAGGATAAATAAAAACCTTTCTTTTGTGGGATTTTCACTACCCAATATCTATTGCATTTTATTTTCTCTTAATGAAAATGAAATAACATTGTTACATTGAAAGTCTGTTCAACATGATAAGAACGTTCCTGAACAATTTGAAAATATTAAAAGTTGCATTGAACTCACCATAGCTTTGTTGCATATGTGGATGATACATTTGCATGGGGGGTTGGTATGAGGAGTATGGGGGGTATGGTTGGTCGAGTTGGTTGTGGTGTGGGGGGGTCTGTATGTATCCGTGCTGGAATGGTACACAGCGTTAGTCGTTATATAGAGGCCACTGAGCCCCAAGTGTGAATATAGAAAAGGATTTCCAGCAACAACAACACATAGATGGAAACATGTGAAATGCTTGTACATTTTAAATAGTCGTACATATACACTAGGGATGCACAAACTAGAATATCTTGGTATTCTAGAATAGTTATTTCGAATC
The DNA here is from genome assembly GCA_000149265.1 of Ciona savignyi. Taxonomy (NCBI): domain Eukaryota; kingdom Metazoa; phylum Chordata; class Ascidiacea; order Phlebobranchia; family Cionidae; genus Ciona; species Ciona savignyi. The sequence continues at coordinate 651,278 of CH003424.1, forward strand.
CAGAATATCGAATCCTATTCTATATTAAAAAGCAAACTCGAGTTAAAGTGGCAAGATCGTCAAAAATTCCTGCTGCCGCTGACTACCTCTATGGCCAGTGTGATTACATACTTATAATCATAGGCGGCGACTTCAGTAAAATGTTACCGTTGCGCGAAATTTTATGACGTCACAATCGGCCCTATGCCTCGAACTAACTGGGATAGAACTATGATACTAACGATTTACAAAGCTAAAAGATTAAGCCAGGAGTTTAAGTGTTTAATCTAACTACTTCCCCCGCTGAAATATTGCATGGTCGTCAATACGCAGCTCAGCGTCAACAATACGGAAAGAATATACCTTATATTTATGTGTCTGCGAGGGCTGTGCAAGAACCCAGATTCTTATAACGGTTAACTGATCAAAGAAAAAAACCGTTAACCGATGTTAGTCTACTGTTCTCTCTAGCTAATAGCCTACTTAGTAATGGAAAGAACATGTGAAAAACAGGAGTGCGTCAGTGGTCCTGTATATCTAGGTCAACGTAACCCTAGGTCAAACCGCCGATCAAAGCAATAAACACCGTTGTAAAAGCGGCGCTGCGGTTAGACGATTTAATGTGATAATTATTTAAATGCGCAGGGAATTTTTTGCGTAATTATAAAACAGACACTGCGGCGCAACTGCGGAAGTCGGCGCCCATGCTTATAATATCCGTTGTAATCAACGCTGCTGCAATATGTACAATGGAAATAAAAAGGAACTCCATGCAATTATAGTTTCTTAATGTGCGATGTATATTATTTCGAATCCAAATATTCGAAATAAACGTAATATTTGGATTCGCATTTCGTAGGATTCGAATCCGGAAGATTCGATATTCTAGTTTGTGCATCCCTAATATACACATATACATCCGACCGGTTAGTCGAGTGTTTTAATGCTAAGGCTTTAAACCAAAGGGTTGCAGGTTCAAAACAGGTCGCTAGTTAGTCGGTGTCTTTGGGCAAGGCACTTAACCGACTTTGCCTGAACCCAGTGGAATAATGGCTTCTATCAAATTGAAGGAACATATGAATCATACACAACACACTGCAATAGCTCCGATAACCCGACGATGGGCGCGAGGTGATCTGACGATTGCCCATGTGTTAACCCCCTTGGTTTTCCCATTCATGGGGATAAACATGAATATTATGTACTATCCTATGCTACTTACCACATTTAACCCTAAACTAGGTTTCCATAAGCTTTTTTTGCATATTTCTTAAATCTAGTATTATCCCATATAGAAAAGTCAATATAGTGTTTCTTTGAAATTGTTATAAACAATATTACTCTATATATATATATATTTTATTTGTTATATATATTTTTGTTAAATAAATATATTTTCCCCTAAAATTGAGAGTTACTTTATACTTATCCCTGTTACAATAGGGTTAAGTAAGCCTTTCCAAGCAGTTATTATAATACAACTATGCAATCCCACATAGCCATGTGGTGGCAACGCTAAAATGTGGTGGCAACGCTAAAAGGAGGGAAAGCAGGAAGGAGGGAAACTGCACACTAAACTTACAAAAACTACCTTTAACCCTGTCCTAAACACTAATCTCAAGCCCCAGAACTAACCCAAACTCCAGTCCCATGTTTAAAACTACTTAAATGCCATAATATTCATTTTACTGTGCAGTTTCCCTCCTTCCCGCCTTGTCACTTTCCCTCCTTTAACTTTTTCCTTGTGTGGGGAGATATACCAGGTGAATGATGTTTGAAGCGAAATAATCCCACCTGTTGGTTTGGTTGGTAGTGGGGGTTGGGTTGTAGGGGGCTTGCTGTTATTTGGCGGTGTTGGGGGGGTGGTTGGTCGTTTGGTACATACAGCGGGGGAGTGCTCGTAATTTGGGGGTTCTGAGGTAATTCCCCTGTTCTTTGGGGCTGGGTGATCCGGGGTTCATGCTGGGTAATCTGGGGTGATTCCCCATTTCTCTGGGCTGGGGGCTGGGAAATTTTTATTGAACATTTTAATCATTCATATTAAAAAAGATCTCCTGATTTGTAAACAATTTCAATGAACACACAAAAGCAGTGGTAATTTTGAACGCTGATGGGTGTAGACTACATCGAATCTGCAGCCGAGCAGATTAGGTAAACTGCAAACATCACATTAGTTGCTTTTAAGCCGAAGGGTTGAAAAAAACTGGTCACGATTTTATTCAGTTGTGGGCAAGGCACATTGTAGGCTTTGTTTAAACCCAGTGCATTAATGGCTTGAAACAATCAACACACAGCTGAATAAAGAGCCATATTATAACTTTTTTTGTTGCCCTAACTACAAGGTAAACATAAGCAGTCGACCCATTCGAACAATGGACGCGTATAATCATGAACCTTTACCCACAATCCAGCACTATCCTTCCCCACAGTAACCCCACGAGACAGAAATCACCCAACACCCATTCATAACCAATAATTTTTTTCTTAATAAACAAAATCTTGGATAGCGACAATTGCTTAATTGCAGCCAATTTGAAATAAATAAAGAATTGCAACTTCACTCAGATAATCGATATTTTCCGGTGCAAATTATCCAGCTTCGAATAACCCAACATCACCTACATTTTGTATTGGGTGCGGATGTTGCTTCAGATGAGGATCATCATGGGAGGAGGTGGGAGGATGGGAGGAGGAGGCAGGGAGCAAAGATTGCCCCATCCTTGCCATCCTCTGCTTGATGCTCGACTTTTCATCCCCAGTTGTCCTCTGTGGGGAAGGAGGATTAGTAGGATCGCACATAAGATAATTTGACATGAGATTAGATTATCAATCACAAGGTTAGGATATTCATGTTTTTAAACTTTTAAACTGAAACTTTTAAGTAGAGAAAATTTGGAGTAATAGGCTACTCAGTAAAGATGGGATAATTTTCTATCCTCAGTGGTCCTCCATGTGTGAGGGGAGGATTAGGATGGAAAATTCATTCTATAATTTATTTAACTAAAACTTTCATGCAGAGTAAATTCTGAGTGGCGCTTATAAGGATATTCATGGGTTATTGTCATAAATGGGAAACACAAGAGGCGTTATCACACAGACAATCGTCAGATTACCTCGTGCCCACTGTCAGGTTACCAGAGCTATTTCAGTATGTTGTGGTTGATTAAGTCATTCCTTTTAGAAAACCCCATTAACCCACTGGGGTTATGGAAAGTGCTAAGTGCATTGTTCAAGGACACAACCAACTAGCAAAAAGTTAAGTCATATAAAAAGTTAACTCACCTGAGTGATTTGATCGTTAAGTGATGAAGTTCTCTCTTTGACTGTTGTTTCACTGGAATTTAACAAAATAAATTTGTTTATATTTTATAACGAGCCAGTATTTGAATTAAAAAAAAAGTTGACCTTAATTACGTAAAACAAGCAAGAAAAATATAAATAAATATCTTAATGACCATAGCCCTTGGCGGCATAATGCATAAGAGTGTAGAATAGTCTAAACATGAAGCAAAAATTGTAAAGGATTAATAAAAGAATCAATCTACATTCAAATTTTATTTTAAAGTTCATTGTGAATATTGTTGATTTTACATGTACAAATGTGTTCTGCGGTTCTGAATTATAAGTAATCGGAATCCATCTAATTAAAAGCTGAAAACACCAAGAAATTCTCACTGGGTCTCAGGTTTCGTGGGGTCGCTCACTACTTGCTCTCTAGCCACATCGTGTGGTATCGATTCCACCGAACCAACACTTTTGACCGATGAGGAATCTTTGCTTTGTTTCATCTGGTTGGAACATATAAGTTTAAGGTATGATGCCTCGATTGTATGCAGGAGGTACCAATGGAATAGCTTGGTGATTTTGTGCTTTGTCTTTCAGCCAAAGGGTTGCAGGTTCGATAGGTTGCTTGCTAGTAAGTGTGTTTTTGAGCAAGGCACTTATCGGGCTTTACTTGAACCCAGGGGATTAATGGGTTCTACCAAATTGAAGAAACATGTGAATCATAGACAACACACTACAATAGCTCCGATAACCCCACGGTGGGCGCGAGGTGATCTGACTATTGCATAGATGTTAACCCCCTTATTTTTCTCATTTACGGGGATAAACATGAATATCCTATCCTATCAATACTCATATTTTACAACACAATTTATGCAAAAAGAAAAGAACTATGCAAAAAAAAACCTTATAAAAGAAAACTGCAAATACAGTCTACAAACCTATGGATTTTAATATACGCATATCTGCAGTAAGCTGAATGGTACATAAAAAAAGTATGTGAGGAGGAAAACTGCTCACTAAATTACACATTTTGGGGTTAATGTTGGGGATAGGGTTGAGATAAGTGTTTGGGCGGGTTTAGAACTAGTTTGCATAGTTTTAATGAGCAGTTTTCTTTTTTCTCTCTTGTATTTTCCTATTTTCAGCACCAAAATGAACAACAATGTACTTACCCGCAGTAACATGACTTTAAACGCCAGCGTTGAATTAGGAGGAACTTTGTTTCCCACACTTTTCCCCCCATATGCGAGGTGAGGGGGGATGATTAGGAATCGTGATCCACCTTTTTGCATCCCCATCATACCCTCTTCCCAACCCTGGGGGGTTAATACGGAAATGA
>CH003424.1:656179-707654 GCA_000149265.1 Ciona savignyi
TTTGGGGAACTTTTTTGGGGGGGGATTGTTAACCGGAAATCGTGGAGTGGGGGGTTATGTGGGGTTGTGTTACAGGTGTGTCACACGGGTGTATCGTAGAAGGGTATCTTAACATGGGTTTGTCTTGGGAGTTTTGTGGGGGGATTGTTAAGGGAATTGGTGAGTGGGGGTTATGTGGGGTTGTGTTACGGGGTTTTACATAGGGGTGAGATGGGGAAGTGTCATTACATGGTTTTGGGGAGGTTATGGGAAGTGGCATGTGGGGTTTTATGGGGGTGTGTCACGGGGGGCGTGTCATAAATTATTTGATTCTAAAAACATGACAAAAATATGTTAAACGAAGTTTTGATTTTTTTATGTTTTGTTACAAAACAATATACATTTGAGGTTAATTTATTTTGTTAAGCATTTCTATAATACCAAAATGCTTAGTAAAATAATGATTAGGATACAGTGCCAGATATTTAGTTATAACATAACCAGGGCCAAAAATCCATTAAATTTCAAGTAAGAATTCACTCGCGTATAGAAGCTCATGTGAGTAATCGGAGTAAACATGACTCTCAACTGTAGTTTGTAAGATGTAACAACTGTTTTAATCTGGTAGTATAATCTCACATTATGATGCTGCTGTAAGTATTATAGATTCCAGTATTCAGACGCGCCATGTGTATATAAAAACGGTATACGCCAGTTGAATAGAAAACGGACGCGGTAAATGTTAATTAGTTTTTTATATATGCGAGAGTAAATTTTTACTTTTTAAGGATTTTTGGCCCCACATAACCATTACTTCGTAGATTATATCCATGAAGATGGGAGAACCATAGCTTCTAAATTTCTATGAAATTTATTCATAAAGAAATATAAATATTCAAAATCAATTTTAAATGCACAATATTGACACCTTTATAACTTTTCCTTTGTCCGTTGTGAATCGGAACGGTTTCTCCTTTGCTTCATTGGAATCAAATACACCACCTAGTGTGCCATCATGGTTGACGAGCCAACCAGTGTATTTCACTTCAAGTGAATCACCCGATTCAACTTGGACTAATTTTGCGTCGCGCGGTGAGAGGTCCTGGCTGACAACTGTTTCACATGATGTGGACGATGGGAAGAATTTTGCCAAGCACACCTGGGTGCAAAGGTAGAATGGTTAGGTTTATTGCAGGTTAAACAGCCAATAATAACATTTAACTTCTCACCCAATATTCTAGATATATAGAATAGGGTATTCATGTTTATCCCCGTAAGTTTGAAAACCAAGGGGGTTATCACACGGGCAATCATCAGATCACCTAGCGCCCATCGTCGGGTTACCGGAGCTATTGCAGTGTGTTGTATATGATAGACACGTTCCTTCAATTTGGTAGAACCCATTAATCCGCTGGGTTCAGGCAATGTCCGTTAAGTGCCTTGCCCAAGGACACAACTGACAGGCTAGTGACCAGTTTCGAACCTTTCGAACTTCCTTTAAACTTGAGAGTTTTAAAAAACAATGTGGGCTTTTGTAGTGTATTGTAAACAGGGCTGTAATTAACTCACACATAAATTAATAAGCCATGATTACATCACAGCAAGTGACATTCGAACACAACTAAACTTCAAAATTGCCATACAATTCAAGGTTTGTTTATACATTAGTTTACTATGGTAAATGTCGCAGTAGCGATTATAAAATATTTCGTGCCAGTTACCAAAAAAATACATTAATACGTTCAATCTATCACCAAATTGAATTCCAACTACAATTATTGATATTATGAGGAACCTGTTTTGAAAACTCAGTAAGTTGCTCGGAATTGTCGAACAAAATATTCCAACTTTGTCGCTGGTCATCGTAGAAACTCGCGTAGTTGTTCGCTTGTACCTGGCGTGGGTTGTTGCATTAATATTGTGTTATGTAGATTATAGGACAATTATGTTTATCCCTGATTGTGAGAACCAAGGTGGTTATAATTACGGGCAATCGTCAGATCACCTCGCGTCCACCGTCGGGTTACCGGAGCTATTGTGTTGGGTATGATACACATGTTCCTTCAATTTGGTAGAACCCATTAATCCGCTGGGTTAAGGCAATGTCCGTAAGTGCCTTGCTCAAGGGCATAAATGACTAGTTAGCGATCAGTATCGAACCTACTACCTTTCGATTAAAAGACGACGCACTAAACCGCCAGACTAACCGGCCGGATGGATGCGTTAATATTGTATTCTGTAGATTGTAATAATTGGGTACTATGCTGTTTATTGTGAATATTTAAAAGCTAAATCAAGCTGGCAACCTTAAAAATAGTGGACAGGACTACTTGTGTGTGCATTATTATTTAAACTGCGTAGAAGATTATTATACCGATTATTAAAAATCCTTTAAACAAAGAACACAATCACACAGAAAGTAGTAAAATTCAAACAATATCTCCAGTGCTGTAAAAATGTCCATTTGAAACTTTAAAACAATCGTTTAGTAGTATTTATGCTTTAATGGTTTTAATGTAATCGTTGTTATCACACACATAGTTTTTTACACGGATATTTTACTCACACATGTTTTAGAAAAATTGAATCTAATTTATGATTTTTTTTTCTTTTGTTTTTTCTTATTTTTTGTGCAAGTTTACTTTTAAAAGTGTCTCCCTAACACTGATAGCAACATCTTTCAGTTCTGAAGACCATTGAAAAACTCACCACGAAGTTAAATTGCCTGGTGATTTGCGCAGTTGACACTGGTTGCTGCTTCGTAACATACATCAATATCTTGTACTGTGGACAACTTTAATGTCAAGATAAATTGAGATAGTTGAACTAAGCCAATATATAAAACATGGTATATTATTATCTAACAATGGGGATGGGGTATTATTCCATTGATCTAGTACAGGGATGTCCAACCTGCGGCCCGCGGGCCGCAGTGCGGCCCACCTGAGATTTTTGTGCGGCCCGCTAGTCATTTTAAATCCAAGTAGTATTTTGAACTTTAAATCTTAGCCTAATTAAAATGTATCAGTCAGCTTTTAGGAACGCATTAAGAATCAAAATTTCAGAAAGAAACATACTGACGACTTATCCCATTGACTTTGTTTTGTAGGAATATTCTTTCTATGCGTGTGTTATTTGTTCCTATTTTCAAAAGTAAAATTAATGGCTTTTAATTGTTTCTTTATGTACCCATTCAGGGTTGAAATTAAGGGATCGCGAATCGGCGAATTACAAAATTTAACAAAATCGCGAAAATATAAATTACCGGTACTGATTTCGCGCACTTTTAATAATAAATCCTCAACTCGTTAATATAAAATCGTTTGCCTTCAACATAAAATTATTTATTTACTTCACTTTGTATTATTGGCGTATAATAAGCATTTCTATTATAACGCAACAATAGCCATTATGCGTTCATATACTTCGATTCCTTTATTTATGATTGGTGAGATGCGGCACACCCCTTTTGAATTTTACGTTTATTGCAATTTATCATACTACTAATAAACGGTACTGTCTGCTTTATGTAATAAAAATCTTTCTTGTCGTTTAAGGCAATTTATCATAACCAAACATATTTTGAGCACTTACGCGCGAAAACTATTTTCTCCTTACCAACACATTGCGCAAATCCTTTCAAAACCATTAATTCGAACCCTGCCATTTTTATTAAAATTTAATAGCTTCTGCGGCCCATTGAATTATTTCAAGTGACAATGCGGCCCATTAAAATAAAAGGTTGGACATCCCTGATCTAGTATCTAGTGCGCGTGGGCCCCAGAAATAAAACCCAAAAATAAAACTTCATTTAAAGCATCATCATCTTTAGACTGGAAATTCAGTTGCAATCTCACAATCAGTCGGTATTCTAGGATCAATATACAAATCATAAATAAATTGAGAAAGCAATTTTTTTCTACTTAAAAATCATTTGTAAAATGTATTGCTATGAATAAAAAAGTACTGCTATAAATCATAGTAATAATTACCGTACATTTGCTCATAAGACCACCATGAATTTGAATTTTATTGATTGGCAGTATGCAAAGGTAACCATATAAATAGGTGGAAAGTATTACAAACGGTTATAACAAAACAAATGTTTGTAAATACGTACATCATTAGCCGCGATATTTCTTAATATTGCAGCTCCAAGCTTTCCTTGCTTCACATGCTGGTTGTTGGTGCTGTAATGAATATTTGGTGAATAACGTTTTGGTGCATTTCTGTATTCTAGAGCATCTTGCAACTGTTTTATGCTTTGTGTTTTTATTTTAAGTTATCTCAATATTTGTTTCAGTATGTATGAAAATTTATTTTTTTAATTATTTGGTGGTAAACGCTGCAGCGGAACAATACAAAAAATATTGAATTAAAAAATTGAATCATGACAATGACACTGGCCTGTGGGCAAGATACTACAGACAGTACGAAAACTTTTTGAATGACACCCATGAATTAAAGCAATGGTACTATAGCTAATAGAAAATAAAACAGGCATCAGACTTTAGAAATAAAAAATGTGTATATAAAATTCATTTGGTGAACATTACCCTACTTTCTTCAGGCAATAACCAATAACAACAACAAACTTTATTTCTCAACAACATTTATATCAATTTATTTACAATACATAATGATTTTACAAAGAGCTATAAGCCACCTTTGGCATGACCTTTATACAGTCATATCACACAAACTAATAAACCGGTAATAAACGATATTTATTCCATGTAAATAAAAGATTGGGTGGTGGCATGACAGATTGCAACCAGATTGAAATACGAGAAAATTCCAGTCTAGCTTACTATTTATAAGTAGTAACTGCCATTTAAATCTTCAATATTACGTTTAAAAACTGACATATAGTTTACATGATGGCACCCCGCATTATTATACAGTGGTTACAGGTCAACCCAGACCGGGAAATCACCTAGTTACCTATTAAAGTAATGGTATAGTAGTATATACTGTATGTATAAATAGCACAGGTATAGCTTACTATTTATAAGCAGTAACTGCAACTGCATATGCAACACCTGGTGCATTATTTGCTGGTTTTGCCTTCTGTTGCGCCGGATCTAAAGATTAAATTACTTATTATTAGGTAAAATGTGAATTAGGGTTTCAACAATAAATGTTAAAGTGACTTTTATTTATGAAGGTTTTGTCGCTTAATTTGAATTTTTTTAAACTGAATAAATATTTGAATTGTTTAGCTAGTAACAGTGAACCAAGTAATGACAATTTCGAATAAAGAATTCATTTACAGTTGATCTAGATTGAACTGTTTTCATGATTTTTATCAATTACAGGTTGTTGCAAAAAATCAAATATATTTCCAGAAAAATGTTTTTATTTTTCTTAACTAACGTGTTTTTTTTCAGCTAAATAGAAGTACGACATTGCACTGTATAAAAAAAAAACAAATTGATTTTTTCAAAAAATATTATTTATTTTTATTTATTTTTATATTTTTAAAGTTATATATATCAGTGGTCCACCTGAATAGCTGGCTTAGTGGGTTATAGCATTTTCTTTCAGCATATAAGGTTATAGGATCAAAACTCGCCCTTAGGTAGACGACTGTGTCTTTGGGCAAGGCCCTTAGTAGACATTACCTAAACATGATTTTGAAACCATTCTTGATACAAATGACACATCTATTAGAAGCGTGGAAAATACAAAAACATGAAATATATTTATTCAATTAAAATATTTTAATTTAAAATAGAATAAGATGCCAGAAAATCTTAATACAACAAATACCGAGTATTCTTCTTTGCTCTGGCTACCTTACAAACCAGAAGTTCTCAAAAAAACTGATAAGGACAACAACAAATATATATAAATTCAAAAGATAGTGGCAAGAATGGTTGTTTAAACCTGGTTTCCCAGGTGGTTTTGGTGCAGTATACGTGAGGGAATGGTTACTGTTGGGATTTTTCATCATTTGTTGATTCATCCCAAATAACGAGGACAACTTTGAATTCCCACCAAGCTGAGCTCTGTGGAACACGATTGTAATTTTAAAATAATATGACGTATACCAGCATTAAATAGTGGCTGTTGTACCAAACACAGGTATAATTCCAAAATGCAGGTATAATAATCAAGGTATTTTGACGAAAACCAGCGTTTATTAGTAACCATTCTCCCAAACGCCAGTATGGAAAGTACGGCAGCTGCACACTCGAGTTTTTTTTTACCCCCGCGTCTTTGCACACTTGGGTAATTTCACACACGCTCGCAAGCTAGCGATGTTTAAACATAAACATTGTATAATTTCCAACAAACCTGTAAACCTACCTCTGGACCTCGGGTAATTTACTGTCAGCAACGTATTTGTTACGTAGATAGATACGTTAGCTGATGGACACGAAAAATCGAGGATAGAATAATATGTTTTTTTAAGATTTTGGTAAAACAGTAATGAAAATGAGATTGTGTGCACACTTGAAGTGTGCACTCTTAGACGTTTGCACACTGCACACTTAAATATTTGGCGCGTTCACACTCGAGATCTCGTCGAAAATTGACGTACTTTCCATACGGGTCCAAACGCATGTATAGGTTAGTTCAGTTTGGTTATTTTGGTCCTTTTTCACGCTAATGATAATATTAGCAAGGTTAAAAAGCACGAAAAAATGACAAAACTGCAGTGGTAAAAACATGTCTGTTGTATTGATAAAATTGTCTGACCTTTTTTTCTGTTTATTTAGGATAAGGAGGTGCCAAGGCAAGTTAACCCTTGGGTTTTATCAATGTCTCATTGACTTTAAAGTTTAAAAAAAGTAATTTTTTTTTGTGTTACGATAGGATAGGATATTCCTGTTTATCCCCGTGAATGGAAAAACTAAAGGGGTTAACACACTGGCAATCGTCAGATCACCTCGCGCCCATCGTCGGGTTACCGGAGCTATTGCAGTGTGTTGTATATGATAGACACATTCCTTCAATTTGGTAGAACCCATTAATCCGATGGGTTCAGGCAATGTCCGTAAAGTGCCTTGCCCAAGGACACAACCGACTAGCTAGCGACCAATTTTGCACCTGCAACCTTTCGATTAAAAGGCGACGCACTTAACCGCCAGACTAACCTGCCGGACCACCTTTAACTTAAAGGAACAATAAAATGAAAATCGTCTAGTTTACCGAACCAATTAATGACATAGTGCAAGAGAATATTTAAAAATAAATATTCTATCAATAAACGTCTTAAATTATACAGAGTTAATTTTTTACCCCGGGGTTGGAGACAAAAAATCCCCGTCATCTTCGTTTTGTCCACCAAGCGAAAAATAACTCATTTTCACAAATGCAGGAATTAGAATACGTTCATTAAATAGTCGGTATTCTGTAATGATATTAAATAAGTTAGATTAAATAAGTCGTCCTTAAATAAATGAATTTACAGTGGGTCACCGACTGAAACCAAATGTAAACATAACGTATCAGCTGATCACGGATACTTTTTCGTTCCACAGTATTATTTAAGAGAATGTATTAACAAATATGAGAGAACTCAAACTTGTTTTTTTATCTTTGGCTGGAGGGCAAATTACAAAAAAAATCCTAGTACGGTTGTGTGGACAAATGGTTTACGCGACGGATACATATACTGAATAATATACAAAAAACGGTCTCAGTACCGAGTCCATCATGGTATCTAAATCAGCCCGGTAAAGAAGTAAAAGTAAAAAAACACCATCGCTTTAATCGGTCAACAAGTGCCTAAAATGTAGGCGAGTTAAGGGTTAACACACTTGTGTTTGCTTATGCGGCGCCACATATTTGTCCTATGACGTGGGGCCTTTAGGGCTACACGTTCTCCCAAAGCCGGCTCTCCGACCGATCAGCTTGATGGTTCAGTTTATTTTAGCCAAAAATGTTCAGGTTCGAAACTGGTTCCTAGATAATCGTTGTGTACTTTGAAAATGCAGAAGACATTGCCTGAACCCAGTGGATTAATGGGTCCCACTAAATTAAAGGAACGTGTAAATCATACACAAAACACTGCAATAGTTTGGGAACCCGACGGTGGCCGTGAGGTGATCTGACGATTGCCTGCGTGATAACGCCCTTTACGTCTATCCATTCACGGGAATATCATATCCTATTTTTCAGGTACTGGTAAACGGAAAAAATGCCCAATCTATAGTACGCTATGATTTATGAATGATATCAATGCATAAGTGCCTTGCGTTTTCCACATTTGTCCGACAGTTTCGTCTATTGGTTTAGTGCGTCGCCTTTCAGCCGAAGGGTTGCAAATACGAAACCGTTTGCTAGACGGCTGTGTCCCTGAGAAAGGCAGTTAACGGACATTGGCTTAAACTCAGTGGATTAATGGATTTCTCAAAATTAAAAGGAGCGCGTAAATCATACACATCACACTGTAGTAGCTTCGGTAACCCGACGGTGGGCGCGATGTGATTTGACGATTGCCCGTGTGTTAACTCCCTTGGTTTTCCCATTTACGACGATTAAAATGAATATCTTACCCTAATCTATCCATTCATGGTGACAAAACATAAATATCATATACTCCACTGCTTTAAATAATGCAAAATTACAAATTCTCTCGTATACGTCAGAGTAGGAAGCTATCACAATACTACCTGGTGCGAGCAAAAAAAGTGTTTGTGCTATCAGTAAACATGTGCCCTACGTAGTTAGTTTAAAATTCCTTACAGTTCCTTTATTATATTAAGTTATTCAGATTAGACTTCTAATATTTTATGGATATGTAATAATCTTAATATGTTAGGCGTGTAAATGGGTTTAATTTATCGTGTTAAACAAATGGTAAATTAAGTGTCAATTGACAATTGTAGTATCATTAATAGTTATACAACCAAAACATTTAAGTTAAGTAAACTATGGTATTTCCAGCACACATTGTAGCAGTTTAGTTTTTTATTCGAATTTAGTTGGGCTTTTTTGTTGTAATTCCATTTTAATGGTAACATTATCAACTAAAATGTATTCATTTATATACAGACAATTTTCGTTTGTGATAGATATTCTGCAAATATGATAGTTTTTAAGTAAACATCACGAAATGATTCTACTTCGAATATATTCAAGGTGTGTCACAGGAACATCATCTGGGAAGTTCCTTAAAACTATCGGGGGAGGTTTCCTGCAAGGGAGCAATGTAGAACTAAACCACAACAAGTTTGTATCGAATTTAAGACCAAATTCCACCACAATTCCTGGTCTAGCAAGTACGAAAACCAATATTTATTGCAGCCACAATGACCCTGCAAATCATTCACTGAGTGATGTGGGATTAATGTATGAATTAAATGAAGAGGATCAGTCACAGACAGTGCTGAAGTATAATCCAGGCTTCACAAAGAGGTTTATATCTGAAGCCGATGCCTTAAACAAGTTTTGTATCATGGTTCGTAAACCAGGATTGGAAGTCGTCAACTATTTGAAGCATGCCGACTACTCTGCACCTGTAAACCGATATTTGCTGTATGGACCGCAGGGCTGTGGTAAGACTATGACAATGCTGTATGCAATTTCGTACTGTCGTAAGCAAGGTTGGCTTATATTCCCTGCGTTTAATACCTGGTCGTGGCTCAAATATAAAAGTGATTACGCGGTGAAGAGAAAAGAAGAGATTGTGAGGTCACAATGGAACAAAGAGCGTGTCGATCATTCAGAAGTTGCGTCAAGATGGTTGGAAAATTTCCGACAAATAAATTCACATCTCCTTGACAAGATATACACAACTAGAGAGTACGTATGGACCAAGTATGAGAAATCCGAAGCCGGGATTTCATTTGCGAGTTTGGTTGATCAAGGTATCGCACGTGTGCGTATCGCGTCTGATGTGATTGGATGTATCATTCGAGAGGTTTTGCAGCAAGACGATTCGAACTTCCCGCGATCATTAGTCGCAGTGGATTGCGTCAATTCATTCTTTTCCATCACAACTTTAAAGATCGAACCCGGTATTTATGTTGAGCCGAATGAACTCACAATGGTTTACAACTTCAAGAAACTCCTGAGGAACCGGTGGAAGAACGGGGCGGTTGTAGTTGGACTCAACACGTCTGGTATTCAAAATCAAACTGGGCGAGTTGAGAATATAACAAGCGAGCACCCACACGATATCCTGGGGGCGGAAGGGTTCGACTGGTTGGACCCTCACATCCCAATCCACGTACCGTTGTATACAGATAATGAATCCATCTCCCAGCTCGCGTATTACCAAGATCGAAAGTGGTTGGTTGGACGAAGTATATCAGAAGCGGGAGAAGCAGAAATTTTACAAATTTGTGGAAATTCTCCAAACGATATTAGTGTTTATTGTGGACATCTGTATTGAACAATCCCAGTTAAATTGCCCAGAAACATTTCTGGATGCTTTTTTTAATAAAAACTAAAAAATACCGTTATTTTTTAAGCGTGTATATTGTTGACACTTGCATTAAACAATTTGTCCGACCGGTTAGTCTGGCGCCTTTCAACTGAACGGTTACAGTTCGAAACTGTTCGCTACCTGTCGGTTGTGTCCTTGGGCAAGGCACTTAACGGGCATTGCCTGAACCCAGCACTTTAATGGGTTCTACCAAATTGAAGGAATGTCTTAATTATACAACACACTGTAATAGCTCCAGTAACCCGACGATGGGCACGAGGTGATCTGCTGATTTCCTGTGTGTTAACCCCCTTGGTTTTCCCATTCACAGAGATAAACATGAATATCCTATCCTAATCAGTGAATTCATTCTCAACTTTTCAGGGTTCTTGTTTTAATAAAAACTTATACAATCCTATTTTTAAATTTAGAATTTTATTAACATAGAATTTTAGAGTGGCAAATAAAAAGTATGCTTCTAATAGATTGTAAAAAAAAGTATGCTATGCCTTTGGACAGGTTTTGTACGTATTGCATTTATATACTTTTATACAACCTTTAATTATATAGACAAGACAACATGGCTGAACTCACATACAATATCATTAGGTTTTTACAATAGAGAATAGAGAAATTTGGCTTTGTGCAAGATTCAACAATCAGTAAAAAGGTCATCAAAGTAGTAGTAAAGAAGCGTGGTAGAAATTAGTAGAAAATCAGGTAAATGTTATCAAATAAAGATGGAGGTGTTCACTTGGCCGTCCACGCATTGAGCTTCTGCCTTGGCCTGGAACAACTGCTGGACGAGAACCGACTTTTCGTGCTCTAATTGGACGATTTTATCCGACTTTTGTGTCACATCCTGTGAAATAGAATCGGTTAAAACTGCAGAGGTTAAACGTTTAGGGAGTCATTATAGGATAGGATTTTCATGTTTTTTTCCTGTGAATCCGAAAACGCAAGGGGCGTTTTTACACGGGTAATCGGCAGATTGCGGGCGTTATCACACGGACATTCCTTCCATTTATTATAAACTAATGATCTACTGCGTTCTGAAATGTCCGCAAAAAAATTCCACAAGCATAGTGAATGAAAGCTGACATAGAATTTTCACACATTTCCGTGCGATTACGTAACGGAGCGTTCTCGTGGACGTTTCTTAAATTTTGGTTAATAGTCCGGTCGGAAAGTGCTTTGAAAGGCTAAAATATAGCAAAAGCGAGACTGGAAAACGACAGTAGTTAATATGCGGACGTTAAAACCCAAACAATATCCCGATGTATTAGGGGCAATAACTTTAAAATTCTCTGTTATATCTAAGCAACACACTAAACTTTACTCAGGGTATGGTTTCGTTATTCTATGGTTACTGTCGTGCTATAAATTCTAATTTGTATTTGCATGTTTTTGTGTTTTACCGCACACTCTTCTTCAGGGCTCTATATATATCGTTTGGTCGTAATTAAATTTTGATTGCTTAAAAGTTCTTTCGTCTAGGTTTGTCTGCCGCGTCCGCTATATTTATTAAAGTATATCCTTTTTTTAATGACGTGTTTTAACGACTGTTCGTTTTGCCGTCTTTTCCGTTCTGTGATTATATTAGTTTGCCATTTAAAAAAAAAAATGGGGCAAAAATGAATAAACTAAACTATGTCCGTTGGTATCAGTTTATTCCATGTACGCATGGCGACCAACCTGTGTTAATATGTGGTTCTGTTCCCTTAGAGCAGTAACAACCCGAGATTGCTTATCTGTCACGTGACCATCATATTCGTTGTTCTAAAACGAAAAGTCGGTGGTTATAACGGAATAAATATATATTCGCGCCAAGGGGCGAAACGGCCCTTCGACATATTTTATTCATTATCATGGCCTTCAGAAATCGTTTTACCAATTTCGTTTACTTGATTTAAGAATTTAATTCTGGATTGTTTTTGCTGTTTTCAAATTCAAGAAAATTAAAAAAAACGCTGCTGTAAATAAACAAGGGTTACAGGTACGAAACTGGTCGCTAGCTAGTCGTTTTTATTTTAATAAAACACACTGCCATAGCTCCGGTAACCCGACGGTGGGCGCGAGGTGATATGACGATTGCCCGTGTGTTAACCCCCTTGGATTTCCCATTTATGGTAAATCCCCCCACTTAAAGAACTTTTAATGCAGAGAGGACAAAATAATTATCAAAATTTACCGTTTCCGTATTATCGTCGCTCATAGATTGCACGAACTTGGTCATATCTGACACTTTGGTCAGAAGACCATCAATCCGCGCTTGTGTAGCTGTTGCGTCATTTTCTGTGACGTCACTAGTCGGTTTGAGGCCATTGTTCGACAACAATCGCTGTTTCTCTTGTACGTCACAGATACGGTCTTGGAACCACTGGCGACCGCGGTTCAAAGTCTCCAAACCTTGGAGTAAAACGTCTTTTTCCTGCTCCAGCTGTTTGATCAGTTTCAACTGGAAGAGATTGGTTTTATTTGACCATGGTTTCACACAAAGATATATACTGCATATTAACTTGTCCCGTTCGGCTATTATGGGGCACCTAGTTCCTCATTTGTATTGTTACGTCCTCTACCGACACAATTAGCTAAAAACGAGTATCCGATACAAAAATCACGTCCCCACTTGTTGAATGGGCTAGGGTTCGAACCCATGATAGGCTCGTCCCTAAAACAGTTTTTGGATATTAATCGATGTATGTAGTGGTAGCGTTAACCGTTTTATATTATTTTTTATATAAATAGTCTAAGTTTCAAACACGTGTTGGGCTAATTACCGGGGAAAAAAGTAAAAACCAACTCACCACGTTATAATCGATACCATTGGTCACTGTGTGGCGCCTCCGCTCTCTTTTCTTGCTCCCGCCGTGACGTCGTCTGCCCACTGTTGCGTAACCGCCCGCTGGAATTCCCGAACCTTCTTTCGATGTTTCGGGTTCGCCTGAGCATTAAAGCGCGGTTTGAACCTTACATGTCATGGTTAGGACCTGAACCACACACAAACACGGAGTCAGTTTCTCCGCGCGGAATTGTGTAATCCGCAGATTAACCCTTGAAGCCACGGCCAACAGCAGCGTAAATTTGATTTGACCACAAGTACTTAAGCGAAATTTGAAATATAAATAGTGGTAATCGCTAATTGTTTATGGCACTTTATAATCAGATTAAGCAGCTTCATTCAAACTGAAGAGCATTATACTGAATGGTCGTTTTGAGTGGTTTATACCAGGTCCGTAAGGTCACACAAAACCAATTAAAACTTCGGCTTTATTTAAAAACACTGAATCAACGCAATAAAATGCGGTTGTGTCGAGTCGTTTTTAATTAAAAAACGAAGAAATCGTTTCTCAATTGTATTTGTCATTCGGTACAATCAGGAAACCACATTTGCAGGTGTTTAAGTGTTGGTTCGTCTACGTGCCGGCACTTTTACACGAGATGCGCATGTTGATTGGGAGAAGATATAACGCATGCTGGTTTTATTGTGTTCATTAGCACAAAGGTTACCACTGCTGGGGATTACGACCAAAAACAAAAAAAAAGATTAAAAAATGCGTCATAAATATACATCGCGATACGTTGTATTTTGTTTCAAATGAACTACCAGATGTCGGGTTAAAGTGCTTACTACGACACCATATTTTAAATGACTTATTTAAACGCTCTAATCTCACCGTAGCTCCAACAATTTCGGCGTTTACAATAGTTTTAAAATTTTCGGCGCTTACCGTAGCGTCAATAGTTTTCGGCGTTTACCGTATCGTCAACAATGTTCGGCGTTTACCGTAGCGTCAACAATGTTCGGCGTTTACCGTAGCGTAAACAATATTCGGCGTTTACCGTAGCGTCATCAATATGATGCGCATTCCGTAGCATCACAAATGTGAGAAGGTAAACTACATGATGGCGAACTAAACATGCGAGACACGTTCCTCCTTTTTTTACTAGGCCAAGGTTCGAACCCATGATGGGACCGTTCCTAAGCCATTTGTTTATATAGTTAGTATATCTATCGGTTAACCATTCAGCCAAACGACCGTACAGCGAGACACGGTTCCTCCTGTTATTATCGAGTTAAACGAAGCGGATCAAATAAAGGGGAATTCCTGTATGGATACCAAGACTTTGAACCTTCTAGTTTTCTTTATTATATCCCAACGAAAATTATTTTTGTTTACTCTTCAGGTCTATTACAAAGCTTGTCTTTATTCTAAAAGCAAAATTATTGATTCTGGAGTATTCTAGAAAACAAAATGATTCGGATAAGGACTTACATCCGCCAAAGCTGACCTGAAGCAAACAATATTAAATCATTAAAGCAACACTTAATTCAGCCAATAAATGGGAAACACAAGACGCGTTATCACACGGGCAATTGATTACTTCATATAATAATCGAATTTCTAGTTAATGAGAATTGGTCCAAATCCGAGATTTTAACTTCGCCGCAATTGCCTGTTGTGTGGAATGTACCGACTCGCTTACAGGCTATTCTTGGCATGCGCAGTTAGACGTTATCAGTTATTAACGCTCCGTCGGCACCGGTACCAATGTAAACATATCAACAACCCCGACTGCTCAGTCCAACACAGCACCTGTGTTATGGAGGTGGTAATGTGTCCTACAGCTGCCTTACATAACAGCACTAACCACCGGTGAGTTATTACATTGTAAGCTTATCTATGTTATTCGTGTATTTGTCCCAAAACAGTCGGACATTTAGTGAAATTAAGCTGAAGTTTACAAGGTTTCGTACTTCATGTTGCTGAATGGTACAAGACGTGTTGCTAAATGGTACAATTAATCACATCAAAATAGGACTCAATTTTAAAGTATACGCTTTAACATCCGTTTTAGAATATGTGGAAAAGTCTTTTACGCGACATAATCCGTTACACGTCACGGTCCGGTCCGGTCCGGTAAAGTCCGTTATGCGGTCCCGTCTTTACGTTTACGGCGGTCTAGTTCGTAAGCCATTACACGGTTCAGTCGGTCCGTATATATTCTAACTCACATGAGAAATTGTGGTGAGATTTCGACGCCCCCAATCTACCAGTTGTTGTGTTCTCACTTGGAGAATGACTGACGTATTTATCCAATGACGTAGGCGGGGAATTTCGGGCTGTTTTGGGTGCCGGGCGGTCTGGGGGTGAAGCGCTGTTACATCTTCTTCCTACCCCCTCCCTAGTTGCATTGACGTCGGGTTTCATATCCGGGGCTGTCCCTCCTGTCCTCTTTCGTTCCGCCGATGACGTTACAGTTGGGATTATTCTAGTATTTGATTCGTCACCGCTTCTGTAAGACACGGGATGTTATCACTCGTATTTAGGTAGTTGGAATGAAATACTTTGGTAACTTAAAAGTAGATACAATTAAACCATCATGGCAAAACATTATCATCACATGAAATGAAATTATTCGTTAATTTTTGGATAGGATAGGATATTCATGTTTATCCCCATGAATGGGAAAACCAAGGGGGTAAACACAGGGGCAATCGTCAGATTACCTCGCGCCCACCGTCGGGTTACCGTAGCTATTGCAGTTACCGTAGCTATTGCAGTGTGTTGTGTATGATAGACACGGTTCTTCAATTGGGTACAACCCATTAATCCGCTGGGTTCAGGCAATGTCCGTTAAGTAAAGTTGCCCAAGGACACAACCGAATATCTAGAGACCAGTTTCGAACCGGCAACCTTTCGGTTAAAAGGTGTCGCACTAAACCACCAGACTAATCGGTAGGACAAACTTACTCTCCAGCGCTGGCATATTGCCGTCTTTGGGTTGAAAACGCATTTCTCAGTATCCTGTCTCCCGCGCGTCGTTCCATTGATTCCCCGCTGAAGCAGCTCTCGGATGCTGACGTCACTCCAGTGGAGGGCGGTGTTGTGACGGGTCTCCTCAGACTGCCATAATGGTTGGGGATGCAAGCTGATGACTTTGCGCGTTGGAGGGTGCCGGTTATCCCGATGTATTTGCCCGACAGCCCGATCGGTTTCATTTTATTCATTGACCGCTTGTCGTCCGAGTTGATGAACAATGTGTTGGCCGTGATTCGATCCAAATCACTTTTCTCCGAGACGCACTGGAAGGATTTCTCCGAACCCGAGTCCTGCATGCACATTTTCAACAAACTGGTCTCGTCTTCGGATTTTGAACTTTTCTTCGGATCCAGACTGCAGATTGACAAGTCTGATTTGAGACTAAGAAAAGACTTATCAGCGGACGAATCAGATTTGATCTCTTCCAAGCTCTGGTTGATCTTATTGACTCGAGTTTCTTCTGTCGCAGACGACACTGCGGAGAATTTGGTCGCGTAGCCCATCTTTGTCACCCTTACTTCATCCCGGCTCGACGTGGGCCATGGGGCGCGTTTGGGACTTGGTAGGACCTTGAATAATTGTTTATGACATTACATGCATAATGGACGCTGACCTAATCGGGTGGTGTCAACTTTTAGCAGTGGCTGATTTTATTACGTTTTGCAACTATAAATAAAGAACGTAATATGTGGTTAAAAAGAAAGCCCGATAAGGGACTTGAACCAATGACCGTTGGATTAAACGTCTTCCACGCGGAGACGATTCGGATTTAAGAATAGGATTTTTAGGCATTATCACCATAAGTTGAAATAAGGAAAGGGGCAATCGTCAAATTACCTCGCATCCACCGTCAGGTTAGTTATTGCATTGTGTTGTATATTATCGGTATTATCAAGACATTCATTTATTTTAAGAGACCATTAATCCACTGGTTTTAGGCGATGTACGTTAAATGCCTTGCCCCAGGACACAACCGACTATAGCTAGCGACCAGTTTCAATCCTACAACCGGTTGAAAGGCGACGCACTAATCCACCAAGCTATTTGGCAAAACTGATAATAAGGAAAATACAATGTTTCTGTGTTCAGGCGACCCATATCGGTGTCCTACCTATCAACTAACAAAGTTTACCTTTGCGGTAGAAATGGGTCCGCTGTTCGACCGCCTGTGCCCGCTTTTAAACGAGCGGTTGTCTGGGTGGTTCTGCGGTTGGGGAATCCCCGAAAACGTATTTACTGGGTATCGGCCAAACGTT
Source organism: Ciona savignyi (assembly GCA_000149265.1). NCBI lineage: Eukaryota > Metazoa > Chordata > Ascidiacea > Phlebobranchia > Cionidae > Ciona > Ciona savignyi. The sequence continues at coordinate 673,621 of CH003424.1, forward strand.
ACGTCATTATCCTCCAACCAATTAGATCGCGAGCTTTGTTTGACGTAAGAACCTCTTTTAAAATCTGAAAACAAAAATATTTGATGTTAAATTGATGTTAAAGATCAATTTGCAGCGAAAATTAACGGTAAACTGAAAATAAAGCGCAAAAACTGACCAAAATGTTGTTTTTAATAAAATTTGACAGAATATCAATAAAATGAACTTGGATTACTTAAAGAATCGAAGAACTAGTAAATCCCAAGCCTCGCAGAGAGATTAATGCAACTGGATCGATATACGATTTAATTAGTATGCTCCAGGTAACAACTAATTAAGTTACTTCGAATTTTTAATGAATTTGTAATTAATGAAGTTACGTCATACGACATGATGCTGGCGATATACTGGAGTGAATTCCAAGGATTATATCGATATGCTCGTGGGGGATAGACAAAGTTCTTAACGTACAACCCGATAAAATCACATGTGCACGAGATTTAAAGTATTGATTAAAACCTAAATCCACTTTCATAGACTCTACCTAGGGCGGTGGGGCCAGGAATTTTAAGATAATCGCGGATAAATCGTTTTATCGGATTCCGCCTACCATAGGATAAACAACAACCACATACCTTCGTTGTCCGATGCGGTTTTGCTTTGGTATCTCGACGCTTTGCCTTTTCCTATATCTCGGTAATAATACGGCGGTAATATCCCCGTGTCGGAGTCCAAGTCTTGTTTTGATGATGTTTTCCTGTTTGTGGCGTCTTTGAACTTAACCTTGTCGTGGCGCGCGCGGGAAAGCGCGGTTCGCAGTCCCCACACAAATGTCTCGAACGACAACAGGCCATCAGGCGGCGCTACAGATCTCAGACAATCCAGCACACCGGGGAGATTGGGAACTGCGTCATCTCTCCACCGTCGTTCGATTTCAGTCAAAGGAACGAGGCCGATACCGTTATCATCCAATATGTTGAACAAGGTCTTCATTGAGTTGACAAATTGCTTTGGGAGTCCAGACACCGGCGCGGCCGCTGCGTGCACACCGTGCGACGTGTGGAAATTCTCCATTGTACGAGAGGAAAAAAAATTCTCCATCAGACTACTTGCATATGTGACAATATATTATGAGCAATAACTCCACAAATTCTGAGTTACAGGAGATAAATTAATAAGAGACTTGAGGCGATGCGTTAATAAACCGCGTCAGTGTCTTAGTGCTGACGTATTATCTGCTTAAATACAATTGACACAACAAACTAAAGGTCACGAATTGCTGTTTCATCCAAAATCTGCACTTCTAATAATCGTTTGAGAGAAACAACTCTGCAATACTGTTGCATAATACATGACTAATCGACTAAAGACGCGTTCTAACCAACCTATTATACACGGCCGTCCATCTGTGCTAGTTATGCAACATCGTAACCTATTTGCAAATCGACTTTTTATCTTGTTTTTCTTATTATTTATCTAACTAAACACAGAGTGCAGCTGACTCGGTGATTATTGGTTGGTCTTTCTCTGCATCCTTTGCTGTACATTACTTTGAATAACTGTAAATACTGTTGTTGTTTGTTGAATTCTGCTGATGTCAGCATAAATTAAAAAAATAACTTAAAACTCTGGTAATTAATCATAACATCACGCAGACAATGCGGTAGCTTCAATTATATGCGTGTTTTGACGACTGTGATGACAACTATTCGGTTTTCCTATTTTTTCATAAAACGTCCTGCTTCGTGTTTTTATCGTGAAAACAAAAACTAATTTGAAGTTCAAGACTGTGGTAAGCACTAGGGAGACTTTAACCAGTTGTGTGACATGTCATCGTAAACCCGATCAATTTATATTAACTCCTGTCATTTATCTCACCTTTGAGTTGCAAATGATTATCCATCCTATTTACACACAGCGAAAGTAACAACAATTAGCACTTTAACTATCCACGCAAAAGTTGCCACGGTCGCACCTTTAGGCCTCATTTGTTCGTCATTAATTCAATTTTAGCGTTTTTTCTTCAGCAATAAAAAGTACAACAACCTGTTTTGAACATAAATAAACAAACTTGTACTCTCTGGGAAACCGCCACACTTTCGTGTTAAGACTTCGTATAAACATCAGCGACCTAATCTACTGCTCTGAGGTCAATGGTCATAAAATCTGAGTCCTGGACGTGATTATCGAAAGATAAGTGGTTCTACTTCATAATAAACCGTTACTGTTAATTTTGAACTCGTCGCGAGCGGTGCTGGTGGTCTTGTCTCCAGGAGTGCAGACGTGTAGTCGATTACCACGAACGCGATGACTTTAATTGTTTAAACGCTGGTGGCGAGTTAGCATCGCGCAATCATGAAAGGCGGTCAACACATTTATTGTCGCGTCTTGGTGGGCGACCGCCGGCAGCTGATTAAGACCGAGACAGTCGCCTTTTGTTACTACGCATGAAGCGCCCTAGAACTTCGCAATCAAACAAATTGGACAACGCCACCTAAGACTGCTTAATTGCTGCACTATTTTAATTACAGGAAAACCTTTGAAATAATTTGCAAACTGTTTTCATTATCAGGTTTACCGACTATAGCTGTGTTTTTCGTAGGTCATTACATGTGTATGAAGTAGCCAGGTTTTAATTGTTATTGTAGTTATGCTGTTTTATTTTTAATTTATCCTTGTCATATTTTTAATTGCCTAATAAGAAGCAAAAAATAAACTAAACCAAGATGTAACTTGTAGTCGTCAATCCAAACCTGTCATCCACATATACTTTGAAGCTTCAGAATAAACATTTTGGACAAATAAGGAACTAAAATCGACCACTATTATGGGACACAATAGCTCGCAACTTAACCTGAACTTTACACAAAATATTGACATTTCCCCTGTCACTAAATATAACTGCATACACTAAGCATGACTCAATCTATCGGGATAACAAACCACCCAGCTTTCTGTCCAATGAATAGCAGCCTAAACCAGATGCGCCGGCAGCAGACTTGCCGTTTTTTTCACGCAGAAAACTTGAATTTTTGAACGATGCGCCGACGATGGCATGCTATGCAGTCGTCGGTGCTCGTCACGGCTGACTTACCCCCGCTGATGACGTCACATTTTAACCGAACCAGCGGTTTTCCGCCCATTATGATCCACCGGGCGCTACTGCTGTTCACAATAAGTAACCAGCTGATCCTGCAGTAGTAAAGCACGAAGCAAGTGTGGCGAACTATTGTAATCTACTTAAAACGAATTTAGGGCACTTAATAATCAGCTGTGACTTCGAAAATTAGTCCAATATTATCCACGCTGCAATTTAAGCGACGAAACTAATCCCATAACCCCCTTCCTAGTATAAGTTTATTTAACTCATCTAGTTTAAGATTATTAAGTACTAAGATTATTCAAAAAAGAAATTACATTATTAGTTAATTAATATCTTAACTAACCTTATTTCTTTACACTGTTGAATCCGCGACCAAAATGACAACGATTACAGCATTCAGTGGAGTTTATTAGCGGGAACAACAGAAGTACAACATGAATACGAGTGAAGATATGTACCCAAGGGCGTTGTTGTAAAGATTGCTTCATTAAAGCGCGAATCGGTAAATTGGAAATCAGATCAAATTGCTTCGATAATCTAACTAATTTAAGAAGGAAATCAGACATTTTATCATGTACATAAGTTCGGAAAGGGATAGAGTGCCCCTGATAACCCTTAGGTTGGAAAATCTTGTAGATTGAGGTGACAATAAGATATATATTCATCAAAACATCCCATCACCAATGCAATAAAAGGGTTAAAGAGAGCTTTTTTAAAATCGTGTCGACATTCGGGTAATAAAACAACTAATATTTTCTATAGGTTTTACATATTATTATACATATATAGCCATATTGGTTGGACATACGTGTAATAATAAAGACTATTGCAATTATTTTGTGTTGTAAATAGGTTTTGAGGGGGTGTTACAAATTTTAGAAAATATTTATCTCCAATATTTTTCCAATTTTCTCATTAAGAAAAAAATATGAAAATATAAATTTTGAGAAAATATTTAGATTTAACATTTTTCGATTTTTCACCATAAAAAAATTAAGACCGAAAAGATTTCCGCTTCATTTTAAATCGGGTTTTTTTGCTTCTGAACTTATACAAACAGTTATCATCACAGTAACTCACACGCAAGCAATAATGTTGGGTTTTCGACTGAAAAATTGTTCACATTGCTTTAACATGGACACTCTTTTTGTAGGAAAATAAAAATGGAGAAATAAAAATAAATTTGTAAAATATAGCGGCGGATACACAAGCATACATTGCACAACAATTCGGTGGTCACTTTAAAATTGAACTGAAAATTTGACTAAAATTCACGGAACTGTTTGACGCTTTGGAATGTTGACTTGGGTGTCGGACTGAAAGCTACCACTAGGGGTTGTGCTAGTAGGGGAGTGTACAGTGGGTGAAGGGTCAGTTTTTCGGGTGGTCAGTGTGGAAATTGTCTTCTGGAACCAAGTATTCTTGGTGGCTTGTAGCTCCTTGTGGCTTGCCGCGAGTCGATGTTCCAGATCCTGGGGTGGAAAGATTGGGATGATGAAGTTGAATGTATTCTTGGCATAGATGTGTCATTTGTATCCGGGGGGTGGGTTAATCACAATGGTGGGTTTATCCATGTTTATCCCCGTTAATGGGAAAACCAAGGGGGTTAACACACGGACAATCGTCAGATCACCTCACGCCCACTGCTGGGTTATCAGATCTATCTATCATTACGCTGGGTTTGGGCAATGTCCGTTAAGTGCTTTACTTAAGCATACAACCGACTAGCTTGTGACCAGTTTCGAATCTGCAACCCTTCAGCTAAAAGGCAACGCATCAACTCACCACACTAATTAGTCATTTTACAAACAGGTGACAGTTCGATTTTCACCCTCAAGACTTTTTTAACATTTATATCAATTGGTATTGCCCTTAACATTACCTGGACTTTACACTCTGATTCGACGAGTTTAAGTTTAGTTTGCGCAAGTTGTAACTCGAGATCTCGAATCTGCTTCTCCAGCGATCCTTTCTCCACTTGGTGTCGCTCTTCTCTGTCCAATTCACTCATATTGGTGCTCGGAGCATTATCTTTGTTCTATAAACAGCCCCAGTAAGAGTGAGTTCATACAATAACACTTAAACATTGCACAGGTCGCCTTACAGGACAGTTGTCCTCGAGAGTTTAGTAGTTTAGTGTAATAATATTAATATAAACACTCTTTCCAGGAAAAAATAAAAATGAGGGAATGCGGGAAAGAGGAAAACTGCCCATTAAAATGAATATTAGCGCATTAGAGTTAGTTTTAAACATGGGGTTGATATAAGTGCTTAGGGCAAGGTTTAAATTAAGTTTCCTTAATTTGACTGTGCAGTTTCCCTCCTTTCCTCTTTCCCTCTTTCCCATCTTTTAGTGTTGTCCCCCTTTCCAGTTTTTTTTATCTGTTAGGTTTCGTTGTCATAGATGTGTTTTACCGAGTGTCCTTTTGCCTGTGTATTTTCATTGTAGAAACAAATAACTAAAATATAGGAAATGACACAAAAGAGTGAGTTTTATAACAGCAGAACGGCAAATAACTACGATTTGACCGATCCAAATAAAACACGATATTTTCCCACAACACACAACCCACCAACATGGCGGCATCCAACTGTTCTTTATGCAGAACTTGCATATTCTCGAGCCTTAGACTCAACTGGGAACAAATTGTCTTGTAGTCTGCCACGATCTTCGACTTTGCATTGATCTCCTGGGCTTGTCGGTCCATCTCCTTCCTGCACATTTCCTTTACCTGGTGGGGGGGTATTATGGGGGGAGGTTGGGGGGAGGGTATTATAGGGGGCTGGTGTAAACTAGGGGGTGACACAATTAATTTAAATATTCAGTCACAGAAATGTTTGAACTTTCTTAGATACACAATTGCTATTATGACCAAATAAACTGCAAAGAGAGCTCAGCAAGACCCACCAGATATCGCATGAACCCAGCGGATTAATTGGTTTTACTAAAACTGAAGAAGTGTCTCAATCTGACGATTGCCTGTGCGATAATGCCCCTTTACGTATTCCCACAATACTCGTCTAATTCCAGTTGCATATCCCAGCAAGGAAGAAGATGTGGGATGATACAACATCCAGGACAAAGGTAGTTTGTTGAAAAAAAAACATCCCATCCACCGCACTCGGGCCTCGGCAAAGAACGCTCCTTGCGTTCCCCCCTACTTAAATATAAAACACCCCATCCGACGCTTCCCATTCACGGGGATAAACTTACATGAAACATCCTCCTATAGACCCCTTGGGTTTTTCTAATTCCACGGAAATAAACATGATCAAACATCCCATGATTCCCACCCACCTGAGCAGTTTCCACCAGAAGTCGATGATTTTCATCCCGGAGATCGGATGACTCAGCTCGACTTCCTCGAAGATCTTCCACAGCTGCTCCGAGGTCTCGTTGGAGGTTCCCCGCGTGATCCATTGTCTGTAACAATGTGTGTGTGATGTCATAACCACTACAACAGGTTTATACATGGAATAGCTAGGTGGTTGAGTGCGTGTTTTGTAGCTAAAATGTGATTGAATCGAAACTGGTCTTTTTAGTAGGTTTTTGTCCTTGGACAAGACACTTTTTGCCTAAACCCAGCGGATTAATGGCTTTTACTGAATAGAAGGAACGTGTGAATCATACGCAACACACTGCAATAGCTCCGATAACCCGAATGTGGGCGCGAGGTGATCTGAAGATTGCGGTAAAGTTAACTCCCTTGGTTTTCTTGGTTGTGTCCTTGGGCAAGGCACTTAACGGACATTGTCTTAACCCAGCAGAATATTGAGTTCGACTAAATTAAAGTAATGGCTTGATGATACACAACACACTGCAATAGCTTTGTTACAACCAGAGAACAAGTTTTACGACAATACCTTTGTTTAAGCGCGGGATTCTTCAAAACAAAAAGAAAATTTAAAAAAGAAAATAGACAATATTCAATAAATACATATAAACCACTTTGTACCAATATACACCTACACATCATTATACAGTATACCTGGCACACCAAGCAATACAGCAAATAATCAAACCCACTTTCTCCAGTTGAGTTCCAAGGGTTATTCGACTTGTGATGAGTTCCTTAGCGAGATCATCATTCTCGAGCTCAAGACGAAGGTAAGCTTCCATCAATCTCTTGTTCTCTCTCTGTGGGTGGGAGGTGTGGTGTTTAAGTATACGAGCATTACAATTCAATATGTCAGTGGATTATTCATAAATATCAATTAAATAATTACCGGAGCTATTGCAGTGTGTTGTATATGATAGACATGTTCCTACAATTTGGTAGAACCCAATAATCCGCTGGGTTCAGGCAATGTCCCATTAAGTGTCTTGCCCAGGGACACAACCGACTAGCTATTGTCCAGTTTCAAACCTGCATCCTTTCGGTTAAAAGGCGCCGCACTAAACCGCTAGACTAATCCGTCGGAGATATACAAATACTAAATGTATTAAAGTATAAGCACAACGGGTCTAACTTATCAGTATATTCTATATTAACAAATTCACCAATTGATTTAATTCATAAATATATAGGTGGATAAGACCAGTCTTATCTAGACTGAAGTTTAAAATTGATTTATAAAAAAGTACCTCCATCCTAACAAGTGGATCTTCTTCCAACGCAGATTTCTCCTTCTCTGCGAGGAAATCTTTCTCGTAGCGTTTCATCCTTTTGATCTGTGAGCAACATGTGGTTAGCTTGGAATTATAAGCACCTACCTACGGTGGCCTCAGCGACCTTTATCATTATGTGGTATGTGTCAGGCCGGATAGATTGGTGGGTTAGTGCGCGGCTTTTCAGTCGAAGGCTTACAGGTTCGAACCTGGTTACTAGCTTTTCGATTGTTTCCTTGAGAAAGGCAGTTAACGGATATTGCTTGAACCTTGAAGGCAGTGAACTAATGGGTTCTACTAAATTAAAGGAACGTGTGAATCATATACAACACACTGCAGTAGCTCCGGTAACCCGACGGTGGGTGCAAGGTGATCTGACAATTGTCTGTATGATAACATCCCTTCATTTTATTCACAGAGATATATATTTCTGGACCTGTACCCGTATTTTAATACCCAGCATTTTCTGAAAGTACACTTAACATACACACAACCATATCTGTATAAAGTATGCCGGGCATTAAAAAACAGAGGATAAATTTTAAGCTTTAAATATACTGAACATAACAAATCCACTATGTAAGTGTCACTTAGCAAGGGGTGATTAAGCCCTGGTTAGGATAGGATATTCATGTTTTTCCCTGTGAACGGGAAAACCAAGGGGGTTAACACACGGGCAATCGTCAGATTACCTCGGGCCCATCGTCGGGTTACCGAAGCTATTGCAGGGTGTTGTATATGATAGACACGTTCCTTCAATTTAGTAGAACCCACTTATCCACTGGGTTCAGGCAATGTCCGTTAAGTGCCTTGCCCAAGGACACAACCGACTAGCAAACGACCAGTTTCAAACCTGCAACTTTTCGGCTGAGACATTACCTTAAGACCAACAGCTGTTTGTATAAGCAGCTTGGTGTGTTCTTCACTGCGGTATTTCTTGGGGAGCTGAACACGGAAGTATTTGAGGATTCCTTCAAAGTCCAGCGCAAGAAGTTCCCGTCGGCTGCATTGTAGCAACCCCAGCGCAACTCGGAACACAATCGTCTCGCCCTGGTGGGTGGGTGGGGTGTTGGGGTAGTGAGGTATGTGTGAGGTGGGTGAGGTGGGTGAGGTTAGGAGTGTGGGTGAGAATGGTTAGGGTACGGTGTAAGGAGGCGGGGTGTTCACTTGCCTTTGCACCTATGCCACTCCTCCAAAGTGAAAATACATTATATTTTAAAGTTCTAAACAGCATGATCATCCAAAAAGATGCATTTTTGCACCCCTGGCAAAATATAAAGTTTACGCCTATTCTCATAACCCACACTCAACCTATGCTTTACATATAATTAAGTTCAAACAATTAAGGAGCAAAATCTATTTTTCCTAAACAAGTGTTTAAATAACCAACATTGCGTAAAATATAACTCCTTATGCACTTCAAAACATGATTTAATGTCAAAGCATTATTACTAACATGAGAGTTAGAAAGGCGATTACAGTATTTTCATGACCGATTTGAAGAAAAAAGTAAAAAATTTGGAACAGAACGCTGTGCACACAGTCGCGCTTTTGATGCTAATTTTGTTGACATAACAAGATATTACAACACTTACCTCACTAAGATATACATCAATCACTTGGTAGACCATGCTTAGAGGGAACTTGGCGGTGAATAGTGTGAGAAACCACTGGCTCGAGAACATGTGGCATTCGATGCCAAGTTGTTTGAAGTGATCGAACAGATTCGGCATCAACTCCTATTAACATGGTTGTTTAGTTTATTTATTTTTTGCCCCAGTATTAGAAAATGGCAAACAAATCAAATTACGACACAGGAACAGGAAAAGACGGCAAAACAAACAGTCGTTAAAACACGTCATTAAAAAAAAAAGATATAATTTAATAAATATAGCCGACATTGCCGCCAAACCTAAGCAAAAGAACAATAATAAGCAAATAAAATTTAATTAAGACCAAAACAAAATAGAGCCCCGAAGAAGAGTGTGTGGTAAATTGTTGTTTATGAATGTTGTATTCTTTTATTTGTGTGTAGCAAAACAGAATATTAAACAAATGTAAGTTATCCTTTTATTAACGACAACACTAAAAGGAAAATGTCACTTATCTTTTTAGTACAAATGTATATATCGCCTACTTATCCATGCATCTTTATCGTTTACAAAAGAGAAAAAATGGGTTCAGGCGATGTCCGCTAAGTGCCTTGCACAATGACACAACACAACCTACTCACAAGCGTACAGTTTCGAACCCGCAATCCTCCGGATAAAAAACGACGCACTAATCCACCAAGCTATTCGCCCAGACATATACCTCTATGCTTCGTTCCAGTTGGTAAAACTTCAAATGCAGCGATTCAAATCCGTTCTTGAACAAATCTCTCATGTTATTATCGAACATTATCTTAATGAGCACGCAGAAAGCTTGCTCCTCTGGCATCTGTGGTGGGAATTGAGGGTAATATTTGAGGAAGAATTAAAATTCTTAGGAGGCTAAATTAATAAGAATTTAGTTGGTGTATTATATTAAAAACTTTGGGGATAGCAGGAAACAGAGTAAAACGAAGTAATTTCGTGCTTAGTGTTGCCCAGGACACAGACACACACTATAAAAGTATCGTTTTTTTATATTGACCTGCTGGAGACAATCAAATAGACTTGTATGCGGGATAATAGAAGCTGTATGCTGTGCCTTAAGCACATGGCAGAGCGGTAGTATATTTGCTTAAGCTAACTCACATGTAGCAGCAGAGCAGCGGCAAGAAATGAGAGACCCTGACAATACCCGACCTCCTGGTCGTACACTGAATATGCCTTCGTGATGCGATACAATGAGTCTTGTCCTGTACCGCCGGTGGTTTTGAAGTAATCGTTGGCGGGAAAAGTGCGGTGGATATCTCGTTGGATGATGTTCTCTTGGGGGGAGTCCTGAGAATAGAAATCATATAAAAATGTTCGACTATTTTTTGTGGAGAAATTTAAAATTTAATTTTAAAGATTTGGACGTAATAAAATATCACAAATTTGGGCATTGACAAAAAGGCAAAGAAGGCTCTATCATTATACTATATTATGGGTACTATATTATTATCTATGGCAGTGGTTCCCAACCTTTTTTAGTGTCGGGGCCAAATTTCAAATTTTAGAATACGTATGGAGCCGCATGAAAACACTCATGAAAACACACTGCTTTAAGAAAACAGTGACGTAACAATAGCAGCCTTTTCACAACTTTCCTTGCCTCTAATCTTAACTATGAATTAAAAACTCTTTTCCCAGCCTTTAAACTAAGCAAGGGTAATTTTAGAATACTAATTTTATTTTTTTTATTAGAATCAGATTTTTCTAATATTTTTAGGGGATTTTCAAAGGTCAATGAGAGCCGCAAGAAGGCTAGCTGGGAGCCGCATGCGGCTCTCGGAGCCGCGGTTGGGAATCACTGATCTATGGTCTTGAGCAGCCATGGGGTATATGCTTGCGTCCTCTCGGAAAAGTTTTTTATTCGAATTTCTATGCAATACGAACCTTAGTGATGAGAACCCGATATTTCTCGAGCATTTGTTGATTCTCATGGCATCCCGCCAACAACTGCCACACTTCACCCCGCAGGGGATCTGGGATTCCCGCTCGAATGAGGGTCCGAAGCCCCGTGGGTCGTCGCGAGAGGTCGGCACGCCACCGGGACAACACCTCACCCCAATCGGACAGAACACGCTCCGTACATTCCTTGTTGACTTCCCCTGACCCACTTAACAGTGGTTCGTCAGTGTCTGCGTGGTTCACAATATTTAAAGAACCACTTAAATGGTGAATAACTAATAACGGTTTCTGCGTTGTTTAGGTTCTTAAGGAATTGGACAAATATCACGAAAAATACAAAATTATGAATCTACACGATTTGGTGCGTGATTCAATGCTTTTAAAACGACAGGAATTAAACAGATAAAATGGACAAAAATGAAGAACGAAAACTTGATTCTTCGAAAGGTATTCTTTTCAACATTTAAAAATTAAAATAACCACAGGCTTTATTTATGATGTATGATGGATATACGAAAATCTCCCAAAATTGTAATGTAAACTTGTACTTTAACTCTTTCACTCCCGGCCAAATGCATTAATTTAAACATGCTGTCCCGCAGTGTTTTTTACAATTTTTGGTCATTTTCAAATTAGCACAGTTTTTCTCAAATTTATGCTATGATTTAATATTTAGTATGGTTGGAAAGATAATTTATCCCTCTTTTAAACAAACCGCACACCTAGAATCTACCTCCAATAAAGAATATATTATGTAAACTTTAGTGAACACCACTTTTTATGTAAAGAAAATTCTGCTCGACTCTGAAAATTTTGAGGTGCACTGACAAACGAAATACTCACTAATTATTGGTATGCCCAAATGATATGAAAATTGGAATGTAGATTGTCTAATAGTTTTTGTACTCAGGAAAATTTGAACTGTATTTGTATCTTCAGTAGTTTTTTTACTATTCCTAATTGAAATTTTCCTTTATTCTAACTATATTATGAAAAATTGAACCAAAACGCATTGAAGTTTTTAGTTTTGTAGAACTAAAATAGTAAAAAGTATAAATAAGAACAGTGAAGGAAGTGTAAAAGGACATACAAAAGCAAACAAACACAAATACTATATCCAATATTCTTCAAAGCAGGGCACACCGAACTAGCTAGTTCTCGCCGCCTTTTTCTTTATCGTGCGCCCAGCAGGCCGAGCTGGATTCATGCTTTGGTGAACACGAAGCATAAACGCCTGCTGCGAAAACGTCACCAACGCTCTCCTTTTTTTCTCAACGGCACGAAATTCACAGAGAATGTAAAGAAAGACTTGCTTGACAAAAAGAGCTTCTCCGCAAGTTAACGCGACTCCTATTGGCTGAGTTAGTCACTTGTATATTCGTGTAAAATTCGATAGAAATAAGAGGCGAAAACCCTTGAAAAAGAAAAGGCTTAATCACTTCCTCCGCCCATTTTTAAATATTTTCCTCCCACCCAGAAAATTACAGAGAATAAAATATAGGGTTTCATTGATCGAATGAGCCATAGCTGAGGTCTCTACCATTACGCATTGCGGAGAAATCGTTTTTTAGATTTGCCCCCATTTATGTACAGCCGGGATACCATGTTTTCCCACCAACTCGCGATATATGGCGAGTTGGGACGGAAAGAGTTAAAGTTATTAAACTCAACTTAAACTCTTAACTGCGGAAATTCGAAAAAAGTCAACCAAATAGTAAGTGTCAGATAAATTTCAGTTGCGCGGTCTTTTCTAGCTACTCTAACAGAGGTTAGGTTTAAAAAATCTACTCTTTGGTTGAATTTTCTCGAAAATGTTAAATAAGGGGTTAGTACATCCACCAAACACCAGAAACACCAGTTATTATTTCCATCAAACACCAGAAAAACCAGTTATTATTTCCATCAAACACCAGAAACACCAGTTATTATTTCCATCAAACACCAGAAACACCAGTTATTATTTCCATCAAACACCAGAAAAACCAGTTATTATTTCCATCAAACACCAGAAAAACCAGTTATTATTTCCATCAAACACCAGAAACACCAGTTATTATTTCCATCAAACACCAGAAACACCATAAATGTCCCCCCCATCCTACCATCGTCATCCTCTTCATCCTGAGGAGATGTGGAGCTGAGTGCGTGGTGGTGGTGGTGGTCATTGGAGGAGGAAGACCACTTGTTCCTCCACGTCTCACTCTCGATGCTCTCCACCTCGTACATCGTGCGGTTCAGTGTCTTTGTGGGGATCTGGGTGGGGGGGTATTAAGTTCTGTTTGAATTTGTGGTAAGCTGGGGTGGGGGGTTTACGATTATGTTCGATTGAATGGCTTGGTGGTTTATTGCGTCTCTTTTCAACCAAGGGTTGAAGGTTCGAAACTGGTCACTAGCTAGTCGGTTGTGTCCTTGGGCAAGGCCGTTTACGGACATTGCCTGAACCCAGTGGGTAAATGGGTTCTACCAAATTAAAGCAATGTCTGATCATATACAACACACTGCAATAGCTCCGGTAACCCGACGATGGGCACGATGTGATCGGACGATTGCCCGTGTGTTAACCCCCTTGGTTTTCCCATTCACAGGGATAAACATGAATATCCTCTTCTATCCTATTCTACTCTAACAAGATTGAGTTTAAAGACTCACCGTTTCTTTAAGCTTCAAGTAAAATTGCTCCTGAAGGATTTTCTTCCCGAAATACCAGAACTTCTCAGCTTGTGGAAAGATGCGAGCTTTGGTCTCAATAAGAAATCTCACTGGTTCCTGTATCTCCTGGACCACGAGGTCCACTGCCACGCTCAGGAACACACGGGTACCTGGGAATGATTGCGATTACTAGAGTTTTCCTCCAATTTTTATGTACCTTCATGAACTCGCTGAGAAAGACGCAAACTTCACCAAGGAGGACATGCAGTTCCTTAATCACTTGGCTGCTTCATAGGAAGTTAACTCTCATCTTAGAAAGTTAACTATCAAAGTTAACTATACTTTTTCTTCAAATTTTAATTGTTTTCTTCATCCAAGATAGTGTTTAGTTATTCTGACTAGAGTTGATGTTTATTATATCAAATTTCAAAGGTTTTATTGATCCAATATGGTATTAGGGCTTATTCTGAAATTTTCTCATTCCAGTACATTACTAAAGTTGATTCTGCACATTATCACAAAAAATTATTTGCTATTTCCATGAATCGTGGCTCCAATACAAGCGTACATTGTCCGACGGACAATTACTATCTCCAGAAGTTGAGGCCTCAAGTTTTTAACAAAACAAACCAAGTTAATCAGGCAACTATTAATATCAGATGTGTTAATAGATGTGTTTATCCCTGTGCATGAAAAACACGAAATTGTTTGAATACCCTGCGAATATGAAAGAAAACTTATCATACCGCGGTACGAATATGGAAGTGTTTCCAAAACGTGTAATTGCTGCCAAATTACTTCGGCAATATGTAAGAAATCTTATCAAACGGGTAATCTTCACATTACCTCGCGCCCATCGTCGGGCTAGTGTTATAGGCACTTCATCACCCACCCAAAAGTTTTTAATAAAACTACACCAAGTCTACCGAGTAACTATCAATCTCAGATTACCATTCTGCACTCCATCTGCCACAGGTGCAAAATTTAATTATTTGCATAATATGTATGTTGGGCTATGGGTATAATACTAGATGTGTTTAAATGATATGTTAGTACACTTCATACCCACCTTTCTGTGTCTCGGTGTTGAGCAGTGCGAAATGTGGGTGAGAGGGGTCCCACAGTCCCACCACCGTCCTCGTGCCCCCTATGCCCCCCTCATCATCAACTGGGGTGTGGTTCATATCCAGTAGATGCATGTCGCTGTGTTTCACATTCCGTCCTGGTGTGAGGAGCAATCCGAAGCATCTGGGGTGGTGGGTTGGAATTCATTGTTATTATTGGGTGAAGGTGGGGGGGGGGGGAAGGGAGGAATAAAGAATTTAAAAATGGCGTATATCTGATGTTTTTATTTGAAATCAATAAGTAAGGTTAGGATATTCATGTTTATCCACGTGAATGGAAAACCAAGGGGGTTAACACACAGGTAATGGTCAGATCACCTTGCGCCCGCCGTCGGTTTTATTGTGTATAAAATGGGGCTTCAGAGAACATCAACCAAACCTTCATTTAATGGTATCTTTAGCTTGAAACCCTATGATTTCAAACAACTGATCTCGTGCGTATATTTCCGGTTATTTTATGGACGTTTTTTAAGAACCATGTATTTTTAAAATGCTTAAAGAATGATGTTCAATCATTTGTTCAGGGTTCTGTATTTGACCATAAATGTCCCTTTGAACAACTACTGTGCTGTATGCTGTCTTTCCCAGTATTGCCTGATACTTTTCTCATTTTTTGCATTCTGTCAATATTTGAGAGAAATTGTCTCTCAATATTTTGAGAGAAATTGTGTAAATTTTCATTTTTTGGCATTTTTACACCATAAATTTTCTGTTTTTTTTGGCAGTTTCACAACATAAATATTTGCGCAGCACTACTACTCCCATTATAACCCTCTCCTCACCTCTCTAATGTGAGATCGACGTTGGACGTCTGCACAACCTTCACGATCACCTGCTTCTCTAGATTGTGGCGCAGTTTGAAACATGACGATGTTTTATCCCAGGGGACTGTAGCGTATCCTCCTTTGCTATCATCCTCCCTACAATACATGGTGGTTATGGGAGGAGACAGGTTTTTACACAGGAAGGGGACAGGGATTGTTAGGAGTACAGAAGCGTGACCTTGGTGGTTTTAGGTTTTCTTTGGGTTTTATGGCAGCATACGTATATTTTCTTGAATCGTTTTAATAAATTTTTTTTCATGACACGCTTTATATAATATGCTTTATAAAGAGTCATTTTCCTTTTTTAAACTTTAATTTTGCGATATATATTTTGCTTCTTTTGATTATTTTTTAAAGGAGTAAAAACAAATAATCTATACTAACGTCGCAATCTGCAGGCCATTGAAAGTTCATAGGTGCGAAACTGGTCGCTAGCTGGTCAGTTGTGTCCTTGGGCAAGGAGACACGTAATGGACATTGCCTGAACCCAGCGGAATAATGGGTTCCACTAAATTGAAGGAACGTGTAAATCATATACAACACACTGCAATAGCTAATGTGGTATCACCTAAGCAATGCTACAATAGTAATAGTGAATTATTAAATATGACAAAGTACACTGACTTGATTTCAAGAGACACGGTGAAACAGAAAGTATTCTCATCCATATCTTGTGGTGTGTTGTCGGAATATTCACCGGGAGATAAACTCACCAGTCCTTCTTGGATCTGGGACCTAGATAGGAAGATGTATATTTGGATGGTTCTATTGTAAAACTTCTAAATACTACAGGACCGCTTGGAGCGCCTGAATCGCTTGGATCACTTACTATACTTCGTAATTACAAAAGCCTTGATAAAGATTATGATATTAATGTTAGGGTTGGGGTTAAAGTTAGTTCTGGGGATGAGATTAGTGTTTGGGACAGGGTTAGAATTACTTTCCATAGCAATCTAAGTGATCCAAGTGATCCTTTACTATTTAGAGGAGCCCGTAAACTTGTGGTTTTGCCAGGGTTGCAAAAATTATGTTGATAAAATATGCGTGTTAATATGGTTGCAATCATTTTTACTCTAAATTTATGTTTTAAGTATTACCCATTACTCTTCAATTACATTCCTAGTAACCATGACTCTTTGCCTCTTTATGGGGATAGTGTGATGTTAATATTCACTTTACATTGAGTAAAAGCGTATTAAACGCAAAGTATGTAGAACTATGGTCATGTCAAACTTCCACCCATCAAGCTATTAGTACTGAGCTGATCCGTTTTTTTTCGCGAAAACTAAATTCCTTGCCATTTCGATCGCGATCAAAAACGCTTATGTTCTGACGCAAAAATGCAAACTATGAGAGAAATATAGTTTGTTACAGCAATAGAGCAATTAAACAGTTATTTACACTACTTAACTGCACAGATCAAGCTTAACCTAAAGTTTAACTTAAACATATACAATTTAGCTTAAGCCATCTAGGTATTCAAAGGAACCAACACGCACAACGTACCTTCGTACCAGCTGGGCTCCTGCTGATAACTTTGCGTCCGTCTGCACTGGACTTTTTGGTATGCTTCGAAACGCAAGTTCGAAACTGTACAAGACTTTACGCACCTAAATACAGGACAGTTGATTGAAGTTGGTCATATAAATAGTTGATAGTAGTAGTACAAGTACTGACCGATACTTACTATGGTTATAATGGAACAATACACATTTTATTTGTTAATTATCTTGCAAATGTCCCATATGCTTTCCAGGGGTAATCTGACAATTGCTTGTGTAATAATTCACCCGTGTTTCCTATTCATGGGTTATAAAACAAGAATATGATGACATGTAATTACGTCAGCGGTCAGCAGACGTATTTTTAAACCGAAACCAGACGCTGGAAATACGGTTGCGTACTAGGGGAGGCACTAATCGGACATCGCCTTAACCCAGTCGATAAATTTAAACCTACAACACACTGCAATAACTTTGGTAGCCCGACGCTGGGCGCGAGGTAATATGAAGATTACCCGTGTGATAACATTTCTTAAAGTATTCGCGAAGTAATGTGGCAATTACCTGTGTTGGAAACACTCCCTTCCATACCGGTACAATGGGTTTTCTTACATATTCGCAACGTATTAAAACAATTCAGCGTTTTATCATGGACAAAACACAGCCAACTTTCGCGTTTTTTCATGGATAAAAAAGAAGCTTTCGCATTTTTTTATGGATAAACACAGCTATCAACACTTATGAGAAGTTTTCTTACATATTCACAAGGTATTCAAACATGAAAACTTTTTTGCATTTTTTTATGTACAAAACACAGAAAACTTTCGGTTTTTTATAAATAAAAAAAAATTCGCGTTTTTTCATTGATAAAACACAGCTATTAACACTTATGATAAGTTTTCTTACATATTCGCAAGGTATTTTAACAATAAATGTTCCGCGTTTTTTCATGCCACAGGAATAAAACACATTTATCAACACTGCCCGGTCGGTACTCACAGCTTCATGCACTTCACAGCGGAAGACGTGACATTGGAAGATGCCGGAACTCTGATGGGATTCGGTGAACGCAAAGCAATCCTTCTCCACACTGTCATCAGCCCCGCGACAGCAGAACAATATCGTGTATAATTTGAACGAGGTCATCACACCAGATACACCAGGCTCAAGTAACCTGTGGAACATTATGATGTTGAAAACACAGTTGTTGGTTGTTTGGCAACAATATTATGATGAACCTGTATGTGTTGATATTTTGCCATCTGCTGTTTTGCCTTATTCTGAAGTGATTTTATATAACCTCATAGTGATTTTAATGTAGTAAGTGATTGTAAAGACACCTAAAGTACCTATCTAAGTTTACAAAATGTATTTGTCATTAAAAAGTAATTTGGTTTATTGTTCTGTTTTGCTAAAATCTATAAGCAACCAGTTATTTAGATGCCATACAATAAGAATTACAAGTTTTATCATTTGTTCGTTTGCTTGTTTGTCCAATTAAATTGTAGGTAATAAACAAACTTTAATTAAAATCAACGACAATTTAAGTGCAAATTTTTTTCTTCTATTTTTGGATCACACTTATTAAAAAAAAACTAATTTATTTCCACTATAAGCACTATATAACAAATTGATAGAGAATAAAATAATTTTCTTTTTTTTTAAATAAATTTGAATCTTAATTCTTGAATAGACATCCCATGCCAATAGTAAAGACAGGATATTAATTCCCATGAATACCCTTTTATCTGCTTTACAAATTTAATCACGAGACATTCATAAATATTTAATTACTGTGCCAACATAACTATGTCTAACCTTCTGTCATAGGTTGGTATGTGCAGATAGATTACTCATTTTGACTAATGACAAATATAGTGAATAATGCAATTATTTATGTGGCATTAAAATAAGCTCGTTGATTTTATTTCAATAAATAACAGGGAATAATAAGATTTATATTTAGTTGAAAATTTTTTGTGGAAATGCGTTAATTTCTATCCCTGTAGTAATACGTGCAGGTTTCCAGACAATTATTTTGTGCACTGTAATCATGCGTGCCCTGTAATCAACTGTACTCATGCCCGCATGTGTGTAATACTCATTTACTTTAGTATGTAACATTCTATGCGTACATTTCGTGCTATATAACCCGACGCGTTTTGCTTTAATTTTATTCACTACCAAGTACCTCCAATACAAGAATACAACAAAAATTAACATTATTAAACAAAATGTCAAAAAATACGACGTTGGATGAATATTGGAGAAATATCTTATCGACCCATAACAGTTCATTGAAAACTTGATTTAAAAACAGAGTTTAAATTATTAAAAGCAGTTTAAAACTGCTGTTCATCTGTTATCAATATATTAGCTTCTCCTGACTTGTGGCCATGTATTTCCATAAATGAAAGGCTGTGGGTTTTTCTCTGCTTTTCAACACGAAGGCCATTTACTTGACAAAACATGTTTAAACACGAATCATTATAAACTGAACAAATTTTTAATTCTGTTTAAATAAAAAAAGCTTAACCTATGCACCAATAGTCTTAGTGAAATCAGAATATTTCTTTCCTGATTACAAAGTGACAGATACCATAGAATTTTGCATACATGGCATGCTTTGTTTTTGACTTAGTACATTGTAGTGGATAAGTTAATAACATTACTTGGTGGAGGTTGTAATTATGATATTTTACACCCAGGTTAAAGAAATGTTTTTTTAATGCGATTCATATTAGAACGATTTTTACTAAACCTTCGTTGCCCTAAACTCGAGTCCTATATTTGTTAAATAGCTGAAATCCACCAAATGTGAAATATTTTCTGGTTGATTTAAGTGTCACTGATGAATGCAGGTAATGCAGAATTAGGTACGTGATACACCGAGCACACATGAGCATGCATCATCACCGTATGCTGCATCATTATACTAAATATCACACCGGTCAGCGATAATTACTCATATATGCTGACTCATTATCGAAGCATGGATGAGTGGAATAGGATAGGATATTCAGGTTTATCCCCATGAACGGGAAAACCAAGGTGGTTAACACACGGGCAATCATCAGATTACCTCACGCCCACTGTCGGGTTACCGGAGCTATTGCAGTGTGTGTTGTGTATGATTAAGACATTGCTTCAATTTGGTAAAATCCAATAATCTGCTGGGTTTAGGCAATGTTGATTTAGTGCCTTGGCCAAGGACACAACCGACTAGCTAGCGGACCAGTTTAGAAACTCAATTTTAAGGGGTCAACAGGTATATAAAGTTCTTTTAACTTTTTTATTATACTCTATATTTCTGCACCCGGTTTAACCCAAATTCATAATTAAAATAGAATAATCAACAAAATCATATTTTTAACTTATAACCCTTTCACCCCATTAAATAAAATAATCAACACTTCCATACCGCACAGTCCCATTAGCTTTGTTGGGCTGGTGGGTGATTTTTATGCCCACAATTCCCATTAAAATAGTGTAATCAACTAAATCATGTATTTAACCGTATATATAGTTCTTCTTACTTTATGCACCCAAATTCCCAATTAAAGAAGAATAATCTACATTTCCATACCTCACTGTCCCATTAGCTCTGTTAGGCTGATGGGTGACATTTCCAATTGAAATAGTATAATCAACAAAACCATATATTTAACCATATATATAGTACTCCTAACTTTATGCAACCGGTTTTAAACCTAAATTCCCAATTAAATCAGAACAATCCGTAAAATTATATTTTTAACTTTATTTTTTTATTATAGGACTACTTTATTCTCAGGACCCCGATTTTAAACACCACCACAATAAAATAAAACAATCCACACTTCCATACCTCACTGTTCCATCAGCTCTGTTCGGCACGCTCAGCACAACTTCAATCTGCCGCTGCTGCTCTGCATCATCTGATGTGGATTGTCCTGGGAGGTTCATCTCTCGGATGTGGGAGGATCGCGGCTCCTGCTGAGCACGGAGGATGGATATCGTCCTCAGCGCCTCCACTTCACTCCGAGGAGCATTCACTGATGCACAACCGAGATAGAACACTCCGTTGAAGAGGATACAATCTTCATCTTCGAATGAGAACTTGCCAGCATCATTGGCTGAATGGTGTGAAAGGGGAATTGTGATTAATCTAACATGTTGTCCTTTAAAATAAAGATATATGTTGTCTGTTAAATAAAGATATATGATGTCTGTTAAATAAAGATATATGATGTCTATGAAATAAAGATATATGTTTTCTATTAATCAGTACTGGTCGCGCTTTACCGCAACTCTCTTCTCCAGGGCTCTATATCGTTTGATCTTAATTAAATTTGGATCGCTTACTATTGTTCTTTCGCCTAGGTTTAGCGGCCGCGTCCGCTATATATATTAATTTATATCTTTTTTTTAATGACAAGTTTTAACCAGTGTTCGTTTTGCTGTCTTTTCCCGCTCCTGTGTCGTGATTATATTCGTTTGCCATTTTTAAACACTGAGGCAAAAATTGAATAAACTAAACTAAACTAAAGATGTCTATCAAATAAGATATATGTTAATTTCTATTAAATAAAGATATATGTTGTCTATTGAATAAACATATATGTTGTCTTTTAAATAAATATTTATGTTGTCTATAAAACAATCAGTAATGTTGATGACCCAAAAATATAAAAGAATCCAGAATTGTTGGTTGAATGATAACGCTAATGGCGTAACCCTACCAGACTACTTGCTTTATTAGTCACCATTGAAATGAATGGCAGGGATAAGATCTTAATAAAAGTGAACCTTAGTGTCTTAGACACATACAGGGTACAAAGTCCAATAAGGAAGAGCATTTGTTCTCTATGGACTGTGGTATTGCACCTATGTGTAATTAGCTTAGTGATAATGAGATATGAGATGTATTTAATGATAATTTCATATACTGATTTCAATAATTCACATGGATTTTGATATCTTGCTTTCATAAAGGTATGATAACTGCATTGTTTGGTGCCAGAGCAGAGCGATATTTATTCAACACATACTGTGGTTACATCTAACATATATAAATGTATAAACATCAAATAACACATTACCGGTATAGTAAATAAAAACTAAAAATATGATTCTTAGATATATTTTTCTCCCAACACACTAAGAGAAGAGAAAGTACAGCATGTATAGCACCTAGCTAATACATAAATGATTACAGAACCTAGCTTTTACATGAACGATTACAGAACCTAGCTATACATGATTGACTATTTGGTATTTACCAGCTGGTTTAACTTGTAAAGAGGACGGACGTGATTCAGCTTCATTATCATCTTGCATGACACCTGTAACAACAATAAATCTGTCAAGCTTTAAAATATTATTGTAGCTGTCGTGTTGGTAATTCAAATAAATGTTAATACATTTAAAAAAATCATATTTTCATAAATCTTATGTTCTTACCATATTTGGACTAGAACGTCTTTTTTGTTATAATATATTGAAATACACACTGGTAATACAATTAAATCTAATTAATTGTGATATTTAATAAAAACACAAATAATCTAATTTTTCAATATCACTACTGGTAACGAACATAAATAAAGAAAAACTTCCAGCTAAAATTCCTAGAATTTTGTTAAAAAATTTGCGTGTATATATCCACCTTCTTTCTTTGATTCGCTGGTATCGCTTCCATTCATAACTTCAGCTAAGTTTTGCCGCAGTTCCTCTACATTCCCATTCCCAGGTATCTGCAATATACATTATAATTATAGGCCATTCTTTATCATTTGTGGAGGAGGAAATTGGATTACTCTGATCATTTCCTCATTATTTCCAGCTGCAAGATAGTTTACAATATCTCAAACACCAATTAGCAATTGCCATAAGAAGCATGGTAGTTTTGGAGGAAAATAGGGAAGGAGGGAAAATGCTATGGAATCTGATTCTAACCCTGTCTCAAATACTAATCTTAAACCTATAATACTAATCTTAATGCCATAATCTTCATTTTAGTGAATATTTTTCTTTTCCCCTTTATTTAATTTGTGCCATAACCTTTATTTAATTTGTGCCATAACCTTTATTTTATCCCCCTAATGCCATAACCTTTAGCAAATAGTTTTCCACCTTCCCCCCCCCCCCTTAATTTTTGCCATCTTTTTCATGAAACACTCAGAAATAAGCGCTAAATTACAATATTTTTCTATTAATTGTTTTGGCGGTTGAATTGGCTTTTTTATCTTCTGGGTTGTGCTTGCATATGTTATGTTATCCCGACTGGCCCAGTGTGAGAATACAATGTTAAGTTTAAAGGCATCTGTTAACCATTTTTTTGCTGCAAAAGACGGTGGAAACTAAAAGGAAGGAAAGCGGAAAGGCGGGAAACTGCACACTAAAATGAAGATTAGTACATTAGAGTTAGTTTTAAAACATGGGGTTGGAGTTAGGGTTTGTTCTTGGCTTGAGATTAGTGTTTAGGCAGGGTTAAAAGTAATTTCCATAGTTTTGGTAAGCAGTTTCCCTCCTTCCCGCTTTCCCTCATTTTAGTGTTGCCCAACAAGACGCAACTGGTTATTTCTACAACAAAATTGAGCATGCTACATGATTTTTTGCATGTATCATTAACATTCACCATGATGGTTATCAGTTGCGGTTGCAAATTCTGCATGATTTTTGAGGGAAGGAACAACACTATATGGAGAAATGAGCGTTAATTTATAGTCTGAATTACAACTTCGCGTTAGTTTTGGGGTTGAGATTAGTGTTAGGGCAGGGTTAGAATTAGTTTCCATAATTTTACTGAGCAGTTTCCTTCTTTCCATTACTTAAGTGCTGTCACAAGTGTATTATTCCCATTCCCATACAGGGTTTTTGCCATGCTAGGTTATCACTTGCACATGGAAAAGTTCTGCAAAATCTCTCTGAGTATAGAGGGAAAGAGGTTCAAAATTATTAAAAATACTTAATTTACCTTTAATCCAATTTCAACTGCTTGTTGTTCAGAGTGGGAGGATTGAGGGGAAACGACTTCGAATTCCGATGAAATATTATCCGATGATGCACTATTTAGTGACAATTGGTCCATTGCTAAAAAGATAACTATCAAAAATCAATAAAAAATCAACGATAACACAGAATAGGCTATACGTCAATAACACCACCACAAATACATGTGTCAATTATTAAATATCACATAGCAAATTACTCGTGTAATGATCTAGTGTATAAACTATTAAAATAAAAAATAACAAATGGCGACTTAGATTAAATAAGTACAAATACAAAACAAATGCTTTAAGCAGAAATAAAATAAAAACATTAAATTTCTCCAACATTTCTATGGTTTTGGAAGTCGTAACTACAAAACAAACTATTTTCGAAGTGTCAACTTGACGTTTGCCAAATTTTGCTATATTTCTGTAACAAACTGGCGATAACAACCTTACAAAAAGTATTTTAAAGATACCGTTTGGCTTAATTTTGTATTAATGTGCGTGAAATTTATTTTGAAATCAGTCAAAATACCTAATAATTTGACAAATGTTTATTTTTAAAGCTCTCGTTCCCGTTTTCATATTTTTTATTTTTTTTGTGTATTGGGCAAAGTTTCAATCCCATGATATGCCCGTCAGTATAACGTTTTTTATATGGAAGTATATGAATCAGTCGCGCTAACCATTTCGCCACACGACGGTCCCACCATTTTAACGTGATTAACAATTCAATATTTATGACATGATTATGAATTTATAGTTTGCTTGTAGGGGAATACCAGTTATTTGAAGTCATAATTCGTAATTGACTCATGGGGTATTTCTGTTTAATTTAACTGCAAGTTTGTTTTATTAGAAGTTATGTTACGAAGAAAACCTTCAAAAATTAAACTACAAGTTGAAGATTTACAGGAATATCTTAATCATTGCGTAAGTATTTTTATTAGGTTGCATTTAAAGATAAAAAAACTTATTAAAACAAAAACTTATTTTGTTTTCACAATAAAAAAGCAAAAGAAAAAAATGGCAAAACGACAGTTTTTAAAAACGTCTATATTCAAATAACTTATTTAGTGTTGGTATAGCCACACGTAGCCATCCTAACATATAAAAATTAAACAATTAGGAAAATGTTTAAATCTCTCTCTTGACTACAGTAATGCTAAAAACAGCTTTATAACTAAGGGAATCCAGACATTAAAACGAATATCCGAACATCTTCCATTAATGCATTGACACTATTATCGTATTGCCGTCTTTTCTTGTTCCTGTGTCGTGATTTGATTCGTTTGCCATTTTTTAATAATGTGGCAAAAAATGAATAAACAAAACTAAATAAACACATTCAGAAAGACAACAACAAAGAGAAACAAAGTGAGACTGAAACGAAACCGGCTGATTCAAGTTTGTTCGCCGACATTACTTCCACCACCGTTGATAATAGAAACAACCTTCGTAACAGACAAGCAGAAGTTCAGAGAAGGATTGGATTCCAACCGCAACCTATAACCCCTGAAAGCACCTCACATTACAGCAATATTCACTAGCGGTAAAAACTTAATTTGATTTTTGTATTTGGATGGTTGGATGTGTCATTTTGTGGACATTATTGTCTCATAATATTTAGAACACTCAGTTTATTTATTCAGTACCATACGCTCGCCATGGTAGGTATTAGAATATAAAAGACCATGTTACGCTAACATCTGGGATATAACTTAGACACGTATATAAGTAATCGTAATAGGGGCTTTTACAGTCACAACACTACAAACATCTTTATGATAACTCACGAACACATTCTTATTGCCAGAGATATTGCAGTGTTTTGTGTATGGTTTACACATTCCTTCAGTTTTAGTTAAGCACATTAATCTAGTGGATTCAGGCAATGTCCAAAAGTTGTGGTAAAATATGCAAGTTGGTGTGGTTATAATGTTTAATTGTCAGTTTAAATGATTATATTTAATTTTTAAGCCAAATTTAAGTTCAAATTAGGGGTGCTAGGGGTGCAACTTAAGATAGGATGGGATATTCATGTTTATCCCCGTAAATGGGAAAACAAGGAGGTTAACACACGGGCAATTGTCAGATCACCTCGCGTCCACCGTCGATTATCAGAGCTATTGCAGTGTGTTGTGTATGATTGAGATCTCCTTTAGTTTAGTTAGAAGAACCCATTAATCCGCTGGGGAGGCAATGGTGAATTTTGCACCCCTGGCACACCTTTCCTCACGCCTATGACTATATGTTAGCCCACATATCAATGCGTGTTATTTTTATGTTAAACGTTAATTTATCATTAAGGTATGGCTGCATCGGGCCAAGAGAAGTTCTACGCCCAGAATACGTTGGTTGTGCTTCTAATCGCTATGGAGAATGAGAGAATTAAGGTGGAAACTAAAAATGAGAGTTTGATTCAAGGAAAACTGGTCAATTGTGACGGATACGGGAACTTGACATTATCGAAGGCGGCCGTGACCAATTCTTGTGGGAAGACATTGCGGACAGATGAACTGCATGTAAAGGTTGGTGTGGGTTACTAGGGATAGGATGGAATAAGATATTCATGTTTATCCCCGTGAATGGGAAAACCAAGGGGGTTACCACACGGACAATCGTCAGATCACCTCGCGCCCACTGTCGGGTTACCGGAGCTAGTGCGGTGTGTTGTGTATGATTCACATGTATCTTCAATTTATTGGAACCCATTATTCCGCTGGGTTTAGGCAATGTCCGTTAAGTGCCTTGCCAAAGGACACAATTGACTAGCTAGCGACCAGTTTTGAACCAGCAACCTTTTGGTTGAAAGGCGTCGCACTAAACCACCAGACTAACCGGGTATTCCTGATCATGCACAGAAATAGGAAAATGAATTAACTGGAGTTGTAAGCATTAGTTAACTAGTTAGTTATTAGAAATTTAAGTGTGGATTAGTGTGACTTCTTTTAGTCGTAGGGTTTCTGATTTAAAACCAGCTCTTAGCTAGTCATTTATGTTGTTGGGCAAGAAGGTAGGCAGACATCGCCAAAACCCATTGGAATGGTGGGTTTACTGAAATCAAGTGAACGTCTCAATCATATTCAACACAGTGCTATAGCGTCGTTAACATGACAGTGGGCGCAAGGTAATCTAATAATTTGCCTATATGATGACACCTCTTACATTTTATCCATACGCAAGGATAAAACATAAATATCCTTTTTACATCAAATTGACATGAATTTCCTTTTTATATCAAATTGACATAACTATCCTATTTACATCAAATTGTTAAAGTTGACTCTTCTTCAATTTGATTCCCTTATATACCACATGGCTTACCTCATCCATTATTACATCACAAGGCATCCTCTGTGAGGTATGTGCATCTTCCAAATAAGGTCAACCCAATCGAAGCCATCCAACAACAGTTTGCCAAATCCAAGCGAATCAATACGCCGAAAATGCCACCAAAGTATAAGAAAACTGTTCAAAGTTAGGAAGGACTTTTCTATATTGCACTGTATGTTTATCATTGAATACTGCTGCATGTTTTTCACTGCTATGCTGGATGCGGTGAATAAATCATTTTTGCAAAAGTTTCAATATTAGTGTAACAATGTCATATGAACATTTAATACATGGAAACATTCGTGTGAAATGCTGCAAAAAATACATTTTCTATTAAATTTACACAGATGTTTGGCCTTGGTAGTTATATTTATGGCTGCATAATGTCTGCAAGTATACTCGGTATATATTTTAATTTCTTTGGACTGATTTACATTATTTGAGCAAAAGGTTTGGGTGTGTGTTTTGCCAGACACAACCAACTAGCCAGTTTTGATTACACCTTAGGGAAATATTCATGTTTATCCACGTGAATGGGAAAACCGAGGGGGTTACCAAAATGGCAATCGTCAGATCACCTTGCACCCATCGTTGGGTTAACAGAGCTATTGCAGTGTGTTGTGTATGATACACACGTTCCTTTAATATAGTAGAACCCATTAATCAGCTGGGTTAATAAAGTGCCTTGTCCAAGGACATATCCGAATAGCTAACCAACAGTTTCGAACTTAAAACCCTTTGTCTGAAAGGCAACACACTAAACCACCAGACTAACCTGTCAGAAGCCGAGCTAACAAGCTGGATCAAGACCTGATAACTCAATAAGTAAGAGCATTGGTGACCAACAGGCAGCTTAAAGCTTCTGGAATCAAAACCAATCGCCGGTTGAAACTGTTGTGTCCTTGAGCAAGGCATTTAACGGACATTGCCTGAACCCAGTAGATTAATGGGTTCTACTAAATTGAAGAAACATGTGAATCATACACAACACACTGCAATTAGCTCCGGTAACCCGACGGTGGGCGCGAGGTAATCCGACAATTATTTGCATGATAACTCTCCTACGTTTTCCTAAAACCTGAATAACTCAATCTATTATCTTATGTAACACTTTTTGGAACCCAGTCAGATAGAATAAGAAATGTATTATATACACATGAGCGCATAAGAATTGGGTAAGGTAAGTGAACCCTTAAACGATATGAAAATTCAGTGTGTGGGCATTGGTTGTTAAGATGCTGATGTTATTGTATTCTCGTGAAGAATGCTGAGAATTAAGAATAGTGCAAGAAAAATTTGAGATTATTTCATTGTTGATATGGTAATGTGGTTAAAAACGTATGAATACAAACTGAACATGAAAGAAGTAAGGATTGATTTCCATTCTGTTAGGAAGATATTAATTTTTTTACATTTTAATAACCTTTTATAAGTTTTTAACGTTATAAATGTAATTTGCACAATAAAGGATTTAGAGATAGCCTTGTCATACAATTTAACAAACCAGAGTTGGTTACAATATTTTGGGTGGAATTTTTGAAAGTTTGAATTCCCCCAATGACAATGGCAACCCTATGTAAATCATGCATTATGTAAATGGGTGGTCATATGAACAAACATCACACGATACAGGACACAAGCGTGGCAGAAAAACATTGAAAACACGATTAAGAGATAAAACACGAGACGAATACAACGACATTATGAACTTTATCAATTGAAAGTAAGAATTAAAATATGTACAAGTAAAACGACGGTAAAATTTTGGAAAACAAAAACTTATTTTGGCATAGAAGAAAAATCACAATATAAAACCAGATTAAAATTAGATTGAAAATCCGCTGATATAATTCAAAACATTTAATTCAATACTAGGGGTGTACAAGATAGAGTACATAATTCTAGGACATGATATAAAATTGAATGCAACTTGGTAGGATTTAAAATAAGAATATATGAGAACTCCTATAACCGTGGACTAGTTTTGTAGATTATTCGGTATAATCATGCAGTAATAATGGGTGATTGTTGTTAACACTAAACAATCCGGCCTTTTTATAGGCTACTAAGTTCAAAAAATATTGAGTTGTTTAGTGTTTAAAGAAATATCCAGTTCTACTTTGTACATCGCTGCCCAGTGTAATAACACTTTCCATGAGTGTCCTGATAGTGGGCTGGAAGTTCCATAGAGTTCCCTACAACACTTTTTAACAAAGCGTTGCGCGCATGAAAGAAACCTCCCCACACGAGCGCGCCTGATTGAAGCGAGCAGCTCACACATGCTTGACTCCCTCCTCATCCTCTATTCTCGCGATGCTCTTCTTCACACGGAGCGCGGTGAGTCGAGCACATCCGTTCTCGTACCAACATTCCTGCATCAATCTCCACATTCGCTCCGTTGTCTGCGAGGAGTCAACGTCATCAACACTCATACCCGTTACATTCACGTCATAACATTGTCAACTCAATTAAAAAAATTGGAAAATTATTTTCCTCAAAAAAGATTAAACAGGGTTAAAAATTGGTTTGTAATATCCTTCATCCCCCATTAAAATGGCAATCATCATGCTTTGGTACAATGCCCCCAGCAATGACAAATGTGGGAACTAAAAGAAGGGAAAGAGGAAAACTGCCCACTCAAATAAAGATTTGGGCATTGGGCTTACTATTATGAGTTGGGTTCGAAGTAGGACTAAAGATTAGTTCTAGGTTTGGGATAAGTGTTTTGGGCAGATTTAGAATTACATTCCATAGTTTTATTAAGCAGTTCATTTATATTCTTCTGCGTTTATTATTTATTGTTTCGTATTATTTATATTGTGTTCTATTTGAATAAGTTACCGCATTTAATACACTACATGGGACAATTGGGCATAACTGCAAAGGGATAATTCTGCAGACTAACAACAATGGGGCTGCTGGTTTCATATATGATATAACTAAAGGGGTGTGACTAATTCATCCATGATCCACCCTCTGTGTGTTAACCCCCTTGGTTTTCCCATTCACTGGGGTAAACATGAATATCCTATCCATCAAGGTGGTCATAACATTGTACAACTCCAATATTATTTTGGAAAAATTGAAAACAATTTCTGTCACAAGAATTTTCACAAGATAAACATGCTTTTGAAAATTTGTTTGAATTTCACAATTTGTATGATGAACCATGAAGGCAACAAACCCTCTGACTCACATCATATTTATGCCAAGTCGTCTCCTTCTGTGGTCGGATGTTCTTTTCACACACGATTGTGCGCATTTGTTCGATGGAAGGATCATCAGGCACCATGTCGAAGTATGGCAGTTGGTAGTCCAAGTTCTGACCTGGATGATGTGTGGCACTCAGTTAGTGAATGGTTATCTATATTACATGAAATAAAGTGGTTTCCAGTTCTTTCAACATTGTTGATAATATTAGGTAAAATAAACACTAAAGTCTTATATATAATCCCTGGTTTAATATATTAGCTAATTAGTACATCCTTTAAAATTAATAATATAATCTCTAGTTTGCTTTATAATCTCTAGTTTAATATGTTAGTACAACCTACAACCCCTAGTAAAATTAATGTTTAATATTTCCCACCGGTACCCAAACCCCCCATCTTACCCTCTTATGCAAATTACCACCCCCCCCCCAAATATGCAAACCCCCCTTCCCCATATGCAAACCCCCCCTTCCCCCCAATATTGCAAATTACTCATCTTACCCCCAATATTGCACCTTCGCACCACCTCCCAAAACACGAGTCCCAGCGAATAAATATCAGCTCGTTTGAATGAATCAAAGTGAAGCATGTTCAGTGTTTCATCTAGTATCTCCGGAGCCATGTACCTGCGTATAAACATATCTTGCATATAATACATACAATGAATACGGTACACGAAAGAAAAAATAAACAGAATAAAATTAAAATATATTTCTTTAGGATATAAAGGGAACCCAATTTTTAATTAAGTGAGGTAAAAACCGAGTATTAAGTGTGTTTACAAATAGATTCTGGCATTTAGTGTATTTTAAAGGAAGCCTTTAGTACAGTAGCTAAGTAAACCATTTTTCGGGGATTAGTTTAAAATGAACTTTACCATCGGATAACACATCTACAGTGCAATATAACAGGACACAGATAAAACTAGTCCAGTTAATAGAATCACTTTGTTTTATCCCAGTGAATAGAAAAGCGAAAATAGACAATCATCCCACGAATGGAAAAATAAAAAAACGAAATTATCAGTGTGTGATTCAGACCTTTCTTTAATTTTAGAACAACTCAATTCACTGGATTCTGGCAATGTCTGCTAAGTGCCTTATCCAAGGACGCAACCATCTATTCTGCGACGTTCGATCCCACAACCTTTCTTCTGCTTGCATACCACTGACGGTCTTACTAATTTCAGTTGAACACTGACCACACACCCGTGTTTGTAATAATTATTTATCCGCTGATCCTATGTGTTAGTGGCTTCTATTTATTTGTGGTTCATTTGCTTTGCGGTTTAAAGTAGTAGTTGACGGTTCTTATATTGTTATTATATTGTGTTTCCCTTTGTTTTAGATGCCGCGCTAAACAGTCAATTAAACCTTAACAAATGACGAATACGACACCAATTAAGCTAACCAGCCGTACAACAACTAAACCACAATGGTGAAATCACCTTTTCGTCCCCACCCTGTTATTGGGTGGAATGTCGATGGTGTCGGTGCTGGAATCGTGGCGGACTGCCAACCCGAGATCAGCGATCGCGCATTCCCCGTTCTTCTTCACCAGGATGTTCTTCGATTTCAGGTCGCAATGAGCAATGGGGGGTTTCCCTGTGGTGAGAATTGATCAGGTTGGAATTGGAATACAGATCCGACAAAAAGCCTGCTGGTTTAGTGCACCACGTTTCAGCCGAACGGTTGTAGGTTCGAAACTGGTTGGAAGCTAGTCGGTTGTGTGCTTGGGCAAGGCATTTAACGGTCATTACCTGAACCCAGTGTGGGGTTCTACCAAATTGAAGGAACGTGTGAATCATATACAACACACTACAATAGCTCCAGTAATCCGCCGATGGGCGCGAGGTTATCTGACGATTGTCCGTGTGTTAACCCCCTTGGTTTTCCAATTCACGGTGATTAACATGAATATCTTATCCTAATTTTCAGATCAAAATTTCCATAGTTAAACTATCTTGCGCAGAAATATATTTTTGATGACCTCACCTAAAGTACCGACAATCTCGTTATGCAAATGAGCAAGCCCACTCGCGATGGAACCAACTATCTTGAGCATAGACGCCACGTCTATCCGTGTTTCACCGAGGTAATCGAACAACGATCCGTTCTCGTGATATTCCGACACCAACCACAACTCTGTCCATGTGCCAACATCTGCGGGGAGGAATGTTTTACTAAAAATAAGATATTTATAAAATAGAATATTTATTGGGCAACACTAAATAGAGGGAAGGAGGGAAACTGCTTACTAAAGTGTTTAAACTAATTCTAACACTGCCCCAAAACTAAAATTAAGATCTTTAATAAAATAGATTATTTATCAAAATCGGATATTTATAAGAGATGGAAGCAATATAATGTTATCTCAGTGCGTCCAAAAATATGCCAAATTTGAAGAAACCATGGGCCATTATGACAATTTAGAGTGTTTTAAGGAATAACATCTGCTTTTTTAAATCGCTTTAATAAATCACAGAAGAAAAAACTAATTCTTCCATAATTTTAGTTTAAAACTTTGTAAAAGCCGCTTAATATTTGTTAAGTAATGTAACAATGTGGCTGCAATTTGATTTAATAAAATATTAACGTGAATCCCTTATCCATCATCATTTCAAATGAAAGATTAAAAAAAAACAAATTGAACTTTTCCATCTCAACTGGGTCCACCTCGGGTTACAAGTCAGTGGGCACAATCGCCGGGTTATAATTTTATAAAAGTTTCTTGAAAAGTTCAATTTCTGAGATTTGTGCCGACCCAAACCCTGACCCTCTCAGCAGGACAACACTAAAAGGAGGGAAAGCGGAAGGAAGGGAAACTGCACACCACAACTATGGAAATTAATTTATACCCTGTCCTAAACATTAATCTCAACCCCATAGCTAACCCTAACTTCAACCCCATGTTTAAAACCAACTCTAATGTACTAATCTTTATTTTAGTTTGTAGTTTCCCTCCTTCCCACTTTCCCACCTTTTAGTTTTTTCCCTCTCAGCAACAATTTAAACCTTAAACCCCCATTTAACCACAGCAGATAATATCTTAACACACCAGATGGTGTTGTTACATCATACTGCTTGAGGGGAGGTAAAAAACCAGACAAGTTCCGATCAACTTAAACAAACAAGATAAAGAGCATTATGACAGACACACATGTAGAAAGACGTGCAGCAG
>CH003424.1:711716-752673 GCA_000149265.1 Ciona savignyi
AACAACATGATTTATGAATCACTGTCAAAATGGTATTGAATATTAGACAAAATATATCTCCACAGTATTAACAATATAGAAGAAACTTAAGTTGTTATTGCACATAATATTAATTATTAATACAATACTTAGAAGTTATGTGCATAAAGGTATTTAGACTTTAAAATGGTCTTAAAATCAAGATACTTTATTCAAATTTATTACTGGTTTGTTAATTTATAAAATCTCTGCGTGTTATTAAATGGCCATTGTGTTATTTATTGCGTGTGAATGTCCTTTATGACGTGTGAAAATCGTGAGGTAACTAGGACAGTTCGCGACATTTCAAACAAGATGTTCCAGAATTTGAGACGAATTACTTATGACAGGATGTCTTGTTGCGTTTCTAATGCACTTTTGCGTTCGCATCGATTCGTTACGTCATTTACTACTTTAATAGATCATAATTGCGTGTGATAAAAGAAATTGAATGCGTGAGTAGTAATTGGTGCTGATTTCACGCCTATCTTAACATATTAATATAATCGCATCACTATTTGGGTGGTTGCCTTTGAGGAAATATAAATCGCTCGTAAAATCGACGCGAATTCTCATACCGACTAATCCGGCCAGATAAATTGCAGTTTCGGCGCCGTCGCGTTCACGCCGAACAATGGCGAATGATGACGTAACAATTGAAATCGCAACAACAAAGGGACGAAACTTAAAGAAATCTGTTCCAGTCGCGACCAGTCGGCGTTCATTTTCCCATGCGGGTCGCTAACCAGCTGTTCCGCCCGTGCAAATCCGACTGAACGCAAAATGTATTTAATTCCACCTAAAATCGCGACCAACACGAAATAGAGCACACATCCTTATATTACGCAGTTATGACGTGTTTAACCGAATTAATCAACCTTGCATCACCGGGTAAAAGGAACGCAAGAGTTTCCTCCGATTGACTTGCAGGAAATAGCGAACGATCAACCTAACCATCTATCCACGAAATATTGTATCACGATTATATTCAAGATGTCTGTTTAAAATTTACCAACATTTTCGGCGTTCAAAAATACCGAAGATATACACAGGCGTAACTCATTCGACTTGTGTAACAATTATATATTGAGTTACCGAAACATCTTTTTTAATATAACTTCTAATATAATACTAAAGTTTATAGCATCTATTCGTAGGTGTTCTATTTGAATAAAAGAATGTCGATTTTGTAATGGCAAAATATATCTCTTATAAAAGCGCTTTTATGTTAAAATTAAGCGAGCTGTTTTGCTACTATAAGTTTGAGCATATTTAAAACATTTAATTTTTAAGTTTTTACGAAACTTGCGCCGGTTATTTAACACCTCAATAAACGTAATTAAAGATAAAATAAAGATAAGTTAAGATAAAAATGTTTCACCAAACACGACGGTCTTCAAACGTTTCAGTTTCGGAGATCCTACAGATATTACATTCATGTTTTGTCATCGTGAATAAGAAAACGCGGTGGGTTATCACACGGGCAATCTTCAGAATAACTCTCGCTCACCGTGGGTTCAACAATGTAAGCTTTGAAGCAGTATAGAATAAACACAGTATGCCGAAAAGTGGGCTGAAATGTGCCAGTTTTTACGTGGTACATATTTTACTGTGGTGTTCATTTCTCGTTTTCAAGTATGCAGACCAATATTGTAGATTCCAGTATTCCCGTATTTTTGTCAAAACCGTGGATTTCTCTAGTTTTTCCTTGCATTGCTCGAGTGTGGCTTAACACGATCAACCGCGCTATGCACACACACGCAGCGGTTGTGTGTGTGTGTTCAAATAAACGTCTCAAAGATAAGGAAGGAAAGTAAAGTGTTAGTTGAAGCAACACTTCGTCGCCCAGTAACCTCATTCGGCGACCTCGATCGGACAGCATTCGTGCAGCTATGCAACGCATTCCATTTATGAGATGATGATGGTTTATTTAAACATAACTGTCACTCAAATAAAAGACACGTTACCACGGAATAATAAAACTACGCAAAGGGAAACCATACAATGCGGTTTATACGCAAAGTCCAAATTGTTGTTTTTCGCTTAGATTTTGACATCGCGCCCGCTATATTTATGTATTTACATCCCTTTTGTAATTACCCGTTATTTAATATTGGGGCAAAAAATGAATGAACTGAATTAATTTAATGCATTCGACCTGCAAGAATCGTGTTTTGTGCGACGATAACTGAACGCGATTTACCTTAAATTTGTGATGATCAAAGCAGAAATCGACGTTTAAAAATGAAATGCAACTTTTGTCCAATTAAATGGGAAAGTCATATTTAGACGAAATGTAACTGAATACGACTACATACCAAATTGAATACGTCATGAACTCTAAACAAGAATATTGCTTTCATAAGCATCTAGTTTTGGATATCATAGCATGCATACATACTGGATATTGTACGTTTTTTGCCCACAAAGTATAACGGCATGTTAACACGTTATGGGTTAAATTTACATGGAGTACTTCGTGATTGTCTAGAAATGTGTGTTACAGATATAGCTTCTTGAATACATAGGTCCAATAATACCAACAGTCAGCACGTTTTAAGGCATTGTTAATGAGCCATTACATGGCTTCCAAGATATTAAACAACAGAACAAAACCTTTTGAACACAACTCCAACAAGCATTTGCTATATCGAAATGTTTCAATGTTTTTAAGTAAAAAGATACAGAACATAATTATATTGTAGATAAAATGCCAAGGATGGATGTTTTTCATTGGAATAACAACTGTTCCTTGGGTATTATATTTGATTAATAGACTGATGATGCTGTAATGGCGAAATAAAAACTATGTTCGAATAACATAAGTTCTTCTGCAACTACTTAAACCACCAAGAATATTCATCATGATGATTAATTAACCTCCAATGAACCTCTGTGTTTGTTCATAATCGCCTCTGGTATGGTTAATACATCATCACAATCAATTTCTGGGAATCAGTAACAAATTTCAGGGAAAACTATCTTGTTTAAATATCGCCATCTTTACAAGCAATGCATCCAACAGATGTGAATTTGATCACATTACTGTAATCATCATCATGGACAAATATATGATATAACAATAAGTTGAGAATTATCATCAGGGACAAATATTTATGATTTTATTTTGAATCCCGCAAAGTGAAAATCTAACAAACCCACTAGTACCACACTATTGAACCCACTATTAAAAATAGAAGCCAACCCACTATTACCACACTATTGGACCCACTATTACCACACTATTGAACCCACTATTGGACCCACTATTAAAAATAGAAGCCAACCCACTATTACCACACTATTGGACCCACTATTACCACACTATTGAACCCACTATTACCACACTATATTGAACCCACTATTACAAATAGAAGCAAACCTACTAAACCACACTATTGGACCCACTTTACAACACTATTGAACCCACTATTAAAAATAGAAGCCAACCCACTATTACCACACTATTGGACCCACTATTACCACACTATTGAACCACACTATTGGACCCACTATTACCACACAACCACAGCGGTCCATGTAAGCCTTGGTAGCTCAGTAGTCAGAGTGTGGGGCGCAATTATAAACATGTGGCGCACCCCACTTGGAAATAACAACCAATTTAATCCAGGCTGATCAAGTTCTACCTTTTGTAACTGGGCCTGGAGGTGTTTGGATGGTGGGTGCGACGTTTGTGTCAGGATGGTTGCAGAAATCCTTGGAACAACAATGTGCCTGTATAGTGGAGCCAGCCAAGGGTTCGCACATGAAGGGCCGACGGTATGGAACCACTTGTTGGGTTTCCATACAACCACGTTGGACCAGTAGCTGATGGGAATAATGCAAAAGTGAATAAAACGTATATTTTTTAGCATTACCATACGGTATGTTTTTTGTGCATTACTATACGGTATGTTTTTTGTGCATTACTATACGGTATGTTTTTTGTGCATTACCATTTGTTTTTCGTGCATTACCGCCTTACCGGTATCATACGCCTTTGTGCATTAAATTATGTTATCATGAATTACCTTAAGTTTTTCGTGCATTACCGCTACCGTATGCTTTTTGTGCATTAACTTGTGTTTATCATGAATTACCATGTGTTTTCTCATGAATAGAACGTACTAGTTCCGGTACATCTCGTATTTCATTATTAAATCCATCAGGGTAATGATGCAGCGTTTACAGTGTTAAGTCTTCTGATACTCAAATATATAGTGCGAAACACACAGGGAATACACATTATCAAAAAATAATTCCACATTTAAATCTTGATTGCGAAATGGAAAACCCTTGCGGTAGCAATAGAAAAATTTTGTCTTTGATTTGTGAAATCTAGGCTATTATGTGTATTTTTATAACTTGCTAGTGACATCGTAAGTATATTACAACTTACCAGTTATTGATTTTGAATTTGTAGCTTTACATAAACAATACATATGTTTCCTGAGTTACATGCATAAATTATTAGTTTCCCAAACAGAATAATGTCCAAGTATGTAAATACCCCCAATTTTGTATGAGTTTTCGGAATTCATTATAAAACAAATATACCGGCAACCAAAACACAACTTCTTGAATAGGTAAATTGTATAATCATTAAACAGAACAATACACAAACTGGTACCATACTCACTGTTTTTGATTCGGGTAGTATTTCGGTAAGAGTAAAGCAAATTCCGCTAGCGACAGTACAATTGTCAATTCCGAGTTCACAGTTCGGGTTTTCCCTTGATCCGCCACAGTAGCAGGTTAGAGCTGTAAGAGCACATCTTAAAATTGTCGGATAAATTGTGGTTTTAACTGATCCAGATGAAATTGTATTTGAATGTATATGTAAATTATTTGTGCGTCACTTAACCCAACAGTACTTTCTAGTCGTTTGTATTTCTTAGTTTAATGTATTTTAGTGACAAATTATATGTGAGTGACGGCTAGATCACTTGGTCCACTCTAAGAATGAAATAATTTTGGCCCCTAATTAAAAAAAGTGGGCCCACCCCTGTTGGAGTTAGAGTTAGAGGTAGTTCCGGAGTCAAGACTAGTGTTTAGTGCAAGGTTAGAATTAGGATAGGATATTCATGTTTATCCCCATGAATGGGAAAAACAAGGGGGTTAACACATGGGCAATCGTCAAATCACCTCGCGCCCACCGTCGGATTACCTGTGCTATTGTAGTGTGTTGTGTATGATTAACACGTTCCTTCAATATGAGAGAACTCATTAATCCACTGAGTTCAGGCAATTTCTGTTAAATGCTTTGCCCAAGGACACCCTTTTCGACCTTAAACTTCAGTTGAAAGGTCTCGCACTAAACCACCAGACTAACCGGTCAAGTTTTAGTGAGCAGTTTCCCATCTTTTAATTTTGCATGAGCTACTACATAAAATGAATGAATATGACACACTAACCTGAGGCAAATTGAACCAAACAGCATGACAACAATATCACAGACACCAAATTCTTCATTCTTGATAACATAATACACAAAAATTTGAAGTTCTTGATTAAAGATTTAAACAGTTGCTTGTTTTGCAGGTGGTTTTTAATAAACCTTTTATCCACAAGCTTGAATCTTCGACTTCAAACAGTTATATTTCACCATTAAAATACGTTTACTATCGGTACTATCTGGTGTTAGAGAATGATATATACATTACAATAAAATTCTTTGACAAACCTAAACCAATTATCTATTTAAAGATACACTGATAGCCTTACTAACACTACCTGCCTAGTTTCTAGTACGGGTAAATCGCAAGACTTTTGCCAACGGTCTTTAAAATAGTTTATTATTAAATCTGACAGCTGATACTATAAAATGTTTGGTTCATTTAATATGGAGTAGCAACTACAGTTTGCTGTGAGCAACACCGCGAAAATTCGGTTTCCTTTTTTTCTAATCTTTTCTCGAAGTGCCTTTCTCCTTTCACGTTTTTCCTCGGGTGTCTTGTCTGAGAAAAAATGTCGCGTTCTTGTCGGGTTACTAAAATGCTCACATCAATGGTGGGGTAAATAAGGGAGTTAACGCTTTAAATTCGAAATAACTGTACATCGACTTTATTGTAAAAGTGAACACAGCTAGCTGTGTACGCCAAAGTTACGTAACCAATCCTACCGATTAGCTTAGTGGGTTAGTGCGTCGCCTTTGCACTTAAACGACATTGCCTAAAAATCAGTATAATGGTGGGTTCTGTCAATTATACACAACACACTACAATAGCTTCGGTAATCCGACGGTAGGCGCGAGGTGACCTGACGATTACCCATGTGTTAACACTCCTTGCGTTTTCCCATTCACGGCGATAAACATGAATATCCTATCCTATCATATATTTTAAAGCAAATTAACGGCAAAAATATGACGATGTTATATAAATGAAATTACCAAAGCTTATAATTATGTAATAATTATTTATGTCATCTACAATGGGTATTAGCAAAGTCATAAAAT
Organism: Ciona savignyi; assembly: GCA_000149265.1. Taxonomy (NCBI): domain Eukaryota; kingdom Metazoa; phylum Chordata; class Ascidiacea; order Phlebobranchia; family Cionidae; genus Ciona; species Ciona savignyi. The sequence goes on from CH003424.1 coordinate 718,192, forward strand.
AGTGGTCATATTTGGATAAGGAGTCGTTGCATATATTTTACAATATTGTTGATAAAAAACGTTAGTTCTTAACTAAAGTTTAAATCATTAAGTTTAGGATAAAGTGTGTTTAACCCCGTAAATAAAAAAAACGTATTGGTGGTGTCATTACTCGAGAAATGGTCAGATTTCCGCGCGAATACTTACGGGAGCATTATCTTTTTTTTTTTTTTTACCGACTCAAGTTTCGAACCCATAATGTGATCGTTACTCGGACCGTTTTTGTATTGTAATCGGTATATGTATCGGACGCGTTAACCATTTGGCCACACGACCGTACAAACCGGAGCATTATCACAGGGGTGCATAAACCTTAATGCTCTTTGATGTCATCTATCGGAACATATATTATGTTAATTTATTTACGTGTTTTATTGCTCTAACCAAAGAGACTATACATGTTATAGTCTCTTTGCTCTAACCTAGAAAGGATAAGATAAGATATTTGAATGGAAAACCAAGTTGTTTAACACACGGACAATTGCCAGATCACCTCGCGCCCATCGTCGGGTGGAGCTATTGCAGTGTGTTGTGTATAGTTAGGACGTTCCTTTAGTTTTAGTAGAACCCATTAATCCACTGGATTCAGTGTCCCAGTAGTTTTTGTTTTAAATCACAATTTCGTGAGTGATACATTAGGGTAGGGGTTGGGCCAAAGATGTAAACTTAGTTTTGTTGTTCGGATTGTTGCGCAACAAGAGTGATTGTGTGGGGTGGCGACGGAGTTTCACCTTATGTTGTGGTCAATTTCGATGAGTGGTGTATGGGCGGGCGCGGACAGGGCTTCTGTAGGGCATGAGATAAACGGCGGTGTGACCGAAAGGTTAAATATGGCTCTTCGGCCGAATATTTTAAGTGTGTGTTCCTTTAAATATACACAACTAAACGTTTAAAATCTAAGTAACAAATTAAAGAGAACCAATCTACTTTCCATAGCGAGGTTTTTTATTCTTCGTAGCGAAGTTGTTTACAGCTAGGCTTTTGGCTTGCCTACAAATGAGCCGTCGCTCTTTTCTGTGAAGTTAACTTTACGAAGACAGTCTTTAAATTATTTTGAAAAACATGCGTATATGCCATATTTTGTAAAACAGGCGTATATGCCAACTGCCATTTTTAAAATTGATTAGGTAAGAATTTATTTAAGAAATATCTTAATATTGTGTATTTCGAATAATACACAGGTAAACAGGGTTGATAGCAAGCATAAAATATATTAATGAAATTGCCAATCGATGATCGGTAGGTGGCGCTAAGCAGTTGTGTGCAGGGACTTAAGAAAGTCGAAAAAAGGAGTAACCGAATGGTTAGCGCGGCCAATACATATACCGACTTCTATACAAAAACGGTCATTGAGCCAAGTCGATTATGGTTTCGAAAAGTCGAAAAAAGGAGAAAATAGTCGGAGAAAGGGTACAGTCGTGTGGCCGAATAGTTAACACGGCCGATGAATTTACTGATTTAAATTTTAATATAAACGGTATGAGTGACGAGTCCATAATATCGCAATTTAGCATGGCAAATGGGTTCGATGCCGTATATATCCGTCAAAAATAATTCGAGAATGGAAAATTAATTCAACTCTGTCCAGGTATATCAACCATCTCGGATAGGTCTGGTCAACACACACTTGAAACGACACAACAATCAATAATATTGCAATCAATGCTACGTGACCGCTTTCAATCATTATATACTGATATATTGCATATATCGATGGATATTTAAGAAGGTTTGTCTCCGCTGAAACTAGGATACCAATTTTATGAAGTTAAAATGTTTTGATTTATTACTTTTCTCAACGCTGTGTAGGTGAAGCGTGGTTATTTTAACTAAGGAACCACCAAAGGGCCACGATACCCTTTATTTTGTTCTACGCATTTTGTTATTTTGAACACCATACTTATTTTGAACGATCGTGTGGCCGAATGGTTAAAGCGACCGATTTATTTACCAATTACACATATATCGAAAAAAATGGCCTGAGTGACGAGCCCATCATGGAAAACTGAACCCAGTAAAAAATAAAGAACACTATATAACGCATATACCTACAACCTTCTGTGCCCTTTATATTTTTCACTAAGTTTTTAAAGAAATTGTTTACGCGACCGATTCTTAGACCATACACTAAAAACGGTCTTAGCGGTGAGCCTGTCAGGGGCTCGAAATTGAGCCTGGTAAAAATAAGAAATATATCGCCTTCATATCGCGGGTGTTAACGTCTAGCCAGTGGATATCCACAAGTTATCCAAATTAAGTTTATACGATTTCACATTCTTTTTATCGTAAAATAATAAGCGGTCAGAGCGTTAAAATGTGTGAACACCAGAGAATGTCAAAGCTTATGTTGTAGTATATTGATATGTATGTTTAAGGAGTTGAAAAGGACAATTGGGGAAAAGAAAAAAATCAAGTTGTAGTTGTATTTTAGTTATTAACCTGAATGGTACAACGGGTAAATTGATTAAAATACGGGTAAATGATGTATATATTTAAGTTAAATAGACCGAGTAAAATAGACTTTGCTAAGCAATGACTAAAGTCAATTGCATTATAATCCATTTTTTAATGAAATGAATAACTGTGAAATAAACGGGGCTTTGTCCTTAGTGACCTATCGACAAATGTTTGGGTATCTTCCTCAAGTAAAACAATCTTCGAATCGTCTGACAATGGCCGCCTTTTTCCCGCGCGCTTTGCCGCCAGCTTATATAGATTCTCCCACTGTCGAGTTGTCGGCAGTGTCTCGGTCATACGTAGATATGGGATCGCCTAGCAAATCATTGAGTTTGAATCGGCACTTCGCAATACTGCTGGTCACCTTGTGTGTTCTAGTGTCGGTATCGAACTCGTTCTATCAGCGCCGAAGTACTCGATATTCGAGAAAGTTGCATCGTTTAGGACAAGTCCCGACAGTTGCAGACAAATTGAATCGAAGATACGCTGTGAGAAGTCACGCCACGATACCCCGTGGTACTGCCCAGCGGGGTTCCAGGCCAGGAACGTCGATAAGGCCAGCCTATGCTAAGCCGAAGTACGTACGTCCGCATAGATTACGTGTGCAACCGAGCCCAAACCATAGACATAGAACACTTTTGAGACAAAATAGACCGACGTATCCGACCGTAGTGCAATCGCTGCATTATCCGACAAATCTTATCTCTGTATCGCGGAACCATGCTACTGTCCCGAGGCATAAACTGACTTCTGCAACGAGACAACGGGGCCGAAGCGGCGTGCACAGCGGCAAATCGAGTCACGTATCCTCGCAGAAGTACAGCAGACGACCCGTTTACCCTTACGCAGTGCGGATTGGTATACCAGTTTCTCCAACGCTTGTGCGCGCCCCTTTTAGGAAAGAAGCCTACGTTATCGACTCCGAGGTAAACTACACGCCCCAATCACGGACTAACCGCCAACGCTATCAGCTACCCACTAATGTAGCACGGGTCGCACCCCAAACCACTAATACCAATGAGTTCGACACCGTAGTTGCGCCGCCGGGATTTCGAATTACATTCCGAAATGCGACCCAGCCTCCAAAAACGATTCCAAACATAAGAGGCCCAACTACCTCTGTTGTTCGTACAAGTTCAGTCGAACCTTTAGATCTGATTGATGCGGAAAATACAGTCGCGTCTACGACGTACAATCCGACGCGTCCGTCGTCGACTGCCGTACTGCGAATCCGCACCACCTCTATAAGCGAAGCAAAGAATCTGATCGCGAACATTGGACGTGGATTCAAGGTCAGGTTCGTTGAAACCCCGACCAACGCGACAAAAGTCGAAACCACCAAAATTGACCCGCAAAATTCAAGAAACGAAAGCGAAAGATTCACCGCTTCAAGAAGAGATACGTCGGGGCATACACCAAATTGGTGGAAAGGGTGAGTTTAAAACCAGTTTGCTTCATTTTATAACCCTCGCTATATATTTTTGTGGACTATAAAACTCACAGGCGACATTTCCCGTTATAAAACAATAGAAAGGCTGTAAAGCCGGAACTAAATTATAAAATGACTTGACAAACATAGGCCTACCACTTTTACCACTTTACTGTGCAAATACCCAAACCCACCGCGGCAATAGAAAGGTCTACTACGGGTCGCCGAATATGGCATTATAAGACACTGCCCACACTGTACGTTGCAATGCATGCAAAAGAGCAAACTCGCTAAGCGTAACGAAAACAGCCTCTAATCAGATGATCATAGAGCAGTCTTGGTTCTTTAGGCTTAGATCCCAATTTGAGGCCACAAAATACTGTCAGGTATTTCGATTTAGCGCATTTACCTCCACCTGTACTTGGTATGTATAGTGCATTATATATCCAATTTATTTAGTTTATTTTTGTCGCTTCTTTAAAAAACTATAATTAAAAAAACATATAATAAAACTATGGCAAAAATCTAGCGGGAAAAATCAAACATATTCTATGACGCATAAGTGGCCTTTGTAGTTGTATAATGCTTATTAACGTTCTTTGATAAGTTTTATTACAACACATTGCAACATAGAAAGGTAACTGCTTGAAAAGACACGAAACATCAATATTGGTAAATTGATCGTACATGTTCTTGTCGAAACTTGGCCATAAATATGTAACTAACCGCACACACACCGTGGTATAAATCCACCATCTTCAGTCAGGTTCTATTCTATTTGTTTTATCACTTTCAGTTCAAGAGCAGAGCAAACTTAACGCCAACGCTAGCAATTAGTGCAAACTTAGATGAGATCATGATACCAACGCTAAAGTTTGCACAGTTGTGCAATAAATTACAACCGTGGTCAGATTGATTGCAGATCCCTTCAAACATAAAGAATGGATGGAAAATATGATTTATGACATCTTAACCAAACTTGTTTTATGGTTTACGACAACCCAAAGATTTCTTCAAATAAGTCTTAATTTTTTAATCTTTTTAGGCCAATTCCACCAAAATTGTGTTGAGTTTTTACAATTAGAAATTACATTTGTTTACGAGGACTGTAATCTCACCCTAAAGTGACATTCAGTAAATCCGATAAAAGTGCACTAGGAAGTTATTTATTTAATCGTGTCGGGTTACCTGCTTTTCGTCGGTCATGTTAAGTTGATTTACCCAGTTAAGCGCTAAGAGTCGTTAACTCGGCTATAAAACCAGTCGTAGCCAATCAAAAGCCTGGTTAATCTGATCAGCTTTGAAACCCCCCACGTAGATTGTGATGTCATATAAGCCAATATAGCGTAATCCACACCATTATTATCGAATAAAGGTGTATATTTCGCAATTTCTTTATTACATAATCCTTATTCAATGAAACCTTACATTGAACTTTGGGCAAAAGGACTTTTGGAATTCCAGATGTAGGTTAAAATCAAAACTAAAAATAGAACAATCGTGGATAATAGTTAAGATCACATCACGACTAATTAATTGCCCTGAAAGGCGGCGCGTTATCAAAAGTTAAACACTTATTAACCAGAGATCCAATGTCTGCGGGCGGTCATGGCATTCCTCATTTTAAATTAATCTCATTCAAATCCATTGGCGCAAAATCGGTGTAGACATAATTTCCGCATTTAAGGAAACTAGCATTTGGCTGTGAAATTTGATCGTCGGCCATTTGGATTGTCCTGTTAAACGTGCAAAGTTTATTTTCTTAATGTTCAAACCACGAAAGGTGTCCCCATACTTTCACAGCGACTAGCACCTACCGCACTTTCTACGCCTAGTATCGACACGAATACGAGTGAAGATTGTTCAAGGGTTCTTAGCATGACTCAGTGACAGAAATCTCGCGAACGCGTCTCATTAAAACTTATCTGGTTTCCTTGTTCCTTGCAAAAGGTGCTGACAAGGAAAATGCAGCTGATATGAAACCAACTCTCATATTTTGAACCCTAATCAATGCACGTACATATAACAAATCAGAAACTTCTTAACTTAAATGAATTACGCCACTCTTCTTTAATATAATAAAGGATCGAAAAAAATAATTTAAATTAAAACTGCGTTTTGTAAACTATTGCCGAGCAATTCTGAGGTAACTGATAAGATGTTTTTCCAAAATTACAGATTTCAGGTGAAACCAATAATTTTCAAACCACAGATTTAGTTGGAGACCCATTAAGTGAAAGGGGTGGTGATTTCTGTCAGGTCAAAAATATTTCTTGATTAATGCATTATCTGAAAGATCTTAAAAAATACAAAAAATGTGGGCTTGCATTTGAAGCTGATCGGCTTTAAAACATTTTTATTGTTTTAGTAGTTACTGCCCAGTTTGAATTGATTCCACCACCACCCCGTTTTAAATTAGCTTTCTGCGGTAAACTATTTTGTTTGGGCACTGTGCTTGCAGTGTGCCCCACAAAACCTGATATTTGGTTGGGTTAAAGAGAATTTCATGATTACGCCATTGCACATGAGCAGTATTCGACAAATTCACTAACGTTTAAAATTTTTTTCACTAATATACACAACCACTATAAATAAAAGCCAAACGAATATATTTTCTTAAATCGGGACAACTTTTGTCGACTAAAGATAAAGACTAATTTTGTCTTATATATCACACTTGACAATAATAGTATAAAAGTGCTTTATTCTGTTGGTTGTGCGTCACCTTTTCAGGTCATTTTTGGAAAATTGATCACGTTGTTTTGATGGCAAACACGGGTGAGATTAAAACCGCGTTTCGTTCGTTGACGACAACACCACCCAACGTAATCTGACCGGTCCGGACTTACTTCACGCATTACGTAATAACTTCGTTTTGACCTCGACTACTTGTTGGCTTTTAAGTAGTTCTCCTCCGTCGGAAACCATTTCTTTTCCCGACTGGGCGTTTTCTTCCGACCATAACGTGTATTTGAAGACAATACAGGGTAAACACAACATTAGCTGATAGATAAGAAACCTTCATTAGCGTGACATAAATCTCAATTTGATGGGGTGGGTGGTCTTTGATGTTGCATTAGTACAGAAGGAAGAGTCGGCTAATAAAAAGTGGAAATCCGGTGGTGTGGCCGAATGGTTAAAGCGACTGATACATATACCAAATTATATTATAAAAATGATCTTAGCACAGCGCCCATTATGGATTCGAAACCGATCGAGCTTGCCAAAAAAAAACATTAATAAAATGCTGATTGGAAGTTGTAGAGTCGACTTTGCATCAATGCATTGTTCCGGAGAATAACTTGCCAAAACGGGACGTTAAGCAAGCCAAATACTGCTTTTGATTTCTTAATTTAGCTGCCCTTTTATTCATGTTGAGCCTTAGTTTCTTTATATAAAACATGCTCTTGAAATTGTTGTCTGTGTGTATGGAAATATTTTTTTGTTTCTTTAATGCAAATATGATAATAGTTACTTCTTAATAATAGTTACGAACCAAGAAAAAAGCACAGAAAAACAAATAGTTAAATCACGTATTTATTCGCATTTTTATAGCCTATTCGCCCTATTGTCTATGATAAACATGCAAATTACATTTTCCGTTTAGTCAGTGGTTGTTTTTTCGATCGCTTATTTGGTTTAAAGCAGCGAAAAATAGATGGGAGAAAACCGTAAGTTTACCGCAGCGACGTTACCCGTACATGACGCATCTTCAAAAACCTTCAAAGCCACAAACTCGCAAGACATGATAATCCTTTGGGTGACGCAACGCTAGGGTGCTGCGCAAACAAAAAGCTGCTGCTAGAACGATTTTTTCTATTTTTTAAAATTTTATTTTACAGACCAAGGACCATGTGCATGTTATCTCTTTTCACCGAAAGTAGTTTTAAATCCCCTTTTTATGGTAAATTTGGTGGTTAATTTTAGTCGTTTCGTATAATACTATTATTATCTTTCCTAATGATTGTATAAAAAAAGATTTTGGGAATTAAAAATCGTTATGTGGTGGTTTTATTATACTGTACCAACAAAACTTAAGCCCCGGTAACATAAGATTAAAGTAACCATTTAAGTGGCAGTAATAATTCAAAATAAATGTCAGCCTTTCCATAAATCCGACAAGCGTTCAAAACCGCAGTCATTAAACTACCGCAACCCGTGAAAAAGCTAACTTTTCACTAAAGAGATTTCAGTATCAGATCAACTTTCATTTCCGAGTATCTATAATGGCGAATCTAGCCCCGAGCAAGTCGTTATATTCACGGGAAAGGGAGGTGTTTACCAAATAACTAACCACAGACTACAAAACAATCTTTGTTATAAGTTTATAATGTAAGCAATGAATATCCGTTTTAGAGATAAACGTTTTCCAAATTACAGCAAGCACAACGACTTATGTCATTGTACCTAATCCATGTTATGATTTACTTGAAGTTATTATGGCACTGCATCAAAATACACGTATGTTTAAGCCCAATGCCCTTGTCAAACCTAATTCGGAAAAAAAACGTGACGGTTTAGTTTTCCGAATATTTTGTCCGATTTTATTCACGATTTCGGTAGCAGGCAGACAAGAACGAACAAGATATACAAATTGTGTATCAGCCAACGCACGAATATAATTCGTCGCAAGGGACATAAGATATTTCCGTTGGCACTACCGCAAGTTTACTAGTTGTATCATTTCTTGCAGAGGCTATAACATACACATATTTGAATACGTGGAATTGTGGCCGAATATTAACAGCTATTTGGCTTCTACTACACACTTAAATCATCTAAAGGCATTTTTTGGAATTATAGTAGTACCAATTCTTGTAGTTTTCCTAATCTTCCAACCTTTCTTTAATTTAGCTCCTTTTCAATTGAGATTTTCTATGAGTTTACGTAACAATGACTTGTATTCCGTAACAATGAGTTAATATTTCAAGTGCTTTGCCAGCACTTTAGAAGGAAGTATGAAGACAACTTTGTAAAGATTAAGTGAGACCATATGTCAAACTTACCTCCTGAAGTGTTAGCTTAAGAGCTAATCGATTATATAACAATCTATTGGGCTATTATTGGTCTGGGTAGTCTGCCATTAACAATATACAATACAGACCGTGGCATTAATCAGTGGTTATCCCTTTTTAAGAACCTGTCATCACCTTGTATCATTAAAGCCTTGGTTTTCAACGCCCATTGCAAACAGCCGGTTAAGTTCGAAGAAACGTCATATCCCAGCCTTTAGTTGGCAAATCAACACCCCTGATAAAAAAGACTTGCGTCAATCTAGCTTGCTTCTAGGTAAAAAGGGAGTTGTTTTATGTTTTTCTCATGTCAATCAACACTTAACAGTGTAGTTGTTTACTACAAGTTACACGAATAGACCCTAGTTTAAAATTGGAACAAAACTTTTAAGACCACCCATGAGAATATAGAAAACTGTATAGTATTTTCCCATGTCGAAAGAAATCCAAGTGTGCCATATAGCTAATGCAATTACAAAATGCACATTTTTAAAATGCCCTTACCAGTATAATCTATAATTATATCGAAAATACTACATTATAATCAATTATCAATTTCCACTGTTTGATTTGCAGGAATACAATGCCCTTTGCATAAATTGTCGAATTAATCTTTTTGAGCGGTTTGTTTACATTGTAATCGAAAAGCAATTGCTGGTAAAATAAACATTTGAGCGAGGACAAAAGGCCCCGTCTTTGAGCGAACAAACCCTCCTAACGTTAACTGTAATGTGACAGTTTTTAACGCTTGATATGTTAAATCAGCTTTGCAAACAGTGTGTGGTTCAGACGGTTTGGTTGTGGTAGGATGGTTCTGAGCTAGCGTTGTTTACATAAGCCTACCGACCCCCCTAAAACACGTGTAAATGTCGAAGAAACGAGAATGGCTTACATCCCTTCGACACCGCACATTATATAAACAAGATCTTGGCGCTGGAACAAACTTATTAATTCAAATAAACTGATAAGGTCGTTTTACAGCTTCGACGATAAACATTAGCCCCGTTCCGGTCTTTCGTGAAATTGAAAGTAAACAAATTAAAAGATAAATCAATTGCTTAGACCGGCTCATCAATTAAATATTCAAAAGAATATTCAAAAAACGTTGAAATTGCCTTGTTACTTTAACCGCAGGTGGGTGGTATTATTTTAATAAATTATTTCTATGTGTAAAAGCTTATAACCACGTTAACTCACCCCATACAATGGGACAAAATAAGCACCCGATCCCTTTGCCATATTATTGTGGATGACTTACCACCATTGGTAAACACTTGGTATGCAAACAACCAACAAATGTCACTTAATTTAAAGTGGTTATTTTACCTACTAGTTTCTGTGTATTTTTGCTATTATTCAATAAAATCATCTTACATTTTACACCACGTGCAAATATTGGTGCGATGCCAGCTTATAGCACCGCAGACTTACGATTAGCAAAGTCGACAAGGGATATTTCGGGAATGTTTCGGCTCATTGCACGGGTACAATCGGCTTGGAAGTTTGTCTCTACTACAAACATACCGGTTACCCGCTTATAAGCCAACGGGGGGAGGGGGAAGGAGGGCAGAAGGGAAACTGCTTACTAAAACCATGGAAACTAATTATTCCTGCCCCGAAATACTAATCTCAAAAGCATAACTAACTTAAACCCTAGTTCTTACACTAAACTTAATGTGATAATCTGTATTTTATTGTGTCGTTTTCCTTCATTTCCCTTTACCTCCTTTTAGATTTCCCCCGTTCACGCGTTCTTATAAAACGGTGGTGTGCTATGCTGCCACCAGGATCATGAAGCGCCCCTGATCGAATGCCCTGGTTATACTAATACTATCATGAGCTTGTGTATTGGGGTAATTCGTCTGTTTTTACTTAGCTAAGTTTCGAACCCAAGTTGGGCTAGGCCCAAGGACCGTTTTTGTATTGTAGTCGGTATACGTATCAGGCGCGCTAACCATTCAGCCACACGACCTTACCGGGGTAATTCGTCTTCATGTTTTTACCACGTTTGCACTCGGAACTAATCCCTCATTCGACTACACATAACTTACCAACGAAAGGCCGCACAAGTGAGCTATTTTTGGCAACATCTTGTTAACCCAGGGACAAACGGTAGCATTTAGAACAAAACTTTACAAGTGTTTTTTGACCTCTTTCAATTACAAAATGGAAAATAGGTTGGAGTGAACTTTATGTAGCGGCATTGACCGACAGTGTTTTATCGCAACCAGTCTAATTGTAGATAAAGACCGGGCTATTTTTGACGAGCTGTCAATCAGCTTCAACTGTGTTTCTCTTCTCTTGCGGTACAGCAGTGGATTACAGGGCCCAAGTCAATTAATCTTAATCATCTTGCTTAGATCCGACTAAATGGTTCGGTGGGTTAGTGTGTATTCTTTCAGTCAAATAGTTTTAGGTTTAAAACTGGTCGCAAGCTAGTCGACTGTGTCCCTAGGCAAGGCATTTGACAGACATTTTCCAAACCCAGCGGAATGATGGGGCTATATCAAATTAAGTAAATGTCTAGATCACACACAACTCACTAAAATAGTCTTTAGTGTTTTCCCATACACGGGGATAGACATAAATATTCGCTTCCTGCAATAAAGTGATCTTTGCCCAAACCTACAGTGGAATAACGTGTTCTACCAAATTAAAGAAATGTCGGAATAACACACAACACACTGCAATAGCTGCGGTAACCCGACGATGGGCGCGAGGTAATCTGACGATTGCCCGTGTGTTAACCCCCTTGGTTTTCCCATTAACGGGGATAAACATAAATATCCGTTTCATACAATAAAGTAGTCGTAACCTATATGTCCCACGCCCGGTGTCGCTCATAATTTCAAAGTTGTCTTCTTAATTCACCACATCAGAAACGTATTAAGCGATCATCATGTACTGGTTAATATCTTACAAGTGGTTTTAACTTTCCATCACCAATAACCACCAAATGCACGGCATTCTTCTATGACATGATATCTTTATAAATTCGATTTATGATTTGGTTTCAATGAATTACTGCATTATTCATTTAAGATAAGTATATATAATTATATATTATTATAAGTCCTTTCATATAAATCGCCATATTATTCGTGTGTGAATGGCTTGATAAACTTTCCCGAGGAGACATATATAACATTGTTTGGCGGTTTAGAACAGTAATAAACGCATTGGGGTGTTATAACAAGGGTCAGATTACCCCGTGTTCACCGTGGAGTTGTAGGAACTTCTAAAAAATATAAGGTTCAACTCGTTAAGAATGAGCTAACAGGCCGAACGTATAATTAGCCGAATGCTTGACGCGGCAGATACAGATACCAAATTCTATACAAAAACGGTGTTAGAAACGAGCCTTTAATAGATTCAAATCATAGCCGTTAAAATTTTATAAAAATAGAAAAACCCCCATGTTTTATAAAGTGTTTTCCTATCTCCCTCCTAATTACAAATGACGTCTACTCGGCTTGTTTAGTTTGGCGTACAGTATGTAATAAGCTTAGTGTATGTATTTTAGCAGGTGTTTGTAATCCTTGTTCGGAACTTATAAACAGTATACTTCTAAACCTGACGTATTTATAGTCGGAAATAAAGCAGACAGCAAGATAAAACAAAGAGTTTGGTTTTATTGTCCTAGGATTCAACGCAACTGTGTGGATATAATGAACCAAAATAACACTGAAAATCCGGTCGTTTTTTTTAATTTTTAATATTTCCTTTTGGTGTGGGGAAGCGTTCGTAAAACTTGGTGTTTGTACAACTTTTACACGCATCTTTGACCAGGGAAGAGTCTGGGAATGCTTTACGCTGAAAACATATTTAGGAATGACGTAATATTTAATATTTTTGGGTAAATTGAAATGACCAGCGTGAAAAGGTGTCTGCGCATAGAGAACGCGACCAACTTAGTTCCATTTCATTAATTTCGACTGTTGGGACGGTTAAATGGTTAACGCGGTTGATATATATAGCGACTTCTATTCAAAAACTGTTCTAGCGACGAGTCTACCATGGGTTCGGAACTTGTCTTAAGGTTGTCTGTACCCCGGTTTGTATGATTATTTATCACTGTTAAGTAATTTTTTATCACTGTTGGCATACACCAACGTACTCTCTATATCAAAGGTAGAAGGTAAATTCAAAGGTAAAATTAAGGTTGGCTACGTATATACCCCGGTTTATATGTTTTTTTTTTATCACCGTTGGGTGTATATACTAACGTACACCTTATATCAAAGGCAGCAGCTTTTAAAGTCATAGATCGTAACTGTGGGAACCGTTTGTGGCTACGACACCAACTTCACGCCGCGCTCTCACGTCTATTAGCGCAAGAATCTGTAGCGACTTAACCCCAAGGTCGAGCCCATTTTATCTCATTGGTTGCTAGCCTGGTGTTTCAAGATGTTGGTACAATTTTGTAACCCGACTCAGCTGTCTGTAATATTACACCGTAAAAATGGGAATAACTTGAAATGGGTTGCTCAATGCCAACGCTAAAATGTCGAACTAAAGACATTGATACGAGCAGGTGTTCCTGAAAGCTTCTCAACATGTGAGTGGCGTGACCACTTAACCGGTCTTGTGAACGGTCGGTGGCCGAATGGTTTACGCCGTCGATACATTGTATACAAAAATGGTCATAGTTCATCATGGGTTCGAAACTGAGCTTGGTTAATAAAAAAACTCTACTGGTTTTGTACTTCAGCATGTAGCTTTGTATTTGTTTTACCATTACAGCGACCACAACATAATTGGGCCCGTAATCCCCCTAATATTCCCCTGAGAATTAACAATTATTTTGCTTTTCGCAACTCCACAATTTTACCAAGAAATAACAATACTTTTTACACATCGACACTCAACCGTACAATGCTATCGAGTTGTGTGCGGGATTGCATATTAAACCGTTATAGCGAACTATCATATCTGCTTAAATCCGAGGTGATTTTGCAAACATCAAGAAGTCACGACGTTCCACCATCCGATTCAATGGACAAAAGTCCTTTTTAGCAACATTATCTTCCATTTTATTCCTTCTTGGGTAAATTACTTTTCCTTCAAAAGATATCAAGAATGGCCACTAACCAGGCCGCTTTCTGGAAGGTTTTAGGTTTGAAACCTATCCTTTGTTGTATTTTCACATTGATGAACAATCTATTCCGATACTTTATTTATTTATCTTTTACAATTAAAATATCTTTTGTATATACTTTTTTTATAACATTTTCTTTCTCTATATTTAATCTTTTCCATGTTTCCATATAGAAACCTATAGGTACAGGTATAAAGAGAGTTTGATACACTTATTTAAACGCCGTTGTCCATATAACCAAACATACCGTTTATAATGAAATAATGTTTGCAGGAAACACGTATGCACCGATGAGACTCCTGGTCTGTACGGTGTAAGTGGTGAGATAATGAAGAGAATTCGTATCGTGGAGAATTGCGTAGAAGAAGATTCACTCTACATCTGCACGAAACGGTAAATAATAAATTTAAATAGTTTAAATCATCTTATTTTCTAATTCTTCGTTACAGTAATGTAGAAAGTGGCAACGATGGTTAAAAATGGGAAAAAGCGGCTAAAATAATAAAACTTTAATACTTAATTTTTTTCTGCTTCTTCGCTATAGAAAGAAATAAAAAGCAAATTGCTTACGGTATATATACAACGTAGAAAATCAAAGTTTTATTTATTTGGGCTGTTCCATCACCCATTTTGTGTTTTCCAATACCATGTAATAATAATCCAATGAGTGCACTTTTGCATATGTTTTTTACAGTAATACGCAATATAGCAAGGATTAACAGCAAAGCTACAGTAATTAAAACACGTCTAATACATACACATGACATAACATAAAAAAAAACACACATACGTGGCCGTAAAACTGGTAATGTGTGAATCATACACAACACACTGCAATAGCTTCGGTACCCGACAGTGGGCGCGAGGTGATCTGACGATTGCCCGTGTGTTAATCCCCTTGGTTTTCCCATTCACGGGGATAAATATAAATATCCTTTCCTACAATGAAAGAAATGATCGGGGAATTATTCAACCGAGGTCCCATAGACCGACAAGCCTGTTGTTAAATGATCGAAACCTTCGGACAAGTTTCCATCATCAGCTCAATCTTTATCCTCTTACCAACTTGAACATGGTTGCTGAAAATGCACATTCACAAAGCGCCAACCATGCATTGGCCAAATTTTTTAAGCAGTCGGTAATAAAATCAGTGACGCAATATTAACATTAAGAGTTTTTACCCGAAACATTACGTTTTGAAATGATTTAATAACATTTAGTCGATATTGATGTACTATCCCAGTACACCTGCGCCCAATACGATTTAACCTAAATCACTTATTCACATGTATAATTTAGTCATATTTATTATGTATGTTGTTGCAGCTATGGGTCTGGATTCCGTGCTCCAAGAAAAACAGTGATTCATAAATGCTGTCTCGGATATTTCATCAACTCCAAGAGAACGGCTTGCAAACTTGGTAATTATTTGATTAAATACAAAAGGATGCATTAAGTTAAAGTGATATTAGTAATTTACCTCGTCCGGCCAAATTGTAGGGTTGGTTGGTTGGTGGGTCGCCTTTTAACTAGGCACCGTCGGGTTACCAGAGCTATTGCAGCGTGTTGGGTATGATTCAAACGTTCCTTTAATTTGGTGGAACCCAATATTCCGCTGGGTGCAATGTCCGTTATGTGTCTTGCCCAAGGACACAACCGACTATCTAGCGACCAGTTGTGAGTGTGCAACCCTTTGGCTAAAAGGCGACGCACCAACCCGCCAAGCATTTCGGCCGGACGAATTAATTTAAACACATATGTGTGTTTCATTATATTGAGCGTGGTTTGTCAGCATATTTTAATCCATACAGGACAGATAACCGGCCAAACGGGAAGCGCCGGTTCTTCGGGATCAACATGGGTTAGTCGACTTACACACACAGAGGCATTAGGCGGAAGGAGGCAGGTTCAAGTCGTACCCCAGATACTTACTATCTTCATGCCAAATGATGACGTGGTAGTAAGAGGTGAACAGCAGGCTAGATTTGCATCATTTTGTTTCATTATACATGTTTCGACATATATTCTCCATCAATATCTAATTTTTACTACTGCAAGCCAAGACGTATACTGCAACTACTTTCCCAATGTATAGTTAAGGCTATGTCGTATGTATTCTACTTAGTATATTAACGACTGTCGTTT
The DNA here is from genome assembly GCA_000149265.1 of Ciona savignyi. NCBI lineage: Eukaryota > Metazoa > Chordata > Ascidiacea > Phlebobranchia > Cionidae > Ciona > Ciona savignyi. The sequence continues at coordinate 734,372 of CH003424.1, forward strand.
TGCGAAATTTCCCATTTTTTTAATTAGTATACTAGGATAGGATATGGTATTAATGTTTATCCCGTGAATGGGAAAATCAAGCGGGTTAACACATGGGAAATCGTCAGATCACCTCGCACCCACGTCGGGTTACCGGAGCTATTGCAGTGTGTTATGTATAATTAACATGTTCCTTCAATTTAGTAAAACCCATTAATCCACTGGGTTCAGGCAATGTCCGTAAAGTGCCTTGCCTAAGGACATAGCCGTCTAGCTAGCGACAAGTTTCGCACCTGCAACCTTTCGATTGAAAGGCGACGCACTTAACCTAACTAAACAAATAAAAAGATTACAATTCATGTTTTATATTGCAACGTTATCCATACATTTTTGGTAACATTATCTATACCTGTCATTCCTAATGTATTGCTATTGGATAATATGATCTCTAATATTTTATTTTTGCCATAAATTATATGATGTCATATTAAACAGCTCTGACGCTGCAAAACGGAAGTGACGAAGGTACGCAAGTCGAAAAATTCCTTGAAAACCACGTGATACCAGACAGGAAACTGCTCTCTTCAAATATGGAAAATAACGAACTTTTTCAAGTAAATCTTATATTTTTAACACATTTCACAGGGGCTTATTGATGAAAGGTTTTGTTCTTAGGATGCAAAGGGTCCCGGATTTAAATTTCGGTCTCGCACGTTTTTTATATTTTTTTATTTATACAAACGACAGTTTATACTAATATTACCTTAAATGGGTGTTTGTTTGGACGGATAGCTTAGTAGGTAGGTTATTAAAGGGTTGCAGATTCTAAAGCTGGTCGCTATAGCTAGTCGGTTGTGTCCTTGGGCAAGGCACTTTGGTGGACATCGCCCAAACCTATAGTGGAATAATGGGCTCTATCAAATTAAGGGAATTTCCCAATTATACAAAGCACACTTCAATAACTCCGGTAACCCGACGGTGGGCGCGAGGTATTCCGACGATTGACCATGTGTTAACGCTTATTGTGCTTCTCCGTTTACGGAATAAACATGAATATCCTTGTACCCCATCGTGTATTCTAACTGTAATTGAATCGGCCAAGATTAATTTAACCGCTTGCATGTTTAACCAATTCCTAATCATCTCACATTTCAGTTGTTAATTAAAGGCGTATTTATCGTGTAGGATTGTAACCAGTGATGGGATTCAAAATTTCAAGAACAGGTTTACTTTTGTATCTTACTTACTAACAACAGGTTCCCTAAAAGGTATAATGTCTGAAAAAAAGAATCGAATCGGTGATTATCCCGACGTTCTAAGAACAGGTTCGACCGAACCCATGCGAACCTCTTGCATCCCATCATTGGTTGTAACAATATTGTTGTCGTTTTCTCATATAATCCACACATTACAACAGGCGGTGTCCGGTAACCAAATGAGGGTCAACTTCTTTCCATCCGACATAGAAGACATTATGACGGTGAATTGCCGCAAAGTCTCCGGTCGTGACGTAGTCAGCGACAATTCGGTCGTCCACTTCATTGATGATGTCATGGACCAAGTGACGGGAACGATCTATGATGTCATTGCGTCTCAGCCGGAAAAGTTTTCGACGCTTTTGTCAAGTGAGTACAGTGTAAGAGGCGACGTTACTATGTTAAGGTCAAGGGAAAACCGTTGAAACCATGGTGGAGTGGATAGTTATAAAGCAGGCACGGGCAACATACGGCTTGCGGGTCAAGTCCGACCCGTAAAAAGATTTTGACCGGCCGACAGACTGTATCTAACCATATCCTGTAATAATGATATTGAATAATATTCACGTAATAATCCGGCCCACCAAGGATATCATTTTCCCACATCTGGCCCGTTGACTAGAGAAGTTGCCCATGTCTGTTATAGGGTGTTTATCAATTAAAATACTAGAGAATTTGCCCACCCCTGTCATAAAGGGCAGGGTGTTTATCATATCCCCGCGAACGCAAAAACCAAGGGGGTTAACTAATGGTCAATCCAAGTACATACCGGACTAGCTAACGACCAGTTTCGAACCTAAAACCTTTCGGCTGAAGGCGAACCGATCAAGCTATGCGGACGGACAAAAACAGAAAACAATTTTAATTTTCCCGGAGTTTTCTCCGCCAACTGATGTGCTACTAATAAAAGCATGATTTTGGTTTTAAAAAAGTAAACATGCAACGGTTAATGAATCAGACATGCTTCAAAAAATGAACATGACGCGTATCTTATCAGCCATCTGTGGTTTGATCATTATATCGTAAAAAACAAGGATTTGTATTGAATTTCTAAACTCAAGGGGAATAATGTTAAAATATTTTAAAGCATGTCAAAATTAGAAGAAAAAAACGTTGATACATCTTGGCAATATAGCGTTTGTTGGTTTATTAAACTATGCTGAAACTTTATTTTTTCTAATATGAAAGTACACCGTTATGGTTAAAGTCTTAAAACGTAAGTAAGTTTAAGAATATATTTAATACTCACATAGACGGAATACGAAGTTGCGAAAAGATTTAAGTTGCATTTCGCACAATTTTAAATAATGTTTTTTTTTTTAAATAACCATCAAAAATAGTGATGTATATTGTATAATATGTGCTGCCTCGTGTAAATGCAGTAGGGCATGTAAAAAGGTATCTTCCCAAATAACCATTAAAGAAAGTAGCGTATATACTGTATTTGTCCATTAAATGCCACCTCCTTTAAATGCACCGGGCGCATATAAATGTATGGGTTACCACTTCAAATACACACGCCATAAAATCGTTGTCGTTTGTAAATTCACGCTTGGAATGTCGGTTACGTAGATATTAAAACACTTTAGGCGGCAATAAATATTTTTACAACTATTTTGTTCACACATAAAAAGCGCCGAATTTGATGTAGAAATTTAGTCTATATCAAAAAGCATGATTTTAATTAAAAACCAACAAAATTAATACAGTTAATTATATTTGAGCTTTGTAAATGTTTCGGCTACGTAATTATGTTCTTCGTTGCAATTTTTAAATAATATGAAAAAGCATTCAAGAAAAAAGATAAGCGACGCCACAGTAACGAGTGCTAAAGTGCATACTTGATAGCGATAATATGCTTGGATTTAGCTATTAGCATCAAATTGAGTCTTTTACATTCCTTGCGAATATTGGTAGGAGAAAGTCGCCGAATTAACAGAAAACGATACTCTTTAAGTGTTCGTGATGTGGCATGCGCGAGGGAGAGTGTTTTTCTCTCAAAAATTCGGGACGCAAATAAATTACTTAACATGAAGGATATATTAAATAGGTCTAATTAAACCTGGGAATGTATTGTAATCGCACTTGACTTCAATATTCAGGTTAATAAGCCGCGTGATTTCGGGCATAAGATTTTCGTGGAAACTCTAAGTTCGGATGGTAGAAACAACAATTTTGACAAGTGGCGCTAATTATCGGATACAGACGAACTGCAATTTATGGATTAGATGAAAGTTGTTATTCTTACATCAACCTTGCATTGAAGTTGCGATAAGCTAGCGGGTTTAAACGACTCATCCGTATTTTCCTAATACTTTTCTTAAATTAGATATTACATAATATATGTGAAGTTTTTTTTTGCTCGTAAGTACTGGGACAATAAATAAAACAATACACGGCACAGGAACAGGAAAAGACGACAAAACGAACAGTCGTTAAAACACGTCGTTAAAAAGGGTTATAAACAAATAAATAAAGCTGACGCGGCCGCCAAACCTGGAAGACCTACTGCGTTATTCTGATAGAGCAATGCGAAAGTCAACAATTTACACATCAATCAATTATAAATCGTTTACATTTTAGTCCTTCGGAATGCTGGTCTTAAAGAACGACTTCAAAGCAAAAACGTCAGTCTTACTCTGTTCGCACCGACCAACGAAGCATTTGAGCAAACCACGATCAACACAGAATCGGGGGCATGCCTGAACGCACTCGCCCGTAACCATCTTTTAAGTCACGTGTTCTGCACGCCATCAATCGAAGGTTGGTAATGATTTATCTTTCAATGTACCGGGAAGTAACCGACTGTTACGTTGATTAAATTAAAACTTTACCGCATTAGACATGGAATCCATCTCTTGCTTACTTAGTCAACGTATACTTAACAGACATTGCTTGAACTCGGTATAACTTTTGCTAAATATGTTTTCACACTGTCATTCTTATTATTTCTTATTTATTTACTTTATATTTTATTGCAAATATTATAAGATGGCATCTGCCTTGATAGCCGCATGGGTTCTCGGTGTCTTCCAGTTAAAATTTATTTTTATTTTGGTGAGATTACCTCACGCCCACCGTCGGGTTACCGAAGCTATTGCATCGTGCTATAGGTTTATATTAATCTATTGGGTTCAGGCGATGTCCTATTACTGCCTCGCCCAAGTACACACCTGTCTTGCTAGCGGCTGGTTTCGATCACACAATGTTTCGGCTGCTTTCTGCCGCTGACAATATTACCGATGTCGCCAACGATCGGAACAATTGCATATATGTGTCGATTTATACGATCGTGTGGCCGGATATGTGATACTTTTTTTGTGAGTTTAAGCCATAAATATGATTGATTGATTGCACCGTATGGGTTAATAAGTGGTAAAACTAACGTTATGAGAATGGCGTATACGATACACTGCAATAGCATGTTTTCCGGGCTAAGTTTCGACCCAATTACTTTACTAAGACCGTTGTTGGGTAGAATTGGTTGCTTTAACCAGTCGGTCACGATTTTTTACAATTTAAGTTTAAAAAATTTTGGACTCGTCACTAAGGCTGTTTTTCATATAAATCAGTATTTGTATCGTTCGCGTTACCAATTTGTCCACACGACTGCCGACTGCAGTAACTTCGCTTAAACTAAGTAAATACGGTATTATAGGAACCCCTATGGCTTTAGCTCTGTCACTCAAATAAGACCATTCACCGGGCGTATATTGTATCACAAGAGATTAGAACAAATGTATCCTGTTCCGAAACACCAGTAAAATCGTACCAAATCACTTTTCACAAATATTTCTTTGCTTAATCGGATCTATTTGCATAAAAATGTCGTCGCTATTTCTTGGGTTTAGCGGCCACGTCTAATTATACCAAATTTAATAATTTATTGCTTTTTAGACGTGTTCTAACGACTGTCGTTTTGCCGATTTTTCTCGTTTTCCAAATTTTTATCAATGGCCTGCTTCATGTTTTCATCGTGGAAACAAAAAATAAACTAAGCTAATTTAACTTATTTCGTATTCCACAGTATACTCCCAGAAACACATAACTATGCACGCCGAAAACCTCACAATATTTCAAGACGATGGAATATACGTAGGTAGCACTGAGGTCATCACTAATGACGTCATGGCTCTCAATGGAGTCATACACGTCATAGACGGAGTTCTAAAACCACAGACGGGTATGAATTATAAGTATTACTTTTTATGGTACTTTTATTTGAACCAAAGTAGGCATATACAAATAGCTAACAATAGCCTAATCGGTGGATATGATAGTATAGGATATTCATATCCGTGAATGGGAAAACCAAGGGGGTTAACACACGGGCAATCGTCAGATCACCTCGCGCCCACCATCGGGTTACCGGAGCTATTGCATGTGTATGATTCAATAGTTCCTTTAATTTACCCATTAATCTACTTGGTGTAAAGATATCTCTTGCTCGCTTTTCGGCATTTTGCTATGTGGGATGTCTACGTACGAATGCTCACTTTTCTTTAAAGAAATTGTTAGCATTATTGCTTACATGTGGTTCAAATATAGGTCTATATAACTTTTTTGTTTTGCATTAAAATATTTTGTTGTTTTCCCACTTTAGTTTCTATTTTTAATGACGCGTTTAATGACGGTTCGTTTTGGCGTCCTCTTCTGTTCTGTTATTATTATGCGTTGTTGATAATTTAATAATATAGACGAAGAAAGTGTAAGCATAATACCCTTTCAAATCTTCGATAATTTCAACCAATAAGGAGGCAAATCTAAATTCAGCATTATCTACTGGTGCGAGAGGTTCAATATGGTAGTTTCGTCTGTTAGTTCAAGCGTGGCCTGTTGGTCTAGGGGTATGATTCTCGCTTCGGGTGCGAGAGGTCCCGGGTTCAATTCCCGGACAGGCCCATTCTTATTTTGAAGTTAACTAAATTTAAGTTTACCCGAATATATTTAAAAGTTTTTAAAATATTTAAATTCATTAGAATTACAATAGTATCATTGAATAATTTGTGCAATTAATTTATTTAGAACATAGAATATATACGTTTTGCGACACAACTAAAAACGTCATATTACATAAACACAGCTAAATCTTTAAATTTGGGGAAAACTTAAAGAATGGAAGGAGGGAAGGAGGGAAACTTTACACTAAAATAAAGATTATTACATTAGAATCAGTTTTAAACGTGAGGGTGGAGTTAGGTTAGAGTTAGTTTTGGGGTTGAGATTGGTGTTTAGGGCAGGGTTTAAATTGGTTTCCAAAATTTTAGTGTACAGTTTCCCTCCATCGCTCCTTTCCGCTTTCCCTCCTTTTAGTGTTGCCATTTGAATTTTACATGAATAATTGTTTACACCCCAATTCTACCTACAGCGTTGTCGATGCTTGATGTGGTTGAATCGGACAACCACCTTTCAACTTTTGTTGGAATGTTCGACACAGCGGATATAAAGCCAGCTCTTGCTACTGGGAACAATTTTACCTTGATAGCCCCCTACAACAAAGCATTTAAGGTATGGAACACATTTTGATTAACAGGAATAGACGGCAAAACGAATAGTCGTTAAAACACGTCATTTAAAAGAAAAAGCATACAATTTAATAAATTTAGCGGACCTATATGATAGGTGACTTGTTTAACGGTAACGTGGGCTACTTACATGGGATGTTCATGTTTTATTCCCGTGAGTAAAAAAAACAGGGACGAAAATGGAAAACAAGTGTTATCGCCAGATTATCTTGTGAATGCGTTAGGAAACGTACTTTTACACGGGTAAACGTCAGATTATCTCACGCCCACCGTCGGGTTACCGAAGCTATTGCATCGTGCTATGGGTTTATATTAATCCATTGATGGGTTCAGGCAATGTCCAATTACTGCCTCGCCCAAGGACACACCTGTCTTGCCAGCGGCTGGTTTCGATCACACAAAGTTTCGGCTGCCTTCCGCCGCTGACAATATTACCGATGTAGCCAACCATCGGTATAAAAGTGTCGATTTATACGATTGTGTGGCCGAATGGTTACGGTCGTATGATTGATATATATAGACATATCAAATTATATAAATAAAAACAATAAAAAACTAAGCTCAGTGAAAAAAGGGTTTTCGATTTATCCACACAAAAGTATCGGTTATGGTAAGATAGGTGACTCTATATCAACACCAACATTTTTGACTTTGAACATATATATTGCTACTTTTTAACTTTAATAAAGTTCATTATACTCTAAATTTAATTTGTATCTACTAAGTATTAACTAACTAATAAAATACAAAAATATTAAAAACTCATGATCATATATTTAGATTGAATTATTAGCGTTAATGATCTGTTAAAACTGTTAAAACATTTAATGAAAATAGAGAAAGTGCAATATTTTCTAATGATATCATGATATAATAACAAAAAATATAATGAACTTAAGCAAGCAGATTTTCCAGACTTCTTGGCCTAAATTCATCACACTAAAATGTTACTTATTCTACGCTAAAGAGGAAATGTCAGCACAAAACCCACAAGAGTACTATTCCGACCCAGACAGAAAACTATTCTTTACAATTAACATGTCTAGTTATTCTTTCTTGACCCGTTAATCTTGTTAAGCAGACTAAAATTGGACACTTAGAACGGAATTAGTTGGCAAATTCGACGATCCTCTTACACGTAGTATGTGTTTAAAGAAATGCCGTTATGGCATTATGGTTTATGGTCGTCGCGAGTTATGGAACACAAAATCGCTTAAATACACAACTGCGGTTGATGTTTACAAACCAAACTGCTTTCTTTCCCGTGACCTTTGCATAGCGATTTTAACCTAGCCTACTTAAAAGCTACACAAGCATGAACTCAAGATACTTTTAGCAATCCATCTGCCAGAATTTGAAATAACATAGCGGGAAACCCGGCTTAGATATGGCGTAATTAGTCTGGGAGTATAACAAAACTCAATAATTACAAAGTCAACTTATGGGTGTTCTGCAAACTATGTCTAACTACCGAAAATAGATGACCTCGTAGAAGAGATAAGATCAAATAACATCAGATGCCGAAAGTAATTTTCTACTTTGGATAACAACCTATCACAAGAAAGGATAGACCGCCCAGTTTTTGAAGTATAAGAACCGATGACATAGCATCTTTTCCCACCCTTGAGGATACACTTGAATGTTCTAGTCCATAGCTTGCACACATATACATTTTTATGCATTAGTTGTTTCTGCACTTGGCTCCAGACATGTGCTGCCTATCAATGTGTAAACAGAAGTAAGGCGTTAGATCAAAATTGTAATTAAACATTAACTTTTCGACGGTCGGCATGGGTTTAATGATAAATATGTATTCCCTATAAGGTTCCCCCCTCTAACTGTTTGACGGTGGATCACGGTAACGTCTAACATGCGGAATACCACACTAATTAATGTAGACCTTTCATTACTTTCTTCTTTTTAGAAAATGAAGAAATCCGAAAGATCATCTTTGATTCGTGACGTAGAACGATTACGTAACGTTCTTATGTACCACGTGATCCCTCAAATCGTCTCAATCAACGAGTTACAATCACGTGACAAACTTGAAACCCTCAACCCACCAATGACAATCCACGTCACGCGCTACGTCAGAATCCGTCGAATCCGGGTGAAAGGTCAACGACGTGTCGTGCGCACCAGGGCCACCAGTCTCCAATGCTCGAGAGTAATAAAAGTTCCAACCCCACCTTGCAACGGAGCGCTGTTTGTTGTGGACAAGGTAAGTCGACCGTGCCACCACTGAATATGTTGCCACAACGTCCCACCCTACACACCATATGTCGCCCACATACTTAACACTACGAGGAATGCTATTCAAGTCCAAATACTTGGTTCTTGTGATATTTATACAACTATGTCGGTTTAACACGGGCCGTCTTTAGATCACCTCGTGAAATACCCACATGAGACGGATTACCATGGCTATTGCAGTATGTTGGATATTGTATACATATGCGTTTAAACCCGTTTTACGGTGCACGTTTATTCTCTCCAATAGGAAAGGGGGCGTTAATATACTGGCAATCACCAGATCACCTTGCGTTCACTGTCGGGTTACTTTTGCTATTGCATTGTGTATAATCAGACTTTCCTTCAATTTGGTAAAACCCTTCATTTCACTGTGTTCAGTCAAAGTGCCTTTGTCATGGGCACAACCGACTAGCTAGTCACCAGTTTCGAACTTACAACCCTTAATCTAAATAGCAACGCACTAACCCACCAAGGTAATTGGAACATCAACACAGGTTCTCCAACCACCATCTGGCTCAATACTTGCCACATTGATGTACTCAACAAAGAGCAACTTCTCCATTCTGATTACCGCAATCAAAATCACTGGACTTCAACCGGTAAGTTTTCCAACTTATTTTAACAAACCAGCCAATACAGCTGAGATTGAATAATGCAAGGGGAAAGTACAAGAGTTGATTTTCCACCCTGTCTGGGTATAAACGGCACAGTCACCCATCCAACCATGCTCCGTCGACTCTCTTTTTGTAGTTCACCCTTCCATTAGTCGAACTCAGCTTTATCGGTTGTTTTTTTGTAACCATAATACAAAAGAGTAAAACTACAACTAAAATCTGCTTTAAAGTATTTTAACATTTTTGGGCCATTTGTGCTTGCTCGTATGATGTTTGGTTTTACATCGGATTGGCCAAATGTGGCAAAATTAAAGATATATCAAAAGAATATTCGTGGATTATCCATGACTGTTCGAGTTTGCATAATAATTATTTTAGGTGTCACCAATTAAGAAAATAGGTATAACATAAAACTATAAATCACAACTTTCAAGGTATTGGATGGCAAGCGACATTTCACCTTCTTTGCACCGAGCAACGATGCATTTGCGAGGATTTCCCAGCCTGTGTTGAACCGGCTGTTTAGGAAGCGGCAGCTCTTGCTTCGTGTTCTACGATTCCATTTGATCCCAGGTGGGTTATTAAGGAATATACGTAATTTTTGTGATTAAAACAACTACTTTTGATTCTGAAGTTTGCAAAAAGGTAGTTTTTTTGGTAAAACTTAGCAGGTTATAGTCATAGAACAAAAATACTAACGTCACCGAATCTCAACAAAGAATTCATATCATAAACCATAGCATTAACATTCTACCCATCAGTATCAGAAATCAATATGAATGTTGATGAGTTGTTTTTTTTTTTATAAATGCGAAACAAATAAAAATAAAGGTCAATTTAAAGGTTAATAACTAAAACATTGCATTCTTTAGTTCAACGGCACATTGTTATTATGGAGGATAATAAATATTAGTGGTATGCTATTGCTTTTTATTAGTATCATATTTGTAACATCGATATTTTTGACTGAAACAACGTGCCATGTTGAAACAACAAAGCTAAATGTTTGTACCAACAATCCAGGGTTCAACTGCGCCGACAAGTTATCCCAACGATCCCTGCGTCACCGCACCTACCGTGGGGGATCCGTGTTTACCTGTCCCAAGCGAAGAGGAATCTTGCTCGGGCGGAAGCGGAAACGACTTCGAGCCAAAGTGACTGAATCCGACTTGGAAGCGACTAACGGAGTGGTTCACGCTATTAATAACCTGCTTCTGCCTCGCAAGTTTAATCTACTTCATTGACGTCATTGTGACGTACCTGACGTCATTGTGACGTGCCTGACGTCATCGTGACGTAATAGATGCAGTGGCGGCGCCTCTGTAGCCCTAGTCAAAGCGTACCGTGCCTATTAACGCCTAACATTTGAGACAGGCTCTCTACTGCTTCTGTGTCCATAATTCGTGCTCCGAGTATCAGCATATTCTATGTTACTTATTGTGCCTTGATAGCTACTGCCCTGCTGCATTCCTATCGCGTTCCCGTGTTCTTATACTGTGTCGTCCGCTTCTTGTGAAGCGTTAAAATCGAAATGAAAATGTTCCCATACCAGTATTTTGAGTGTCCAATCGTTTTTGCCATTTTTTCGCATTTTCGCTAATAAAGTATTCATATGATATCCAATGGTAATATTCGTATAGAGCAGTTAAAAGCCGATTTTTTTAAAAGACATTATTTATACGATACCCAAAATCAGGGCTTCCCAAACTGGGGGTCAATTTCACACAAACTGCTATATCTATTGTACTTTTTAAGACTTCAACGTTTGAAACTAGTAATCTTACCTGATTTGTGAACTGTACGTAAATACCACTATTGGGCAATCTAGTATAAATAAGAATGCGTGTATAAGCATACAGCGGGTAATGATAGGCATTTTACATTGGATTGTAAAACTGCATATGCATAGTTTTGCCTACCTTGAAGTCCTTTATATCACATCTAACATATGACTTCAAACTTTTAAGTCTTAACTACTCATACATTTTTGCATGTACCGCATGGCATATCTGTAGATTGCGCAAGACTAGTATATAAAGCGTAAATCATTTGTCACCTACACTGATAAAGCAAATTTTCAGTGATTAATTGCCCTAATAACTAACTCGGTGCTAAAAATAAACATATTTGACTTACGCTTATTGAACAAGGACTGTATTGCGGTAGACTGGTTTATATTGTTAGCAAACACTGGCAATTGTGATGGAGTAATCCCATAAACAAGTGTAATGCTTGCAATTTTATCCATTGGTTTGTGCAGTAAGTAGCTTAAAAATCAAAATTTCTTGAGTTAAGGTTCGATTTGGGTGGTTCAAACTGTGGTCGTTTAATACCACGACGTAAATAGCGCACAGTAATTTAATAAAACAATTCTCCTACAGGAGACAATAGTTAACTTAACCACAAAATTTGATAAATTCGAAAGATAAATCTAAGTTTAACTTGGCCATAAGCTATTCACTACACTAGTAAAAATGTAATCAAAGTAAAAATACTTTTAGGGTAGAGTCATAAAATACGTCATAGTAGCTTACATAATAGTTTTTAATGCGGGGAACGACGCATTTCTTCAATTTGTTATAGTTAATATCATGACAATAATACAGTGTGCGCTTATATCCCAGTGTAATAGAGCAGTTTCAATTATTTAAATCATGTGAATAGTGATAATAAGAGCTTGGTATAGATTTCGAGTGCTAAACTGTCTGATTGGCGACTGGTATCCGAATAAACTAACAGGCGCTACAGGTCAATGGCTGTGTATTGAACCGTCACCCAAAAGATCATGAGTATTAGGTGTTGTAAAACATAAATTCTCGTTTACTACAAATACAACAAGAAATCGGAGAATAAGTAATCCATAGGGGCTTAGACGAAAATCTTAAAAATATGAACGATAAGTCGTATAGTACAGAACCATAATACATTTCTCAGGGTGGAATAGAAAACTCGCACGGTATCCAATCAACCAAAGCGGGATTTTGTTCAAGTAGAATTGTTGCGATTGTGAGGTGTTGTGTATCACTAGCAGCTTTGGTGCTTGAGTTTGGCTTGTACAGTTACCGCCGAACGCTTGACATTTTGACATTTTTAATACGATAAGCACCTCCCACTGCCTTTCTGTCCTTTGCAACTCGTGCAAAGGTGAAACGTGACCCGGAGTTGTGAAATATAAGTGACCGTATAATCCAACACACTTGGCCTGGACCACTTGACCACTTTTATCTTCGTTGGTGTCGGTTGTATTGTACGTTGGAACGAATCATGTGAGTATTATCACTTGGAAGGTATCCAGGCTTGTTATAATGTCTGGGCGGTGAGAGAGAACGTCCACTTTCGTCCGTCGGAATGTCACCTGCGATACAAGATTCCGACTCTTATAAACAACTTGTAGATCATAGGATAGAGATAAATAAAGCTGAATTTGCACTTTTCGCTTTCAGGCGTTTTGGAATGTTGATTCAGACTATTTATCTAAGATTCAGCAAAAACATTTCAACAACAAGCAAATATCAACTGTAGTAAATTAATTGAATTTATCAATCCATATTATTTATATGTCATACAGTTTTTTGAAATAAATCATTTAAACATCCCAAATAGCCTAAAGTGTATAAAACACGGTCTTGTATTCCACCACACTACCGTACAAAAAATATTTTTTCTGTAAGAAAATCATTTTTTTGCAGGCTTACCTGTAGGAACTTCGGTAATCTGCATGTTGTAGTACGGCACGCTGAGGTTATTGCTTCGAGAAGCATCGAAGCGACGTCTTCTGGCCGGGTCTTCTGATGTCACCCCCGCGATTCGATGTGGAAAGCTGGTCCGGTCGGAAGTCGAGTCCGAAAAGGATATTTTTTTCTGCGGTTTGTGCGTCGGGCTCCGATTGCGTTTTGACCACTGGAGGGAAGCAGAGGGCTCACTTTGATAGTGAGATTCGTCGAATGGACGGAGGGAAAGATTTTTAGAATTTTCTTCATGTCTGTGGAAAGTTACGTCTTGACGTTCGTTGTGACGTGTGTTATAACTATAATGATGACGATCTGAGAGACGTTGTCGCACAACAGGCAGATTGGACTCGGGCAGGCGTCGACGTGAGGACTGCTGTTTGCTCGGGAAGCGATTTCGTGCTTGTCGCGGTGATGGAACCATGTTACGCGCGTGCCGAAGAAGGATCCTAGAAAGCGAATCTTCATTTTGAGAAGTTAGTTTTACTGCTTCCCGTGTTGTTTTTTGCGTTGTAGAATCGTTCGGACGATTTCGGAATATTTCGGAAACTCTCGGTGTTTTGACGATGGTCTCACATTCATGATCATAAAGTGGGTTGACACGATGGACGTGTGCGTCGTGGTATAACGGATATCTATCATTACCATCGCGGTGAAACGCACGGGTGTTTTGGATTTCTCTTGCGGGAAATCGATCTCTAATTTCCGGCGCTTCGTCCCTCCCAACCTCGAAAGGAATCCGACCACGTGTTCGTTGGTTCAAGTATGGTCGTGGTTCCCGGTAGTTCTCAATAAGAAAGCTGTCGTTGTAGAGTGGATTGTTAAGCCTATTTCCATCCCCACGGTCAAGACTTCCAAATAAAGATGGACTTGTCAGAGGAGATATTCTGTGGGTGATAATATGTCAGTAATATTATTCGGATTATTTTCCCCAAACTGCGTAAATCCCATCTAAAATATCAAGTAATTTACACGACTTAGAAAATTTTTATTTTATTATTGCCGATTTAGTTTATTTTTTTGTTTTCACGATGAAAACATGCAACAGAACCCTTTATAAACAATTGGAAACAGAAAAAAAGACGGCAAAACGACAGTCCTTAAGTACGAATCCAATTATTTATTGTGCAGTTATTTAATATACCATATACCTGCTCTTTTGTTCTACTGAGCATTGGCGGAAGATCTCTGCCACCCTCTTGCGGTGAGGTTTATGGTTGATTATATACACTAGGGGCGTAACTCCAGGAATCATAAGAATAACGATATCGGTCATCAGATCAAACCAGTAAGCACGATCGTTGGCAAAGACGCTGTACCGCAGTATATAGCCGACCTGTTTGTATGCAGAATGATACTGTTTGAGCCAATAACTCAGCGGGTATTCATATTAAATATTTAGTAAAACCAATTAAACCACTGGGTACAGGCAATGTCCGCCAATTGCCTTGCCCAAGGACACAATCCACTGGCTAGCGACCAGTTTTGAATCTGCAACCCTTGGGTAACAAGGGCTAACACACCCATCTTCGACCGGGCTATAAATATAAACTAACTTGCGGAAATATTTGAACTTACTGTTAACGGCAAGTATAACATCATCGTGAGTATTGAACCCGCAATAAAGAGTTTGCTGTACAATTCCCAAGTCTTTGTCTTCATTATGATGCATTGAAGGAATAACATTGTACATTCATTTCCCCGACCCTCCTCGTATCTGAACTTACGAGCGAATTGCGCGCGCACCATCAGGTAAGTCGTAACCAACATTATAGCAATGAGAAGAGTTCCAATACCAGCCGTCTGTGTTCAGTCAAAATTGATAAATTAACGACAAAGTTTTATTTGTTATACAATCATATATCGTTTTGTTTTGAGTGATTTAGCTAAATTTGGATTGAGTGATTTAGCTAGATTTGGATTTGAGTGATTTAGCTAGATTTGTTTGGAAAAGTATAATAGTCGGGTGTGTCCTTAGACAAGGCCCTTAGCGGACATTGCGTGAAGGAACGTGTCATATACAACACAACACACTTCAATAGCTCCAGTAACCCGACGGTGGGCGCGGGGTAATCAGATGATTGTCCGTGCTATGACACACGTTGGGCCTTTAAGGAGATATACATGAATATCCTTTACTAATTACGGTCGTGCGGCCGAATGGTTACCGCGACCGATACACATACCGACTTACATAAAAAACGGTCTTAGAAACGAACCCAGTATGGGTTCGAAACTAAGCCTGGTAAAAAAAGTTTAAAAAATAACCTATACTAAGACTAAACCTTAACGTACAAAGTAAACTAAAGCCTTAATGGTGCTGGTTTGAATTTGGTGAGATATCCAGCAGATTTTGAAGAATTCCTTGTAAACATATTGCGTTCCAATCCCGATGGCTGGTAGCGTGAATGACAGAACAACTGCAAACGTGGTGCTGATGAATAATGTCAACATGATGCCAGACACTGTGTGGGATCTGCGGAGGTTGGAAGCTTTAGATACTTCGACATTTCGTTTAGTTTTTTCGTTTTCTTTGTACTGACACCGAAAGTTTCGAAATCCAAGGTGGGGACGTCACTTGGGCCGTTTTATATATTATATGGGTCGGTATATGACACTGTCGTTTAGTTTTTAGTAAGATAAATTGTTTTTTTCTCTAGTAATAAAACAACAAAAGAAACAAATCACAGCCTAGGAACAGGAAAGAAAGGCTAAACAACCAGTCGTTAAAACACGTCGTAACAAAAGGATATAAATAATTAAATAAAGCGGACGCGGCCGTTAATAATAATAATAATAATAAAATCTCCCAAACTGTTGGGTTAGCAAAGCTATTGCAGTGTACTGTGTATTATTAAGACGTTCCTTTAATTTTATTTGAAAGCAATCAATCCAGTGAGTCCATGTCATGTTAGATAAATGCCTCGCCCAAGGGCGATGGTCTTATATGGCTCGCCCAAGGACCCCTCTTACCGACAGGGCTGGTGTCTAACCAATTAATCCACCCTGCTTGGCAAATAGCAACCTACACTACAGTTTCGTTATTGCTACAGTTAATGAGATTATTAGAGGTTTTTTTTGTCCCGCCCGATGGTCTAGCGGTTAAGTGCGTCGCCTTTCAGTCGAAAGGTTGCAGGTGCGAAACTGGTCGCTAGCTAGACGGTTGTGTCCTTGGGCAAGGCACTTTACGGACATTGCCTGAACCCAGCGGATTAATGGGTTATACCAAATTGAAGGAACGTGTCTATCATATACAACACACTGCAATAGCTCCGGTAACCCGACGATGGGCGCGAGGTGATCTGACGATTGCCCGTGTGATAACCCCCTAGGTTTTCCCATTCACGGGGATAAACATGAATATCCATATCCTAGGGTATTGATTTATTTATTAAGTTATGACCCCATGATGATGGGTTTGTCACTAAGACCGTTTGTATATACAAAGCTACAATAGAATCTGTCGCGTTAACCATTCGGCCACACGACCGTTCTACAGTTGGATATCCCCCACCTGAATTTGTACATTTGCCAACCAAATACGGCGATCGTCCGCTCAATACTTGCCACCGTAACAGTCACCAGAGGGAGGTAGAGGAAAACACCAAATAACAGCCCGGAAACCCTACAAGCGATGCCTCCTGTTTGATAACACGCACCGAAGTTGTCATCCTGGACCTGTTGTTTGAAATCATGGTCGTATAGGGTCTTTTATGGTTTTATATGGTCTTTTATGCTATTTTTTATAATCTTATATGTTTTTGTGTGGTATTTTATAATCTTTTATGGTCTTATATGGTATTTTTTGGTATTTTTGTGTCATATATGGTCTAATATGGCCTTTTATGATCTTTCATGGTCTCTCATGGTCGTTTGTAGTCTTTCATGGTCTTATTTTATATATAATCTCTCTTAATTGGGAAGTTCAGAACCAACCTTAGACGAATTTGATTTGAATACAAAATGATTTAGATTTTTTCCTAGCAAATTAAGATGATTCAGCTAAAAACATCTGTACAAATACAAATACAAACCCAAAAACCTCCGGCAACAGGATTGCAGACACGGACAACAGCTAAAAGGAAACTGCGTAGTTAAATAACTATTACGGCGTTAGAGTTAGTTTTAGGTCCTTGATCAACGTTAAGGTTAGATATGGGTTGGAGATTAGTGTTTGGGTCAGGGTTAAACTAATTATCTATAGTTTTAGTGAGCAGTTTTCCTTATTTTACACTTTAATGTTATTTTGTACTATAAATCCTATGCGGACGAATATCCGTTATTTGCCCATCTATCTTGATGCAAAAGACGGTCCAAACAGACGTATATAAACAGAGTCTGCATTTTGCATGGAGTTGTAGAGCAAAAAGGGCAATGAGCTTATTTACGTACACCGTCCCACGGCTCATTACAAAACTTTCAACACTATATTACCTTACCAAACTTGAAACTGTGTTGACGTGGATAGCAGTAGACAATCGTTTAATAAAAAAATGTCTAAAATGTGACATTGACCTAAAAAGTACCCTATTGTAATATGGGGCAATATGCCAAACATATAACTCATTATAATTTGAATGACGCATTAGAATCCACTGCGGCAGTTAAAAGGCTACTGCAGATGGCCTTTAAAACAGAATTCAATAGTACGGCCATCTTGTTACTGTGGCACAGTTGGACTAAACCCGAACACGAGTAACAAATCCACCCATCCATATTTAATGAACTTACAAAACAGCAACTTTGATTACTTACCGGTAGTTGAGTGAACTTGTTTGGAATTTCATTTTTCGGGAGCGACTGCGTAAATGCGAACGGAAAAGACAGAAGGTGAAGCGCCTGGGCATGAGTGTGACATCATTTGGTTATTTGTTGGGGGGCATATAGTTCTATACACAAAAACGGTTTCTTATTTTACGGGCCAAGTTTCAAAAGCATAAATGGCCC
>CH003424.1:752773-877364 GCA_000149265.1 Ciona savignyi
CTTTTGAAACTTGGCCCGTAAAATAAAACTTGTCGATCTCTGCCTTTACCATACTTTTTCTGTGCAGTTTCGTTGCTAGGCAAGGTACACTTAGCGGCTTTAAATAAACTTTTCAAAAGTTGTAGTGCTATCGATTCATGACATTACACTACAAGCGCTTCGCAACACCACTGTGGCTCTCCAGGTACTGTACTTTTTTGATTTCATTTGATTCAGCTCAAACCAATGATGGGCTCGTTGCAAAGACCGTTTTGTTTGTTTTGTATATTTATCGATAAATGTATCGGATGTGTTAACCATTTGGTCACACAACCGTACAAACACTTTTACACTGTCCGTGTTTTATGATTGTATTTTCCCTACCATGTAAAAACCAATTATCAACTTTATTATCATATATTCTACCACTGCAAGGCAACACATTTGCAAACCCATAAAGGAATTTAAGAAACGGTGGTGTAGCAGAATGGTTACCGCGACCGATTCATATGCGGCTCCTTTTATAGTGACGTGCCTATCATGCAATCGAAATCTAGCCCGGTAAATGATTAAACCTCAGGTGCTTACCGTCAATGTGCTGCATACGTTCGCAATCACAATGCATGACGTAATAAATGACGTCGCTCTTCGCCGGACTGTCGTCAGAATGACGTAACAAGAAAATATATTCCCGAACAACGCAATAGCCAGATAAATCTCAATGAATACCCGTTGTCTTGTCCACTATAGAAAGCAAATTAATTAAAACTTTAATTATCTTAAATAGGATAGGATAGGATATTTATGTTTTTCCCCGTGAATGGTAAAACCAAGGGGGTTAACACACGGGCAATCGTCAGATTTACACGTTTCTTTAATTTAGTAGAACCCATTAATCTGCTGGGTTCAGGAAAATACACAATCTGTCTATCATTTACCAGGTTTCTTGATTTCATATTTAGTTTTAAGTGGCCAAACTACTCGATTAAAACAACCCTTATAATTTTCTCCTCTATTTCTATTAGATTATATGCAATCGCAAATTTTAGGAAAAACCTGTTTAATAGAGCAATCAAGGGGCATTGTGTTTAATGTAATTAAAACTTTCGTGTTCTATACCAACCAATTCCAATTACACAATGTAAAGCTTCCATACAACACGAGATGTTGTGAATTCACATTCAGTGTATAATTCTATAAAACTGTATTTTCCTACCCAAGAATCAACTAAAAAATATTGCCATATTGTTACTATCTTTTTAAGGCAATCGACTAAATTAAGAGAGCTTTTAAAAGGCAGGGCCTCGAACCCACAACCAATAGGTTAATAAAGGTATTGAATTGCGGTTATATTCAACGATTATGGGGTCCTTTCAATATGTTCACATAATCACGTGTGGACCACGGCGTATTGTATTGTTGAATTATTTATCTGAACAAACTGAAGAATCTTGTTCGCATAGGGAAGCAGTTGGCAAGCTGTATATGTCACTAATTATCTTGTTATTATACAATTTCGTAATTTGGGGATAATGGTGTGGGAGGTAAGTACTTTAACCCGTGATGCGGTTGTTTGTAAGTATATACGAACGGTCGTGTGGTGAAAGGTCAGAAAGATTTATTCATATACACATGTCTACATAAAAATACTGGCTTAGTCAAACAGACAACAACAAAATATGGAAAATTCAAATGGCTACTGACATGGCTATTTAAACATATAGGTGTTTATCATATTCACAACTAAAATAGAACGCCTATTCTTCAAAACTTGGTCTTTCGTTTAACACCTTTTAAAATAAATTAAATAAATTGGCAATATCACATATGTATAATTTCATATTCACGCTGGAATAACAATTTTGACCAGATCACCCACGTTGATATGAGTTAGATGTAAATAAACATGTTGTAGATGGAACAGGAAAGGATGAAAAAACTAACAGTCGTTGAAACACGTCGTAAAAATTAAAGAGTATAAATATTAAACTAATGGAATCCACGTAAATAAGTTTTAGATGTTAATATCACCGTAACATCTGTCTCACCTGGGTGCAAGCGTCGACGAAAGTGGTGTTTACTAGAAGGGTTGTTACGGTGTCAGTGATATTGTAAGGTGTGGACGTTTTCTCGTTGAAATTCCCGTTTCCACTTGCGTCCATAGTACTCACCTCATATCCACTCATTGTAAACAACAGTTGATATTAGACTATTCTAGAAATAAAACATTGTTTTAACGAAGTATTATTTGTTAACACAAACCTACATAACTAACGAGGAGAACTACACGATCTAATAATTTTTTTAACCCCCTTGGTTTTCCCATTTACGGGGATAAACATAAATATCCTTCTCCTCCTATCCTATTCTATCCTATTTTTTCCGTTTAATTTTTAAAGCAACAATGAATATATGTTTATAAAGCACCATCGTATGGTTTTTATTGAGAGACCGAGAAAGGTTTTTATAGGTACGAAGGTGATTGGTTCGAGTTTCACTGCAACCGCAAATGATCTAGTTTGTAGTCGTGATTACAGCTTATAACTGCGGTGATATAATTTACAACATTTTCATGAATCACCGTCCGGTTACCAAAGCTACTTTGCTGTGTTGTGTAAGATCGAGATGCTCCTTCAATTTTGGTAGACCTTCATTACACAGGGTTCAGGCAATATATCCGCTTACTGCCTGCATTGCCTAAGGATACAACCGACCAGCTGGTACCCAGTTTTTAACCTGCAACCCTGCGACTAAAAGGCGACACACTAATCCACCACGCTACAAGATGGGACGATTGAATATTGAGCAATTGGCCGACAAGAAAATTCTGTGATTTTAGGTTTAAGATTATTGCAAAATTATCCAGAATACGTGGTACACAATGGAATTATTGACAAACAGTTCTAAACGATGTCAATAATTGAAATATCTGCGGAACTATATTCTTTCTATAGTCTACATTTACAGTTTTCGTTATATTTGGTTTATTTCATACCCATTCTAGAGTTTAAATAAAATCTGGCCTTGATAATCACCTACACAGCTTGTAAGGCTTTAATTTTCCCTGTACCGACCTTTGGAGGGTTCTACACCGACGCCATTAATAATGTAGTCCACTACGTTCTGAAATATTCATGTCCAAAACAACACTGAAAAGACGCTTATACGATATCCCTACACACGGTAAGTATTCTTGTATTTTGCAAAAGTCCTGGAACCTTAAACCAAACAAAAAGAGCAATATTTCTTAGAACATTAGAACAGTCTTTAAACCTTACATTTAACAAAAAAGAAACGATTTTTTTACAACAGACTTTAAATCTCAAATCAAACAATAAACATTATTTTTTGAACAGTTTTTAAACCTTAAATATAAGAAAAAATAGTATTTTTTACCCCACTTCTAACACATTAACAAAAAGAACCGGTAAGTACAGAAAAACAAAAGAAGTTTGAACTTGTATAGAAACTGATGCGTTGCTGATTATTTCTTATTTATCCACCACTCGACATCCTGATGCCAAGTCGGAGCCATCGTGGAATGAAAGGTAGATTGCGTCATTAGCTGATGACGTCAAACGCGGTGAATTTGAGGGGGTGACTGCAGGTGGAGCATTCGTCCCAAGCGCGGAAATGGTGGAGGAGATGCGACGAGGAATGGCAGATATAGCGCTGGCTATAAAAGTACAAGTGTTTAAGAGGACTGGTAACAAACTCGTTTAATTTAGTTGATTACTTAGGGATAGGATATTTTATCCCCGTAAATGGAAAAACGCAAGGTTAACACACGAGCAATCGTCAGATCACCTCGCGTCCATCGTCGGGTTACCGGAGCTATTGCAGTGTGTCATGTATGGTCGAGACGTTCCTTAAATTAAAAAAAACATTTCTAGATTTGGGCAATGTCCGTTGAGTGCCTTTCGACAAAACTATTAGTCAGCAACCAACCAGTTTTAAACCTGCAACCTTTCGGCTGAATAAGCTATATAAATATTTAATCAGCAGACGCGGAAGCAAGATCGCTTCTACCGAAATTGTAAAGTTAAACGATATAATTACAAACTATTGATGTAAAAACATTGACAACTTACCTGGGGGGAACACCACGTCGAGAATTAAATTTAACCACTTACGAAACTTTCGAAAGCTATAATTGAACCCGGTTTGGTATATATCTTATACCACCCAGAATAGGACAAACTTACCCAGACGGGAGCGAATTCCTGGGATATCATTATCGAACACTTCTTGGGTGTCAGTGATATTTGTTGAAGGCCTTTTGTACTGTACTGTAAGTAACATTTAAAAATGATACATTTAGAAAACAACTTACTGATAGGTCGTTTTATTTAAAATATAGAGGGTTGTGTAGTTTAAAAAAAGGCGTGGGTAGTTCAAAATAAAGTTGTTTAACCTGGAAAGGGTATAGTTTAACTTTGCTTAACTTGAAAATTGGATTCTTCAACTGAAAAAAGGGTTGTTCGACTTGAAAAAAAGGGTTGTTTGATATTAAAAAAAATATTGTATAGTTAAAAAATAAAGGAAGTTCATTCCTACCAGGGCTAATATACGTGTCATCAGTGTTGGATGGATATTGCCTCGGGTTTTGATTAGAAATGGGTGTGCTGGCGTCCAGAGCTCGACTCGGTTGAGGTTTACCTGCGATGATAATCATGTTAGTGTGTCAAAGTAAAAAAAACAGGAAATATTTTGATACAGGTAGGTCGCCTCTAGTTGTTTTACATAAACTAGTTTTAACTGTGATAATCCAAAATTGTAAATCAAGTGTGTGGAAGACATCTTTTTAAAAACGAGAAATACATATTTAATCGAATCGACTTGATTAACTTGAATCTAAAATTATAAACCCAAAATATGGTAAGACTACTTTGGTGTGACTGCCCTGCAATTTCATAGTAAATGGCCAAGAACCCAATTGACTTCCTACTATAACAATGCCAAAGGTGGTTAATATTAACGTTTATAACAACAGTTATAAATCTTTTCTTCAATGTGCCAAGTAAATAATGCGCAGAAATAAATTGACCAACTGACCGGGTGAGACAACCAGATCAGCATATTCCCCGGAAGGCTTAGTTGCTCTGGACAAGGGAGAAGCTAATCTGTGTGATGACCGAGCTTTGCCGCGACGGATGTGTGCGTACGTCATGTCCTGTGACGTCATAGATTCCGTTTCGTCTTCATTCACAGTGACGTGAATGGTTGGTATGACAACAGGGCAAGCACCTTTGTCGTGTAGCGCGGATATATTTGGTCGGTTGTTATTGTCGAAGACGATTCCCGTCTGTACCTGAATAACACGGGAACTATAATAATGATGATAATGATGATAATGATAAAAACGCCTTCGTAGTACGGGGGTTTTAACCACAAATGTTGGGTTTAGAAGTAATGAATGTGCAAATTAAAGTGGGATTGTATCAAAAGCTAGGGGGAGAAATATAGGGGCTATATTTCGGTTGACTTCCTCTATTTTTTTGAGGTGGTCACCATTTTTTGGCCGCACGGTAAGATTTCGTGAAAAAAATCGTATTTCTGCTGAGTAAATTCAAAAATAGAAATATCCTTCACCTGTCCTTGAGCCAAACGCTCTCTTCTTCGTCCAATTGTTACCAATCCTTCGTTTTTCGTCGACCTTCTTCTGTTCCATGCGGTCTTCAGCTTTCGCCACGTGACATACACCCCAGCAGCAAGCACAAGGAGAGCTAGAACCGTGGATACGACAGCTAGCGCTATTCTGTACGACCAGCAACTATCGGCAGATGGCGGTACAGGTAGAACGCTTGTAGACATGATTGTTATTGAAGAAATATTGTAGAGTAACTAAACCTGAAATAAATGTTTTTTTTAAATAAATTTGGCCAAGGGTAAAAAACGGATGAAAAAATAACTTTTAATCCATGTTATAACATAATGCTCTTTAGTTTACTGGTGCTAACATTTTGATTGCTACAGTTATTGTTGTGTGTTGTGTATTTGATCTAAAGGATTAAGATTATTTTATTTGAAGTTACTAGATCACGCCATGTTTCCCTTAGGACAACAGTGCAGAAAGCAGCCTGGATAAATGCAGAAAAGACCGAGCATGACCTCAGAACATACTCCCTACAGACTACCCGAGCGCAACCCACAAGATTACCACGAACAGTTGTTTTTTCGTATTTGCACGACCGAAAGCTTATTGCTGGAAATATGCAACGCTATCACGGGGTTTTAACAATACAATTCGCCCAGATGACGGATGTTTACAGTCAAAATGACAGATTTATGGCATTATGTTTCATGTTTCATATTTTCTTAAATCTGAACGATTAATTTCTAGATGTCATGTTAAGACGTCCAATAGCATATCCAGTAAGCCCAAACTGTGTAAACTAATACGATTATTCCTTTGATCAGAGGCGATTCACTACATTATACCAATTTTTTTTATCAGGTCGAACTTATTTAGTATTTTGTATTATTTAAGCGCTATTGTCCGTAAATAAAGGATTAATTACTATAGTTCTGATGCATCAACGGTTATTCTTGCATCATATATCCATTGTGACGGGACTGTATGGTATGGAGCAAAATAGAACGTGTGGTTAAGTTGCACGCATGAGACCATACCGTACAGCTGTGCATTTAAGTCTGCACGCTATGCAATGCGGCAATGAACTAGACCGATAAAGGCTATGGGGAGGTGATTGGTTAACCGTGGTGACGATAGCATTTTAAAGTTTAAACCAGCATTCTTTCGTACTAGTCGAGCTGATTAGTAGGAATCGCACAATTGCTGCGTTTCCCAGTATAAAAACCTTAACATGTTGCAACATTGATATAGGAAGTCTGGGAAATACAAGAACGCAGCAGATCTGCATGACTAACGAAGGGTGAACCGATACAGGAGGGGAGGCTTAAATATAACTGGTTGCTGAAATGTATTACACATTTGCCTAGCACTTACAGGGCACCTGGTGTTAACGGACTATATATTTGCTGACAATTCGCCAGTCGCTGCATTTCCCAAGTTTAGGTTTAGTTGCTAGTTAAGATATTTAATTATGACCATTTTGCAAATAAATTTATGTATAATTTTTAAGAATAAATTTATTTTTATTGTTAAATATTTTAGAAACTACTTATTTTTGTGGTAATTTTTTTTTTATATGTAAGCCAGGCTTAAGATTGTTTTAAAAACAGTTTAGTTCTGGTACTTATTAACATTTATAGGGACCTAATTTTATTCAGGTGGTATTTATAGAATAAAAAAACAAATTCTAATCCTTTATATTTCGTGTATAACTAATTGTGCATACAGGGAAGAAAAGTTTTAGTTATTAAAATATTGTTCATAATGAAGGGAGTTGTTTTATGTTTCGTAATTCTCGGCTTGACGGTTGTGTTGGCGGATCACCACCGCCCCATACTGGCCCACCTTAAGGCCAGGCTTGGTATGACACACAGCTGTATTGACGGTTGTAAAACCGAATGTGCACCACTAGCTACTTGTGCAAAGAGAACATGCCTTCGTACCTGCAGAACAAACCGGCGAGGTACGCGTTATATATAATAATCCAATAATACAAATTCGCTTCCTGTATTAACGCATATTATTTTATATAGAACATTGTATTACTTTAAATCGTGCTGTTGTGATGGAACTATTAAATATTTAACGCTTTTCTTTAATATAAATCTTTTTTTGGTGTTAAGTTATGGGTCGTATTAAACTTTTATTTGTTTCTTTGAACAGCTGGTGAGGACAATAAACACTGTATGATGAAATGCGTGTTTAAGACTTGCTTGAACCAGACCCCGGCTTGCAAAACCTGTTCCGCCCCTTGTATGCAACGTGTACGATCTTGCAAGTTCGCACACTGCGCTGCTGAGTGCCCAGCCGGACAGACCGTACCGCAGCATCTGTCTTCCGTACCGTGCCGTACCTGTGTTCTCGGGAATTGCTTCCAGGGCAACACCAATGCATAATTCATTTCGCATTGAGTCTGGTAACGGACTGATCATCGGTTCGAAACCCACCAGGCCCGGATAAACAAGTCCGACTCATGAATCTTATACCATGTCGTGTCATATTAACAGCGCTAAACGTGTAATATTTGTGCGCGCCCTTCTAATGCTATAATACACCGCTTCTACCGCTTCACTAACCCATGTTTTACACTTTCACCTAATAAACTTGCATTGAAAATACACCACTTGTGGTTTTCTGTTTTAAATGATCAATATTCAAATTATCCGTCCGATCGGTCTAGCGGTTAAATGCGTCGTCTTTTAATCGAAAGGTTGCAGATGCGAAACTGGTCGCTAGCTACTCGATTGTGTCTTTGGGAAAGGCACTCTACAGACACTGACTGAACCCACCAGATTAATGGGTTCTACCAAATTGAAGGAACGTGTCTATTATATACAACACACTGCAATAGCTCCGGTAACCAGACGATGGGCGCGAGGTGATCTGACGATTGCTCGTGTGTTAATCCCCTTGGTTTTCCCATTCACGCGGATAAATATCCTATACTATCCTATCCTATTTAGCCGTGTGGGTGAATGGGTACGGACTTAATAAGTGTAGGATGTAAATCGTATTACTCCTATAGTGTGAGCCTTGAATTACCACATAGAACTAAAGAAGTTTTTTTCTGGACATGGACAATGGGAATACATTTTAAGGTGTCAGATTAACCGTTTGAGTACTGGCTTCTACCAATTTTACTTTAGTATTTCTAGTTGTATCCTACCGTCACCGCCCAGTTCCAACATTGTAACCGCCTTTGTCCATCAACATCATTTGCAAGTAGACCTACCACTAATTTCAATTGTTGCCCCTTTCTTAACACTTTTACACTTCTATTACTCAACTTCGTGCTTTTATACAAGCTTAATGAGATATACATCATTCCTTAAACACTATCACTTTAAAGAAAATCATGGACCTCGATACATTTCGACTAAGATTTCCTGCGGTTCTTTTTGATTGAGATTCGCTCTGTTTTTTAAACTGATTCGCTGGGAAACTGAGTGGGAGGCTCCAAACAAATTAGCGCCTGACGCTGATTATCTCACTGCATCTCGTTGATTGCCCGGGGATTGAGTAGTAATTATGGAATTGCGCAAACAAAGCATTTTTTACCGGATAAGATTTGTATATTTTAAACGCAAAAATGACGTTACAAAAGTCAATGACCTGTCAATCTACATTCGGTTGCCGGTTTTATTTTTGTTTAAATGGAAATGCTTACATATACATCTCGTACATTACCCTTTTAACCAAACCAATGTCACAAACTATAGCTTTAACCCATTTCCGTATTGTAGAATATTTAAATCATTTTTAATTTGTTATGAGTAATTACTTTGGTACAACTCACCAAACGGTCCAACCTATCTTTGCGTAAGTTTAAACCGGTTATGCTACACCTTCAGGTATATAGATGGCGTATATCCAATTAATCGACGCTACTGCTTTTGCGGAACTGGCCACTGGTATTTTCTTGGTCTTGGTCATGGTATTTAAATTAGGTTTTCCTAAGTAGAAATGGTGATAATTTCCGAGTGGTTGTTTGGTTGCAAGAAGCATGTGCTAGGATACGAGTCAGTATTTTTGTTTAGCTGTGAAGTTTTGTAAAAGTGTCCTGAAAAAAAGGTGTTGATTGTGCATCTCCTAGCTGTTTTGTTGGGAAAAAGTTCCCGATTTACGGAGGATTACCAGCACAAAGATTTTTTTTAAGTAAAAATTTGGGTGGTTTTGATTTGGGTTGCAGATTCGAGTTTAATTTTTAATCTTAAATTGTGAAAAGACTTTCTGTGGCAGAATTTTAAGCGACAGCCATTTTGCATTGGAGAGATAGGGAGAATAATTGGTTGAACGTCCCTAAACGCGTAATAATCAATTTTAGCTATAAAAAAGGTGGTATAAATTCTGTGGTTCTATGACAGCCTCTACGTTGCTGCCGAGGGTAATGCAGCCGAAAGATCGTTCAGTTGTTCCAACCCGGCACACACGATTTAACGAGTGTTACCAAACTCTTGGATGCTGGAAGTCTTTCTTACAGTCGCTCTAAGTCTAAAGTAATTATTGGCTAACACAAAATGTTTTATTTTTCTCCTTTTCCTCAGTTAAGGTCTTAACAACAGCAACGTAAGGATCGGAACGAACGTAAAGTAACAACCATTTTTAGGGTGATTGTCCACCATTAACTCTTATTGAAAGAGAAAAGCGTTACAAATTGTACTAGATCGCATAGAAAGTAGAAGGTTACAATTACAATGATTCGGGCAAAACATGTAAAGTTTACACAGAAAGCTAACATTCGTAACACTGACAAACTAAAATGTATCTTAATATTGTATTATAGCATTATTCGGTTACCAATAAGACAATCATCTGTTAAACGTTCTAAATCTGCCAAGACATGGTATACGATTCATGGGTGTAATTTGTTCATCCGGTACTGGTTGGTTTCGAACCGATGATCGGTTCTTTGCCAGCCGCGTTGCGGAATGGTTAATGCATTGGTGTCGACCTGTAAGCAATTCCGGAAAACACAGGTACGGCACGGTACGGCACGGTACGGCACGGTACGGAAGACATATGCTGCGGTAAGGTATGTCCAACTGGACCCTCAGTGACGCAGTGTACCACTTTGCAAGTTTGCTCACGTTGCATACAAGGGTCGGAACAAGTTTTGCAGGAGGTCGCTTGGTTTAAGCAAGTCACGAACACACATTTCATCAAACAGAGCCTCTTTTTCTCACGAGCTGTACAATAAATCGTCCGGCCCGCTGGTCTAACGGTTAAGTGCGTCGCCTTTCAATCGAAAGGTTGCAGTTGCGAAACTGGTCGCTAGCTAGTCGGTTGTGTCCTTGGGCAAGGCACTTATTTATGGACATTGCCTGAACCCAGCGGATTAATGAGTGAATATCCTATCCTATCCTAAATTTAATATTATAACCAAACGAAAAAAATTGAATTTGTTTAAACCACTCGCACAAATGTACAACTGTTTCTTCATTTTTGGTTAATTAGTTATATATGTAGAGTTTAGTTTTATTTATATCTTAAAAAAGGCATCGTATTTGTATTATGGGACTATTATAATGCGTACCTATACGGATTGAACTGCAGGCTGCGATGCATGTGCTCGTTGAACAAGTAGCCTTTGAAGCACATTCGGTTGGACAATCGTCAAAACACCGGTGCGTCAAACCAAACCTGGCTTGGAGGCTGGACGTTGGGTGCGAAGGTATGTCGTGGTGATCCGCCAGCACAACCGTCAAGCCTAAATTCACAAAACATAAAACAACTCCCTTCATTATGAACAATATTTTAACAATTTAAACTTAACTCCTTTGAGTTTGAATTTAGTTATGCATACAATTTTAGCTGTTTTATTTAGCTGTGGTATAATATAAACGTTAATAAAACGAAATCCCTGTTTTCCGTCAAACTAAATCTCGGTCTCCCCAGTTTATGCTCTGAATACACTTACTTCCAACTTAAACCACATTTAAACTCTAGGCTATAGAATTTTGCCGGATGGATCTTAGGGGTCGCCAGGTTATATAACCTCGTCACTTGTTATCACGGGTCCTTTTTAGTTTAGTTTATTTTTTGTTTCCACGATGAATACATGAAGCAGGACTATTAATAAAAATGGAAAACGGGAAAAAAAGGCAAAACGATGGCAAACGG
The DNA here is from genome assembly GCA_000149265.1 of Ciona savignyi. Classification (NCBI taxonomy): domain Eukaryota; kingdom Metazoa; phylum Chordata; class Ascidiacea; order Phlebobranchia; family Cionidae; genus Ciona; species Ciona savignyi. Next base: position 764,469 of record CH003424.1, read on the forward strand.
TCGTTTTTTTCGTCAGGTGCTTTGACAGGGGTGATTTGTCCGCCCAAAATCATCTAGGAGTTAACAAATTGGATTAAAACTATTATGATAGCTTACATAACATAGATATGTTAAAACCAAAAAGGTATTCTAGCCGAGCAAAATACTTATTAAAAAAGAAATTCTCTGGTCACGTAAATTTATAATAAACTTTTTTACGGACACACTATTGTTTTTGTCCGATTTTTTTTTTTCTTTTTTTTTTTTTCTTTTTTTTCGTCAAACGCTTGACAGGCATGGCATGTCGCCCCGACATCTACCAGAAGGAAAAATAGAATCGCAATGAGACTTTGCCATTTGTTAGACAACATGGTCTAGATGAACAGAAACTAAAATTTTGGGAGATAAAACCAGGGGAATTCCCCTGGAACGTTAAAAACCAAAACGGTATTTTTTTCTAAAAAACTAGCTTTTTGGGGCATAGCGCTTAAACGGCAGCTCCAATTTAAATCAGATTTGGTAAAATGTAAGTGCATTAGTAACTGATTTAACACTTGGAAGAAATAAAAAAATTACCTAGGGAAATACCCTAAAAAATAACATTTTGTTCTCAAATTATGATTGTGACAGGCATGGCATAACGCCCTGACATCTACCAAAGGAATAATAGAATAGTAACAAAACTTGGTCATTTGTTAGACAACATGGTCTAAATACGCAGTAAAAAAATTGTGGGTGATAAATCTAGGGGAATTCCCCTGAGACGTTAAAATCCAAAACGGTTATTTTTCTAAAAAAATTAGCTTTTCGGGCCATAGCGTTTGAACGGCTGCTCTAATTTTGATCAGATTGAGTGGAATGCTGGATCGTTAGCCACCCTATGTCAATTAAAAGAAAGAAAACATTTACTTAGGGTAACTCCCTTAAAAACGAAGATATGTTCCTGACTCATGATTGTGACAAGCATGCAACATTGCACTGACATCTTCAACAAGGATTCGTCAAATTGAATTAAAACTTTAAGAATTGTTAGATAACATGACCCACATATGTAAAAATAGAAACTTATGTACTAAGCCCATGTGAAATTCCCCGAAGCCATCAAAAACTAAATCGGGCTGTTTTAGGAATTTAGCTTCATTTCACTACAGCGCTTGAAAAGAAGCATTAATTTAAAACATTTTTGGTGAAATGTTCGTAAATCTAAAACGATTGTTCTTTTTTTTACCTACACCTGGAGAAGAAGTTTGGTTTGATAACTTTGGGACCCATGCGTTTATGCTTGCAGAAACAAAAACTACATACTCATTGTATAAGAAACAAAATGTGGTTAGGGACCCTGTAGCAGTAGCATGAATATATGGCATACAACATGTGTTTTACAAATAGTAGTGGTTAAACACGTGGTTGACACTCTCTAGTTTTTGTAGGGATCATAGCACTCAAACTTAATACCCAAATTTAAATTAATTTTTTCTGATGTTAGTCCATTTACAACAGATGTTAAAATGGTAATCTATTTTTAAATTTACTTTAGGAAATCCATTTTCGAAATTTTGTTGGACGATACCGCAGTTTTTTGTTTTTTTAGACACAAAAAATTGGGCGATCGGCTAAAACTACAAGAAAACTAGCTACTATGGATTAGATTTTCCAACGATTTTTCAAATTTTTGACAAATAATCCAAGTGAAATACCTCACAGTCACAAATTTAACATTTGACATTGGTATAACTTAAATCGTCTAATCTAGATTTTTAACTTCAAAAGAACAGTGTGTCCAAACCTAATTTCGGGGGGTTAGTTCTAGCAAATTCGACATGTTTAAAATTTCAAAATGTCTAATCAACATAGTTTAAAATGCATATTAAAAAAAATGGAAACTTAGAAGAATGTTAACAAATACGGCTTAGATGGGCACGAATTTGACAAGAATATACTGTGAAAATGTGGGAGCGATACTTACAATGACTTCCTTTTGAATTCAAAGGAAACATATTTTGATTTTACTGCGTTTATTTATTTATTTATTACAACAAGCTAGTAAATTGCATGTGTTATCGCCATTTTATCGTTATGTACGGGTTATCAAGTCAGGTTGAAACTTTCAGGATACCGAACTGACATGCAATAAATCGCCATGACCTTTAATTTTACAAAAAAATCAAAGTAGGAATTCCAGTTATCGCACAAAATGTAAAAAATGTCCATTTTAAAATTATCCCTGGGTTGGAAAAGGAATATTTCCCTGGGATATCTTTGGGTTGAAAAAAAATATTTACTTAAATTTTTAAAGAAAAGTTACATTCCACGTTATATTCTTTGTATAAGATAAAAGGTTAGGAAAAAAACTTTTGTTTTATTTAGAAAATATAGATATTAAGTTTAGATTGGTAACTCTGGAACCAATTAATTTTTGCATGCAGAAACAAACATTATAAACAATAATAACATATATAGATATACAAGATAAATATATATATACTTATATGGAGTGTATGGATCAAAGTTTATGTGCTTACCTACATTTGCATTTAAAATGTTAAAAAGTTAAATATAAGAGTAAACACATGGTAATGGACCCATCAGTACAATTTAATACTTCGCTTGGGTTCAATGTGTAAAAACAATCATTAGAAGCGATCGCAACTAATCTGGTTAGAAAATCATAAATGTTAAACATGATCCACGTACTCGCTTTATCGCGATGAAGACGTTTTTTTATTGTGAGAGTTCCCTCTCGTGCCAGCCTAAGAGAAAAACACATCTATTTGCCTTCGAGCAAGCGAGTGTGTGGATTCTATCTAAGACTAGTGCCAGAATCATTTAAACGCCAGACAGTGTAAGCATAGTATACAGATTAGGTACCTCGTCGGAAGAACTCAAAATGTCGGGGGAAATGCCGGAATCTGCAAAAGGTGCGAAGTTTAATGTGAAAGTATTAATTAATTTTAATGTAGTAGTCAAAAAATTGTAGTGCATTGGATGCGGAACTAAAAGTTTATTGATCGCATTTACGAACTATTTAGTAGCTTGTGGAATCGCAATGTTTACGGACTTTGCTTTACCAAGTACATTAAACAACAATAATATTTTCGAAATTGATTTAAAAGTAACACAATGTATCTTTGTGAACAACACATATCGTAATTAATTTAATGATCTTTATGTAGCATTAGATATTTCTGTCCATTTTACAGATTATTCATCTATTCCTATTCTGGAGATGCACGGTAAAGAATTTAAGCTTAAATTTGATGTGTTTGAAGAAATTTTTGACAATGTTCGAAACCTACCCGTTGCTATTATAAGTGTGGCTGGACCATTTCGAAAAGGAAAATCATTCATCCTAAATTTACTTGCTAACTACTTATTGGAAAACCAGGTCAGTGGATATATATTCATTACAAAACAGTTATTATTTTGCTATACCTGTATATATTTCATACAGTCACTCAATTGGTACAAAGACGGGAACAAAAAACTAAACAATGTTTTTGGATTTCGAGGTGGCATTGAAAGAGATACGATTGGAATTCATATCACAAAGACACCTTTTATGCTGAAAGACAAATACGGAAAAGTATGGATATTGATATATCGAATGACAAAATTGTTACAGTATTTGCAATACATTGGCAGGAAGTTGCAGTGTTTTTAATGGATACCCAAGGAATGTTTGACATGCAAACAAGCTCAAAAGACTGTTCGGTAATATTTGCATTGAGTACACTACTCAGTTCGGTTCAAATTTACAACTTATCGGAAATGATTAATGAGAGTGATCTTCAGCATTTACAGGTCAGAGGTTTTATTGCGTTCGTTAGAATTTGGTTTAGTTAATGACACTGTACGTTCTTTAAAGACGACACCAACTTTCACATTTTATCCGTTAAATCAAATAACATCGATATTCCAATGCACCTGACAGAATGTGTCCAAACTTAAATGCGGTAAAAACATTGTTTTTTTTAAGTATAACCATTAAATAGATTTTATTTTCGATGTTCTTTTAAAAACACTCCTTATAAAACATATTTTTACCGAGCAGCACTTTAATTAGACAAACCTAATATAGATAATGATTTATGATGAGTGTTAATCTTTGGTACATTACATTATTTTCAATTGTTTACCAACAATACAAATAATGTCGATCTTAAACGTATAACTATATTTTCAGGTGTTTACCAACCATGCAAAGTATATTGCAGATACAAAACGTCACGTCAATTCGTCTACGTCCCCTTTCCAAGTAAATATAATGTGCTCACGTTACTTATACACGTAAAGTAATCCATTTTCCTTCAGGGACTTTTATTTTTGCTTCGCAACTGGGAGCAGCTGGATTATCCTGTAGGCTTTAAAGGAGGGGCTAAGTATCTTAGATGGGTTATGGAAGGCCGCATCGAAGAAAACACATTGGTTCGACGGAACCTGAAAGACTCGTTCACGGAAGTTTGCTGTGCACTAATGCTTCGGCCGGGAACTAAAATCTCAGTTCGGGGAGAACAAAGATCTGACGTCTATTTATCGGGTTAATATTGTTCCACATCGTATAATTGGCTTGTAGGCCTATACTTCTTAATAGTTGAACATATTACAGATATTGACAGCACGTTCATGAACGAGGTTGATGCGTCGGCCAAGTATTTGTTTGAAAAAGAAAACCTTGTCGTAAAAAAGTTAAATGGATGTGTACTAACCGTAGAAGGACTTATCGATCTTGTAATTGAATACACAAAAATTCTCAGTAGTGGTAAAATGCCCAAAGATGATACATTATTGCAGGTACTTTCAAGTAAAATTGCTTGTTTACATTAATACAAGTGTTAACCTTTACATTTTACAGAGCAGTGAGAGAGTTAGTTTTCTGGGAAAAATCAAACAATTGGAAACCGAATATAAGATAAACATCCAGAAAAGGGTAAATACAGACAGACATTGCAATTTTCTGTATATCTGATTCGAATCTTAAGAAAATGCATATTGATTTTACACCGTATTTGCACGTTTTTGTTTTTTTGTTTGCGTCGTGCTTGTACCGGCAAACTATGTTTCCAGCACAACAATAAACGATTGTCCAATCGGGATTAAATATTCAGTGATGCTAACTGACTTCTTCATATTCTCAATGTATTTCTAGATCGGAAATGCGGTATTGGATCCATCTCGACTAAATGAGTTTCACAGTGAATGCCTTGATTTAGCAAGGAAACAATTTCTAGAACACGATGTATTAGAGAAAGAAGAAGAAAGCAAAGCAATCTTGGAACAGATGAATAAAAACATCATGATTCAGTTTTTTAGCTTATCTGCCTGCAATAGTGGAAAGATGGTATGTTATATGGAAAATGAAGTTCGTTTAAATAGTTCTACACTTGTAATAGGGCTATGCATCACAAATTCTGCTTCGGGGTTGGCAGTATATTTTTATGGTAATCAAACCTATAACGAAAAATGGTAAATTATCTACCAATAATGTTACTATCAGTGTAGTCCCTCCCAATATCTCTGGTATTTTGATGTGTAGCCTATGGCTGCAAATGTGGGTGGTTGTATTTTAATATCTCTATGTTGATTAAATGTTAAATACTGTAGAGCTGTGATAATGTAGATAAAGCTTCTTTTACTTGTGTTATTTTTTCTTCTATTTTAACATTTTGGTTACAGAAGAATATTGCTATGCTTATCGACGAACAAATTACTGCTGCTGGAGAAGTATATTATCGGGAGTTGGAAAAGGTGATAAATCCAGTGTCAACGATGCAATGAATTGAGTATACATTATACATCTTATCCTAACACATTTCATTACCAGTTCGCATCAGGCCAATGGGTCGAAGACCTATCTTCCCCATTAGCAATTGCTACAAAAAAAGCAAATGCAGCGTTTGAAACGTCCACAATGATGTTTGATAAACGCTGGGTTAACGAGAGAAAGAATAAGCTGCAACCCGAAATGAAAAGAAAACACAAAGAATTCGAGATAGAAAATGAATTGCGGGGGGTATCTAAAAATATTTTTTTTGGCACTTAAAGTAAAATTAGGGGGAAAGTGTATTGATTGACTTTCGAATGGCTCTAAAGATAATCTTTTTGGATCAGAGTAGAATTCAATAAACCAAAAAATGTCTTGTTTTCACAAGACAATTAATAGGTAGGCCTACATTATATTTACTAATAAATATATTTATATATTCAAAAATTGAAAAATATACGTACAAGTAATAAACTCTTTTTAGATATTATGAAATTTAAAAGTCGACACATTTTTTATATTAATATAATTTAACATAGCTAACATTTTGAACAATTTAAGCAAAACAAAATGCAATATTCTGCAAACACTCCTGATGTATATTGTGCAAATATTGTTTAGTAATATATTTTGTACAGTCTAAACAACTTTTGTCACCGGGCTTAGTTTCGATCTCATGATGGACTCGTCACTCAGTCGTTTTTTTTTGTATATGGAAAGTTAACCATTTGGCCACAACGACAGTCTAAACAACTTTACACGCAGCGAGTGACCAAGCAAGCGATGTCGCTTCTTCTGGCAAAATCGCATCAAAAATACCAGGAGCTGATGAAAAAGGTAACTTTTGATTTTAAAAAAGATGATAAAACAAAACAATACCTGAAACCCGTCTGAATTTTCTTTATATACACATACAGACATCAAGTTTAATACCATGTGTAAAAAGTATGAAAAATATGATTTCATACAACACCTTATATTGATTATCAACCAGCACATCAAGTCGTAAAAGTCACAACACCGGTATAATGTGCAACAATAAATGAGCTAACACTTTTCAGTGCGGTTGCTTCCGAAAATATAACAAGCAGAAAATGGCTAAAGTGTACGTTTATAACTAAGCGACTGTGTCGTTATGTTCATATCTCATAAACTACACGACCGGAAGTGTTTAAGCGCACGTCAATATGCTTAATGTTATTTATTTGCAGGCAATGCTGGATGAAAACGTTGACATGACCGCTTGCTCATGATGATAGTATATTAGCTGCACTCACAGTTTTTAACGATTCCGTTGTTGGAAAAGACACGAATTATAAAGCAGATAAAGAAAAAATATTGACCAGAGAATTATTAGAACAATATTATGTCTTCCAAAAACGTCACGATAAAGTGAGTCATGATTTTGAAAAGTAATGACTCATACAAGAAAGCTTTTAATTTAGCTTTTATACAGCTTTCTGTCCGCATATTCGGCTAATTAAAGCAGATAGAAAAACCGTTCTGTTTTATGGTCAATTTTCTAAATATTTATCGTATATATTTATTTAATAATTTATTATGCCTACCCAACTTATTAAATGGTTTAAAAAATAATATTTTAGTCAATTATAACTCGAAATTTTAACTGTAAATTCGGACGCCCAACTATTTTATGCTCTGGGTTAGACTATTTATCATATTGTATTATAAATTGAATACACTATTTAAGTGATAGGCGATGTATGTGTTACCATGCTGTTTCAAAATACTACGCCCATGTTGGCCGTATGCCTAGCGCGGCCATGGATAAAGGCCGCACTCGAAAGAACAAAGTCAAATATATTGTTTGTTTCATTTCAAGGAGGCTAAGCAGATCGAACTTGAAAAAATACTTCAAAGGGCAAGAAAGGAATACGAGGATCATGTAAAACAGGTAGAAACGATCGTTTTACCTTCTGAGCCTTTTAAGTGTGACCTGCGCTTGCGTTTGGTAGTTAAAAGGACAATGTAGTCAATGTGTCCTGTGTGTTAAGACAATATATATGCTTTTATAGACACAAACCTAAACCGGTTAAAATATCTTTAAAGGTTTTAGGCGAAGAATATTTGACGGAATCAGAACTACATTCCGTACACGATGAGGCAAGAACCGTGATCATGGCAACGGTAACAAATGTTGTAGCGCTTGGTTGTAACGAGTCGTTTGTTCAGCTGTGCAAGCAAAAAGTTGCAGAACTGTTGGAGGAAGAACTTAAATGCTTGCTCGATAAAAACAACTGTGCGAAGGTAAACTCGTTACAAGTATTTCAAACATCGCATTTGTTTTAAATTTTGATCGTAAGTACTTTGTTTACCAGGTTCATTTTTCAACCGTTCGACAGGCCTTATCTAACATATATAGATTTACAAAAATGACCAAACTTTACATTTTCTACAGCTTGAGGCGGAAAACCAACTCGTTGTAAACCGAAAAGCTTTGGCAATGGATTATTATGAAGAAATGATGCATGTAGGGATGCCTAATATCTGATTAAGCTCGTGTTATAAATATACAATCTTAAGTCAAAACAAACAAAAACAGATAACAGTATATAACAAGAAAAAAAGTCACTTGATTTTATGCAAACGAGAAGAAGGCGTATAGCAACGTGGCAACAAAAGTAATACATGGATGTTGTAAGAGTATATATATAAACTGAAAATCTTAGCAGTTCTGGCGGTCTTTAAACTGGAAATATTCGCAGTTGTCGACTTTATAAATCCATTTTAGGACGAATATGTTGATAATGAGGAATTGCGAAAGAAACACGGCGAAGCCAAGGAAAGAGCGTTGAAAAGATTCTCTCATTTTAACACAAACAGGCTGGAAGCGTTTGAGCAAAACATGAATGAACTTGAGGAGGATACAGAAAGACATTTCCAAATGAATATGAGAAGAAATAGCAAACGTGGGGTAAGTTGTGTACTTTTATGTAGACAAGGTCCTTTAGGTGCTATGTACAAAGACACCAACGACTAGCTTCTGATTTTGTTTTTGTTACATTTTGGTTGACAATAGAACAATCTACCCGTTGGTCTTCTATGTCACAATTTGACCCAACGAAATAATTAAGTGTTGTCTGCACAGGAACTAATTCGCCAGAAACTTGTTCAATTTTACGAAAAAATGACAGTGGACTATTTGGACAAGATGTACGAGGTATGTCACGCTTTTGGCTATTATAACGCACTCTACTTACTAGTGAAGGATAAATTTGGGGAAAGCACAGTATACATTATAACTCCTGTTAGCGTCATATTAACCTCGTTGCAGGACGATTGTATGGTATTAAATACGAGAAATAATTCTACAATTTTGTTTAAATTCGTAAACCATAAGATTAATGCAATTCCACTAAATTATCTGACGCCTTACCTGTGGAGCTAAGCAAACCTTATTCCTTAAATGTTTCTTCATGTAGGTCACAAGAAAACGATACTCAAACAATAACACTCTTCATGAAATGCACGAAAGTTTTAAGGCTGCAGTTATACATGAAATCAAAACGACCGTCACCTTTGAGAACATTCAACAAGAAACCATCAACATTTGCTGTGCTATTTTAGAGGAAAGTTACGAACAAGTGAAGAATGCTCCCAACAACGACGGGCAAGGCGGTAAATCTGGTTTCGTTATGAATTTGGGAGCAGCGATTGGGGCATTCATTCGCCGATCAAACCGACCGAAAACAATAGAACAAGACACAAATGCGTCCTGTTTTCCGTCAGTCATTTATCTTAGGAGCCTAAACATTGGTGAGAAATTGGAGAACATTTAAATAAACGTTACATTTAAAATAATATTTCAGTTAGTTTGGTGTGAAGCGTTTTACATATAATTAATTCTTTTTTATTGCAGGACAAATATTTTAATGTAAATAAAGTAATTTTATTAACCTTGTATATGAATGTACTATGACATCTCTTTTAAATAGTGTAAGTCCTATTATATTCCGATATTTGTAAATGTATTGTATCTATTTGTCCTAACTGCTAACCCTAAATGTCTCCTTTTCCAGCATGAACAATATTGTATTTTATGTGTTTAAAGATAAATTAAAAACCATCCAAAATGTTATACCTGTCACATGGTTGTTTAACTACGCAGAAACATGGCACTAACATTGTAATATCTGATCCCGTCTCTTTAAAGCTTTATATTTAAATTAAGTTTGCCGAGAGTTTGTTGCTTGGTTGAGCATACGATATTTAACGAGTTGTTATTGAGGGGAATGACAAACAATGGGAGGAAAATCAAATAGTTTCTGCAGTTTTTCTTTACAAACTGATCCCATATTTGATAGAATGACTGCGATAAATCCATGCACTGCAGGCCTAGGGCACACAACAAGTTACTATGATCAAGTAATAAAGCGATTTTATGACATCGTATGTTGAGTGATTGCAATTCCAAAGAGTTAATGGTTCAGAACAACGACCTATTGTTGTTTATCTCGGCACTTCAACAATCTTACATCGTGCTTATTACGGCCGAATTGCTGGTTTTAAAACTTTTATTTTATGGAATTCTATTTAAGTGTAAAACGTTTGTTTTGGCAAGAAGGGAACTCATGGGTTTCTGAGTTACCTATCCAAAATTTATATCTGTGTGTTCTGCATAAAGTATTAACATTGGCGTTCTACAAAACAACAATAAAAACAAATAAAAAAGCAAACATCTCTAAAATAATGAATAAAACTGGAATATTTTAATTAATGTATTTTTTATTTTAAACTTAATATTATTTTAATTTTTTTTAATTTAAAGTAAATTAACCTTTATAGTTCTAAGATATTCAAAAACTTAAAATATCGGCAACAAAATGCCTAAAATGTGGCCAAAAATCGTCGTGCTTATATTCTCGGTTCTGGGGAAGTTTCCCTTTCGTGATTTAGGATAGGATAGGATAGGAAATTCATTTTTATCCCCGTGAATGGGAAAACCAAGGGGGTTAAAACACGGGCAATCGTCAGATCACCTCGCGCCAACCATCGGGTTACTGGAGCTATTGCAGTGTGTTGTATATGCATAGGAGGATATTCATTTTTATCCCCGTGAATGGGAAAAACTCTGGGACCCATGCGTTTATGCTTGCAGAAACAAACTACCGTTACATACTCGGTGTATAAAATACAATTTGAGGTTAGGGATCCTGTAGTATGAATATATGGCATACAAAAATGTGTTTTACAAATAGTGGTGGTTAAGCACGTGGTTGACACTCTCTAGTTTTTAAATTATTATTCGATTGTTCTGTTTTTGTCCGGCCCTGTGGTCTAGCGGTTAAGTGCGTCGCCTTTCAATCGAAAGGTTTCAGGTGCGAAACTGGTCGCTAGCTAGTCGGTTGTGTCCTTGGGCAAGGCACTTTACGGACATTGCCTGAACCCAGCGGATTAATGGGTTCTACAAAATTGAAGGAACGTGTCTATCATATACAACACACTGCAATAGCTCCGGTAACCCGACGATGGGCGCGAGGTGATCTGACGATTGCCCGTGTGTTAACCCCCTTGGTTTTCCCGTTCACGGGGATAAACATGAATATCCTATCCTAATATATCCTTCTAACCGAAGTAATCACTACACCATTTGTGACTTACTTATTACTGTACAATTGTACTGCATCTTAAAGTCTTTAATATGACAGAAACCTATGTCATAAATTCGCTTTAAGCATAGTAACTTGTTGTGTGCTTTAGGCCTGCACTGCATGGATTTATCGCAGTCATTCTTCCAAATATTGGATCAGTTTAAATAGAACTTCAGAAACTTGATGTCTTCTCTTCCATTGTTTGTGCTTCCCTCAATAACAACTCGTTAAATATCGTATGCTCAACCAAGCACCAAACTCTCGGTAAACTTAATTCAACTATAAAGCTTTAAAGAGATGGGACCATACATGCAAATGAGATATATATTGTTGCGTATTAATGTAACTAGACACAGTAAAATCACCAAACTAAAGCTATTGTACGGATTCTTGTATTTTGAACCCAAAACTGTATATCCAGTATGCGGACAACAAAATTACCACTACAATATTTTAATCAAGATATATATAGTTCTATCTCTTATTTAAATACCATAAGATAATTAAAAGCTTCTACTTGAATACGAGACTTATATATCTCTATTTAAATAAATTTCTGTTACTTTATTTACAAATTTAATTAATAAAATATTATATAATGGTTTGAAATAGATATGCAATCACTTACAAAGATATTGCAATTCTTTTGTATACAATGACCCCAGAATGAAATATCAAAAAATGGTCTGTGATTAATCTGTAGCCCAACTCACTTCATAATGCATTAATTGAGATAATCGAAGCGCAATGTTTAAATTGCCGATTTTAGTTACCAATTTGCAGCCTTTTAAGGAACATGATTGATGGTAGACCGGAAACATTAAGGTTCTCTTCGAATGTTTTTGGTAGCTCTGTCAGACCAAGGAAAGACCCTATCGCAGTTCCTAATTTTCTAACATAACCAGGTGTGTCAACAAACCCGTCATCGTAGGGAGCATTTTCCACCTGTTCGTAACTTTCCTCTAAAATATCACAGCAAATTTTAATGGTTTCTTGTTGAATATTCTTAAAAGGAACGAATGTTTCAATTTCGTGTGTTATCGCAGCCTTAAAACATTCGTGCATTTCATGAAGACTACTGTTGTTTGAGTATCGTTTTCTCGCCACCTGGAATATTTGATTAAATAAGTCCAGCAGGTTAATTCTTCTGTCAGGTGGACAGCAGTACGTTTATGGAAGCAAACCAACACCAAACAACTTGGATATATTATTTATTTGTTTATTTATCGGACGTTGCTGGAATCGAGTGGTTTAATAGATTTAACAAATTGCAGAAAAATATACCCAGTGTATTTAATACTATGCAATAACTCGGAAAATCCTGTGGACAAGATTATCTGACGATTACAAGTGTTATAACATCCTTTACGTTTTTTTATTCCCGGAAATAAGCATTTGAATTCAGTTAAATTAATAGCGAGTGTAGTGTGTTATAATAAAAATTTCATACCTCGTACATCTTGTCCAAATAGTCCACTTTTAATTTTTCGGAAAATTGAACGAGTTTGTTGCGAATAAGTTGCTGTTCAGATTAGAAATAGATTAGTTTTTGTCTGTTGGAAAACATTTGGTATTGTGAGCCTAATGGAAATTGCGTATGTCGTCTTTTTTTCGTGAAGTCATAAAATTCAAAATTAATCGGTTGTGTTTTTGAATACGGCACTGAGCAGACGTTGTCCTATTAGGCCGATTAATCATCTTATGTGTTGACTATTAAGTGTGACAATGAACACGTCGTATTAAGTACATTATAATAGCCCCCCTTTCCAGACTAAAGGTACAAGGTGATCAGACAATTTCCCGAGCAATAGTGCCTGCGTTTTCATGAGTATTATAAAATACAATCCCAGTGCATATCTTACCCCATGGTTGCTGTTCTTTCTCATGATCATTTCAAAATATGTTTCAATATCTTCCTCAAGTGCCTTCATGTTTTTCTCAAACTCTTCAAGTGGTTCCGTTTTAACGAGAATGAAGCTCTTTAATGCCCTTTCCTTGGCTTCACGATGTACCTTGTTTAGTTTCTGGATATCGACATATTCGTCCTAAAATGGATTTACAATAACATTAAAGTTTGCAACCTGTGATATTTTTTCGAAACTACTAGTACTGACTATTTATTGGTGTAATAATGCGGCTAAGGAGTAATAATTTTCATATAAATCGGAGATTTTTTTTTCTACTTCGATATTGTACACTTGTATACAAAACGAGCTGGATTTCTTTATCAGGTCAGTCTACCTACATGTATCATTGCTTCGTAATATTCTGTTGCCAACGATTTTCGTTTTGCGATGAACTGGTGATCTGCTTCTAGCTGTCGTGAAACAGTTCATTTTTTTATAAACTACTTAGAGAAATATAGTTTTGGGAAAATTGTTTACAGCTAAATAGTAAACTTGGCCGATTCAATAATTGCACCCATTTAAAAAAATGAAAATTTAAAAATGTTACTGATTCGAAATTTAATCCGGTAAGAATATACAAAAGATTAAAATTTGAAACAAAATTTCGGACATAATAAGATAATTATGATTTGTTTTTATGTTTGACATATCCACAATAATGTTTGAATTATTATCTTTAGTATAAAAGCAATTAAGCTTACCCTCGCATAGTTGTTTTTATCGAGCAAGCATTTAAGTTCTTCCTCCATTAGTTCTGCAACTTTTTGCTTGCACAGCTGAACAAACGACTCTTTACAACCAAGCGCTACAACATTTGTTACCGTTGCCATGATCACGGTTCTTGCCTCGTCGTGCACGGAATGTAGTTCTGATTCCGCCTTATATTCGTCGCCTGTAGCCTTTAAAGGTATTTTAAACCTTGCACGTTAGATGTCCTATACCAGGCACGGGCAAGATATGGCCGATGGGCCGGGTCCGGCCAGTGAAGGGACTTGGATCGGCCCGTAGACTGTTTCTAACCATACCCTGTAATTAAGATATTGAATACTATTCATGTAATAATCTGGACAACTAAGGACTTTATTTTCCCACATCTGGCCGACAAGAGAAAATTACCCACCTCTGACCACCCCTGCCGACAAAAAAAATTGCCCACCCCTGTATTATACTATCCGATCGTTCTAAAAAGGTATAAAAAGTTTTACCTTTTTCATATGATGCAGGTATTTCTCCTTTACATTTATGAGTATATCTTTCAGATCTTTCTGCTTCACTTCCTTTTAAAACAAACATTTTATTTTATTTTTCGGCATATGAAAATATATGTCTTATATCATTTAATGTACATTAATAAGATCTAAATGCGGAATCACCGCAGAAATTAAACGTTTTTATAATATATCTTAACATGCTAATGTTTAAATTTATACTGTTTTATTTTTAGGTTTATTTTAGGGTTTTCCACTTTTTTTTAAATTTAAAATAAATTGTCTCTATATCGATTGCAAATACAAAGAATATCAGCCAAAAAATACTACAATGGGGAAAGACGACTTTCGTGCATATATTCTTGGCTGTCGGGAGTTTACCCTCTAATGATTTACCCTAAATTAGCCACATTCTTATACATTAGCTAAGACCTTAAAGCGATTGTCCCACATCAGTATAGCAAAATATTTAAAATTACTGTGCTGAGGGTTCGTTTGCAAATTAGAACTTAACTTACGTGTCGTTTTTGAAAGTCATGAAACCGTTGCATTATTTTCCGGATGAGTCTTGTTTCTTTATCTGCTTTAAAATTCGTGTCTTTTCCAACAACGGAATCGTTAAA
Organism: Ciona savignyi; assembly: GCA_000149265.1. Taxonomy (NCBI): domain Eukaryota; kingdom Metazoa; phylum Chordata; class Ascidiacea; order Phlebobranchia; family Cionidae; genus Ciona; species Ciona savignyi. Next base: position 779,559 of record CH003424.1, read on the forward strand.
AACCGTGAGTGCAGCTAATATACTATCATCATGAGCTGCGGTCATGTCAACGTTTTCATCCAGCATTGCCTGCAAATAAATAACATGAAACATATTGACGTGCGATTAAACACTTCGGTCGTGTAGTTTATTTAATATTATAGACAAAAAACATATATGATTAGTAATACCTACACTTTAGCCACTTTCGTTGCGTTCCCATGGATTATGAAGGACCGATAAAGAAAGCTAACTATGCTGCTAACTGATAATCAGTATAGTATACTAAACTTAATATTTTTCAAGAAATCAAAGCGTACCTCTTTCATGAGTTTCTGGTACATTTGATATGATTTCGCCATAAGTAATCGCATTGCTTGCTCGATCAATGGCTGCGTTAAATAAATGGGTATAACAATTCCCTGAAATCGACTGTATAATATATATTACTAAAACATAATAGCACAATATATGGGGCACTAATATATTCTGCATTACTTATTTACCAAGATCAGTTGTATAATATATATAGATTCAGATGATATATATATATATATATATAGTTAGTATGTACTAATTGTAAAATTACTCTATCTATGCCTTTATCTATAGATAACTACCAATCAATATAGTGTTTATCATTGTAATTGACAAACAATTTTTTAGTTGTACCCTCCGTTTCTCATTTTCTTTCTCAAATTCTATGAGTTGTCTTTCCATTTCAAGTTGCAGCTTAACTTCTTCATCGTTGTTACACTTGTCAAACTCTATCGCAGACTTCTTAAACGCTTCCTTTGCTGTTCTTGCAGCAATTTCTGATGAAGATATCAGATTTTCTACCCAATGGGCTCCTGCAATCTAGAAATAAGATATTTAACGTTACCAAGTACAATTTAAGCTGATTCTTGTCGGTATGTATTAAATTATTAGGTAACATTGTTGAGTATGTCATTGAAACAAATATGTGTATCCAGGTCCCAAGTCAATTTTATTAACCTTCGCAAAATCAAGGACTATTTGAGATTTATATTTGAACCAAACCATACATAGGTTACTGACTAAGAGACTTCAGTACGCCAAATATAAAATGACTTAGTTCAATTACAAATTCGAGTTCAGTCATTTTGGTGTTTTAGAATTCGGCTTAAAACTGTGTAGCATTTCGTATAATCTATATTTGTTTTAATTTATTTTATGTCCTAAATATTTTGTGTTTTACGTCGTTTACTTTTGCATTTAAAGTTTTCCGACTCTCACATATTATTACCCGTTATGTAATTATCACCCTCTACGGGCCTTTGTATTTTGCCGTTTAAATCGTTAACATAGTTTTCCCACCTAATTCCCCACAGTAAGTAAAACGTGCAGATGTGAAACGTCTCGCACGTAAACTTCTCGCACCTCGTAAATGCCCTATATATATTCTGGAAAGTTGAATAAGATAATGTAACCTACTATATAACCTACCTCAACCTAAGTAACTTGCGCCAGACTATATAATTCGCATTTAGAATAAGTAATCTGCATTACAATATTTAAAGACGTAAAATACAATTATACTGAACAAGGAATCTGATTTTGGAATTGAGAAAAGATTAAGCAACGAAGAAATATTGGCCACTATAATAGTTAGTGGACGTTCTGTGGAGAGTAGACTTTCCGCTGCGCAGCTCGCGAAAGACCGTTAGGCAGCCAGCCTAAACAAGCTCAGCTAACGTCCCGGTCAGTAAACTACAAAAGAAAGCGCGAGCCTACAACTGCAGTCATTGCGAACACTAGCGTTGGATTTATTACCTTTTCCAACTTCCGATAATATACTTCTCCAGCAGCAGTAATTTGTTCGTCGATAACCATAGCCGCGTTCTTCTGTAATCAAAACTCTACATGAGCAATCAAATATAGTTTTTTTTTATAACGCAATAAGATGTAGGCTAACAATTGTTTTGACACAAATAAAGGCGGTTCTGTCCTTATCATTACAGCCCCGTGGATGGTATATAGGTAACCAAAATTTGCCTGAAGTAAAATGTACATTGTATCTCTTCAATTCGAGTGACTGAGTCCAGAAATTATGTTTGTTATTAAAATAGATATATGTGACCCTCAACAATTTTGTAAGATAAAAATATTTACACAATCCATGCACGGTCGATAGCAATCTTTAACAACCAACTTCTAATCTCAAGGTACATACCCTCTTTTCACTATTTAATGCAGATAATCCGAGAAATTGAATCCTGATATTAGCAATCATTTGTCCCAGACATGCTTGGCTTTCTTTTTTATCATCAAGTACATCATTGATTTTAAATTGTTTTACTGCTGCATCCAGGCATTCAGAGTGAAACCGTTTTAATGTTGAGAGATCCCATACGACATCCCCAATCTAAGAAATTTAACATAGTAAACAATAATTGAAAATAAATCCCTATGAGCATTTCGGTTTAAAATATGTTCTACAAATCACCAGCGTGTCAGTAGGCCTAAGCATCATTTAAAGTTTTATCCGGAGGGAACAACCGCTTCTTGGCGTTCTAACGATACGGTACAAAATTATTATGCGTTTCCTAATGTTTATATTGAAAATTGACCAAAAATATTGTCAGACATATAAAACATTGCAATGACTGTATTTACCCTTTCCTGCATGTTCATCTTATACTCGGTTTCAATTTGTTTGATTTTCCCCAGAAAACTAACTCTTTCACTGCTCTGTAAAATGTAAAGGTAAACACTTGTATTGATTTGGACAAGCATTTTTTTACTTGGACGTACCTGCACTAATGTATCAACCTTGGGCAAGTCACCGCTACTGAGAATTTTTGTGTATTCAATTACAAGATCGATGAGTCCTTCTCCAGTTAGTACACATCCATTCAGCATTTTTACGACAAGGGTTTTTCTTTCAAACAAATACTTGGCCAACGCATCAACCTCGTTCATGAACGTGCTGTCAATATCTGTAAAATGTTCAATAAATCATCTATTTAGAGATATACAAGCCTATTATACGAAGTGTAACAATATTAACCCGATAAATAGACGTCAGATCTTTTTTTCTTCCGAGACGATATTTTAGTTCCTGGTCGAGGCATCAGTGCACAGCAAACTTCCGTGAACGAGTCTTTTAGGTTCCGTCGAACCAATGTGTTTTCTTTGATGTGATCTTCCATTACCGATCTAAGATACTTGGCCCCTCCACCAAAGCCGTATTCAAAATCAGGTTGCTCCCAGTTGCGAAGCAAAAATAAAAGTCCCTGAATAACAATTAATTTATGCCTGAAATAATAAAACGTGTGGAGATTATATTTACCTGAAAGGGAATGATGGACGAATTGAGTTGATGTTTGCACTGGGCAATATACCTTGCATAGTTGGTAAATACCTAAAAAAATATTGTCTGCTTAAAAAATGAATCTAGATAAGCAATACATTTGGTCTTTTTTAGCCGTTTTAATCTACAACGCACAGTAGTAAAATAATATTTGGAACCAAATTAAGCTAATAACACCTATCACGGATCTTACATATTATAACGGGTTTAGTTTTAGTTTATTTATTTTTTCCCCAGTTTTAAAAAATGGCAAACGAATATAATCACGATACAGGAACGGGAAAAGACGGCAAAACGAACAGTCGTTAAAACACGCCAGTAAAAAAACTACTTAATTCGTATGTATTTTAGTTCCTAATAGGATTGCTTCAATCAGGACAAATTGACCTGTAAATGCTGAAGATCACTCTCATTTATGATTTCCGATAAGTTGTAAATTTGGACCGAACTGAGTAGTGTGCTCAATGCAAATATTACCGAGCAGTCTTTTGCGCTTGTTTGCATGTCAAACATTCCTTGGGTATCCATTAAAAACACTGCAACTTCCTGCCAATGTATTGCCAATACTGTTAACAATTTTGTCATTCGTTATATAAACAACCATACTTTCCCGTATTTGTCTTTCAGCATGAAAGGTGTCTTTGTGATATGAATTCCAATCGTATCTCTTTCAGTGCCACCACGAAATCCAAAAACATTGCTTAGTTTTCTGTTCGCGTCCTTGTACCAATTTGGTGACTAATGTAAAAATATTAATGAAGATATAGAACTGCTGTAAAGATATGTCAGTTTTGCAATCTCATATCAACTGACCTGGTTTTTCAATAAGTAATGAGCGAGTAAATTTAGAATGAATGATTTTCCTTTTCGAAATGGTCCAGCCACACTTATAATAGCAACGGGTAGGCTTCGAACGTTGTCAAAAATTTCTTCAAACACATCAAATTTAAGCTTAAATTCTTTACCGTGCATCTCCAGAATAGGAACCGATGAATAATCTGTTAATACCATATTTGGAGAACTTCAGTTATTACAGTATATGTGTACTTTGCTTTATTTTGAACCTTTTAAATTCAAAAAAATACTGTTGCGGTTTAAATTTCGCTCAAGCCATGTTTGTTAATTGTTCACATGGCGCAAGCTACTAAAAGTTAGTGATTTAGATTGATATACTCTTAGTTTACATCGAATTAATTATCCACATTATTTTAATAATCACACATAATAATTCCCACCTTCTGCAGATTTCGGCATGATTCTTGACATTTTGCAATCGTCCTATCAAACTTTTAGCAAAATACTATAAATAATCCGTATACAAAACTGCCGTGTTTCACTGGCTTTTGAATCACAACGAACAAGAAGGCGGCTCTTGTTAAATATTTATTAATTTTAACCTGGCAAACTTTGTTTTTAGCGTATTCCTACTATAAGACGGTCGTGCTTACCATGAGGTGTTACGACCGTATTTTTATTGGCTCATAAAAAATAAAAAGCAAAGTAAATTTCATAGCCCGGGCTTAACGCAAATAGTAACATGTATAAATCCGCGATAATACAGAAACTAGAAATCAATATATTACAATTTAAGGGATGTTTACCTGCCCAACTGCACACGAAGCATGGCCGACAACTCATAGCTAATTATTTCCCAGTAAGACCCCTGGCCGTTGTCTAAAATAACAAAAGCGTACCGTACAAAATTACACGGATATATTAACGTTAACTTGGAATGCTCTTGTGTTATTGTTGCTTTTGAATACAGCTTCATATATTGCATTTAGGTCTGTTAAATTAAAATCACTATTATTCATATATCTATGTGGAGTAATATTATAAATGAGCCTATTAGACGTAACAACCCAATCGCTAGTTGCGCAAAAAAGATTTGAGAGTTTTTGAAGTGACTGGTTGAGATATTTTCTGTATTTAATTTGACTTGAGTCATGTTTTTTAATATTAATTTCCATTTATTATGTATACAAGTAAGGTTCACAAGTGAAAGTGGTCTATTGTGTAAAAAAGTTTACAAACTTTCCCAATTTTTTTTGTTATACAAGTTTAAGTTGGAAGAACGTTTTGATTTTAACAGGTTCTACTAAATTGAAGGAACGTGTGAATCATACACAACACACTGGAATAGCTCCGGTAACCCGACGGTGGGCGTGAGAGAATCTGACAATTTCCCGTGCGTTAACCCCCTTGGTTTTCCCACTCACGGGGTTAAACATAAATATCCTATCCTATATTTTTAGAGTTTAATAATAAGCGTTTTTGTAAAGAGAAACTGTTGTGAAATGTCTGCTTGCAGACACAAACGTTGTAACTTTTGTAAATGATACACCATGTGGGAGGTGGTAGGTAAACAGGTCACCCATTAAGTTCATTTAGAAAATATAGATATCGAATTTAATACGGTAAATCAAAAGACCATTTAGGTTCTACTAGCAAAACAAACGGTGTACACTGTGAATCAGATAAACCAAGGGTGATTAGGTAGCCAGGGAACCGAATCGTTTTGCAGAGGCTTTAAAAATCGTTGACATTCTCTAGTTATCCAATGCACACTTATTTATTTATTTATCGTTAACACAAGGGCATTATGGGTATTATAATATTAACATTGGGAGTGCTTTATTATTTTATGCACTATAACAACAATATGTCATTAAACTGTGATGCCCAGTTTTGTTGCTTTTTCCCTTACCAGCCATTTTATTATTAACGTTTATACTGATAATTTTTATTCCCGGGTATATATGGAATAAAACAAATTCTCACCATTTTTTTCTTTTTATCTTATTAAATTCAAACTTAAAGGAGGTCAGTTTAAGTTGTTAAAATATTATTCGTAATGAAGGGAGTTGTTTTATATTTCGTGATGCTCGGCTTGACGGTTGTGTTGGCCGATAACCCCTTAGCGCCTGACTACGATATGATTGAAGACGAGCCGAAGCAAACGTCTGAAGGTTGTCACCCATTGGTTGCAGGTATTATGGACCAATATGGTATGACATACTCCTGTATTGACAGTTGTGGACCCATCTGACTTTCAGTGATTACTTATACAGTGAAAATTTGTTCAAAGACCTGTGGAGCAACCCGTGGAGGTACGAATTACAATAGTCCAAATCCGGTGCCTCTATTAACGCATATTCTTTTTATATAGAACATTATATTACCTTAAACGAGACTGATGGGATGGAATTATAAAGCTTTAAGCAGAAACATTAAACCGTTTTCCTTACTATATCAAATTATTTGTTGGGTGTAAAATTATGGGTCATATTCTTGATTGGTTGAATACGCATTTTATTTGTAATAACATTTTTGTACAGATGTTGGCGGAAATGGGTTTTGTTTAATAAAATGCATTTTCGTGACTTGCTTAAACCAGTCTCCAGCCTGCAAAACTTGTTCCGACCCTTGTATGCAACGTGCATATTCTTGCACAAAGGAACGCTGCGCCACTGAGTGTACAGCCGGACAGATCATGTCTCAGCATTGGTCCAACTTAGCGTGCCGTGTCTGTGTTCTTGGGAGATGCTTTAATTAGCGATACTGACAGTAAATAAACCGTTCTGCAAGGCGTTGGTAACGGACTGATCATCGGTTCGAAACCCACCAGGCCCGGATAAACAAATATGACGCATGAATCGTATACTATATGTCTTATGACGTAAATAGGTTGTTTTCTCATGTGTGACCGACTAATGCTATTATACGATGCTTCTATAGCTTAACTAAGCTATGTTTTAAAATTTCACCTTAGACTTAAAGAATTTTGTTTCTGGACATGGACAATGGGAATAGGTTTTAAGGTGTCAGATTATCTGTGTGGCCACTTGTTTTCCCAAATTTTACTATAGCATTTCTAGTTATAACCTACCGTCACCGCCAAGTAAGTTGACCCATCACTAGTCTTTGTAGTGACATTCGTGGTTTATACAATATTTTTTGCACATTGTATTAAGTTATATTAAAAGTGTTGTAATGGGCGCTTAATGCGCGCACAGCTGTTTGACTTGCCAATCATTTCCTCTGAAACAGACTATAATCCAAAAAAACACTTCCTTTATAATTCTTTCCACACATTGCGCCATACAAGCGTCTGTGTAAAAAAAACTTATTGTATTAGATTATTATCAGAAACGCGTTCTGAAATGCATACCTAAGCACTGCGTGCTTGAAGACGATATCTTCAAGCATGTGTTACGAACCAGTTAAAATAGTATGCATTATATTGTATCAGCTTGCAATATACCAATAAAGAAATATTTTGTAAAGAGTCGGATTGCGCTTCAATCGAGTTTTGGCTAAGGTCTGTTAGTTGGGAAACCTCATGCCAGATTTAGTGCAAGCACTAGGCGCAAATCCAAGCCCCACCATAAGCAAAATAAGAAAGACCCCTACATCTTCTATTTGTAAATCGATTTACAACTAAATTAAGATAACACAACTTCGTGCTTTTATACAAGATGCTTAGTTATTATAACTTTGAACAAATAGCCACGACACCTTTAATCGAATAACATACGGGCAGGATGATTTCGCTGTGCGACAAAACGCAATTAATAAAAAAACGCAAATATATTAACCGAGTAACCTGTCACATAGGTTTTACTACTCGTATCAGATAAGGGAAATAAACTCGCTCGGATGTATTTCCATCAGCGAACAAAACCAAACTATCAATAAGCAGAACATAAGACGTGTCTCGTCATTACTGTGCGGTGTTTGTAAAAGCCTGTTTTACACACGAAATATAATCGAACATCCGACACTTTGACTGAGAGGCAATTAGACATCGCATATTACACATGGCGCGATTACCATAGCTTCACAGAAATATGCTGGTATAATAGTTCACCAGGCTGTGTTTTTATACACGTAAACAAACTCTGAAATTTAACTGTGGCATATGGCTCTCAAAAATAGTGACATAGCATAACGTATAATCTTTCTATAGTACTCTGTTTACTCATCTGATCCTTAAAAATAAAAGTTCGTTTTATAATAGCTTTAAACTGCACGTCTTGGCAACTCCTAGCCTCACGATTCCTAAAATGCTTCGTTGCAGTATTTTCAATGGTGAAAAACTATTTTATTTGCATCTGTGTAGCTGCTTAATTCATTGCATCACTGTTTGACTTGTTTCAAACCGGTTTCACCAAGCTTTACATCATCAGGCAAGGCTTTTCCAACACTGCTTTGTAGGAAACCTCATTTTGACATGTTTTCGGCTTCAGACAAAATCGATAGCTTCATCTTTAGTTGTTAACTGTTAAATCAGCTCAACCTCCCAATTAAAATCCCTCTCTGCCATGTTTAACTTCGCTACGACTGAGACAATCTTATATCCTGTAAGTTCTAGCTTATTTGCTACAATACAGTGGTGCGGCGTGTAGCAATATTTAGTTGCTTGGGCTTGTTGATTGCCTACGTCTTAGAGAGATACTAGATTTGACCTGAAGATCCCTCGCTTTTAAAAAAATGACTTAAATCCGAGCTCCGTCACAGAAGGTTGATTTCATTCTTGATCACACGCGAGCACAGCAAAACATACAACGCTGGTGAATAAATCGTCTGTATAAGTGATGGCGAATTATACACAGTTCTTGGCTAATTGCCACATTAAAACAATTGTCTTGCAGTAATAAATTGTTTCTCTACTCGTTGAGCGGTAAAGTATGTTCCTCTCAGCGCTAAGTCATTAAAAGTACATCCCAAAGCGTTAAAAACTCTCAGTGTTTAAAGTTACGGTGTCAGCGATAAAGTTACTGCATCTCAGAGAGTTATCGTTCATAATTTTGTAAGCGGTAAGCGTTATTGTTTAATGGGAAGTTATTCGGATGGTTCCGGGTGTGGGCTCTATCGTGAGAGAATAATAATAATGACGTCGTATACAGTACATATTGACTTTTACGAATTCTCTACAGTGGAAATGTTATAGTTTACCGGACGTAATCTGTCTTGTTATTTCTGGATTATAGTAATGGTTCATTAGTAAAGTTTTTTTAATTGGGAAATATACATAAACAACTAAGTCGGTAAACTTGCTACAATCCTAACTATTTATTTTATATCAAAACAAGACCAAATATTTGGTTGTGGTACCATTCTGTAAACGAGTACTTGTAGCAATTTTGTGTCTCTCTTATGTTTTTTGTTGTGTATACATTATGTTTCCCACAATATTGAACGTCTTGTAAACAGGATTTGAACGCAGTTCGTACGAGAAATAATGCTTCCTGTCACGTGATATTTGATTGTTTCATGACGTTTAATGTGATTGTTTTGGCTTTTTAAGTGTAATTGTTTCGGCTCTATATTATATAGCGTCTACAGCTTGGCTAACAGAACGAATAGAACGCACAGACCGAGCTGAGAATAAGAGTTATTAATCTGAACGCGCGGCGTTTGCCGCTGCCATGTCCTGGCAGTATTGACAGAATTAGCTAAACTGTGTGTTTTACTGTATTTGCATTTATTCCAGAATAATAGAACCTCCCGTGACGGGTTTTTGGATCGCGAGAATCATAAATAAGTAGAGGTAGCCGCAGAAGACCCAACAAATTTATGAAAACGCACCTAGAGATATAAAAAACTTTGACAATTTTCCTGATCTCTACCCTTCCGCGTTTTATGGGTCGCGTTTTAATCTCCCTATGAAACATGATGTTGTTGACACTTAGGAAACAACTGGGCACCCCGTTAAATCACGCATTCTCCTGGACCCCAAGCGTTTGTCTGTTGGGAAGAAAGAGATCTCGAAATTGGTTACACAAGATAATCTTCGCCTTTTAAACAGTTCGTACGCATCTCCTCTTCACCTGTTTAAAAAGTTGATGGTTTCCGTGCTATGGTTGACTATCGCCAATCGAACTTGCAAACCTTCTCGTTACTGTATTCCATTGCAAGCTTGCTTGACGTCCAACCTGAAGTTCGGGAAGCAGCACATAAAGCACTTACAGATTTTTTTTCAGATGGTGGTTGAGCGCGTGTTAGAGTTTGGCTTAATCTTGAACAAAGAAAAATGTATTTTGGAGTCGAAACTCTTGACTTCCTTGGTCACACAGTGTTTAAAAAGGGAAATCCATGGTCGAGGCATTATCCGAAATCCCCAGCCCACTAAATGTCCACGGTTTACGCCGATTCTTGGGTGGTGTAAATTTCTATCATCGGTACGATCGTGTGGCCCAATGGTTAAGACCTCGCTTTCTTGGTAATAAGTTAATATTTACGACAGCTTTTCATCCTCAATCGGATGGCATGGCAGATACTTTTTTTTCGTAGCTTTAAGGCGTATCTAATGTCAAGGTCGAGCGGATCTGGCTGGTTAAATGATTTACCCTGGGTCCTGCTGGGTTTGAGAGCTGCATTTAAACAAGGACCTTGGCTGCTCTTGCGCTGAGTTAGCTTTCAGCACACCGCTACGATTGCCTAGCCAAGTGTTTGATACACTAGATTTTACTGTAGACCGTGGTACCTTCTTACATGAGCTCTGCAAGCGAATGAATGATTTGCGTCCAACTTTACCTTGAGTCCCTCACATTAGATCAGTGGTTCTCAAACTTTTTAGAGTTGGGACCCACTATTAATTACCACAATTTATGGCGACCCACTTAACTTTATATATAGTTGTTGTAACATGTGTGAGAGATGAAAGGTTATAATTTTCCCTTAATTTTTGTATAGGAAATAGCCAGTATAATTAATCAGAGCTTTCTATAACTTTTCACGACCCACCAAGATTCCTTTCGCGACCCACCGGTGGGTCGCGACCCATAGTTTGAGAAACGCTGCATTAGATTATCTGATGTTGACCCCCAGCTACGAATTTGCTTGCACATCTTTGTGTGCAGTCAAAAGGTCCTTGCAACGCCCCTGTATTAGTCCTTTTCGCAAGGTCAACCGCTCAGACAAATATTTCACCATTGACTTCGGTAACCGCCTACGGTTAGCCTTGATCAACCAACGGTTAGCCTTAACCGTCTCAAAAAGGCTAGTGTACTGTTAGATGTCACGTGGGCTCTACTTGATTTAATTCGAGTGCATGGCAAAAAATGATATCATGCGCATCGCAATTGATGTCGACGCCTCTTTTCTAAAAAACGCGATGGAAGATAGATGCACTTAACCACCCGAAATTTATGCGGGTGTTTCTGTTCCTGATAACGTCCAGGAAGAGAGAGGGGTATCCACATCGCACTCTTTTTCAGAGCCGTGTTAATCGCATAATTCGCAGACCCGCGATTTTTAGATGGACCATATTTTACCGCTCAACGAGTAAATGGCCGGTAACAATTTAATACTGCAGAACAATCGTTTTAACGTGGCAATTAGCCAAGAACTGTGTAAACTTCGCCATCACTTGTACAGACCATTTATTTACTAGCTTTGTATATTTTGTTGTGCTCGCGTATAATCAAGAATAAAATCAACCTTTTGTGACGGAGCTCGAATTTGAGTCATCTTGAAGTCTCAGTGGCTAGGAAGCTTTAGGTCATATCTGGTGCAAGACATAGGACTTAACCAACTGGTCCCAAGCAACCCAAACATTTTTCTGAACGTCACATACTTAAGAGTGGCCATAACAATCGGCCAAGTTCGTTCCCCTTTTATCTGTAAGTTAGCATCCTATGCTAAGACAATACGACATTTTAAGTAGCAAAAATAAATAAAAATAAAAATATACTATTTTGCTTAACCAGTATTACAATGAATCTCTTTACACTATCAGCCAAGTAGGCTTTGCAATCCTTCTAATGTTATTTATTGCAGAAATTAGTAGTATGGGTAAAAAGCGAGTTTGTGTGATTGGGGCTGGGGCAAGTGGGTTAACGGCGATCAAATGTTGCATCGACGAAGATTTGGAGCCGGTTTGTTTTGAAAAGAGCCACGATATTGGAGGTGATGGATTCTATTTGTTTTATAGAATTTTTGTCGTTATCTGCATGACTTTGTCGTTATCTGCATGACTGGAAAGGTTCGAGATGCGCACAAGCTATCGTTAGATTACCTTGTGAATAAGTTAGCGAGTGTAATTACGTGTGAAATTTGTAGTCATGTTAATGGATCTATTGCATTGTCCTAAATATGATTAAGACGTATATTTATTTAAAGTAAAACCCATCAATCTACTGGGAACGGGTGATGTTCATTGCCTAATGACATAGCACAACCAACAACCCTTTGGATGCCAGCAATTTGCCCATGTTGTCACCAATACAGCTATCTAGCCAGACAGTTTATCCGCGATTATCAAGGGCAAATCTTACTAATGGTAGAGTTGCCATAGAAGTCCGACCACACAGCTTAGTTGTTTGTCTTTCAAACAAAAGGTTGAAAAATCGCAAGCATCTGCTTGCTTAAACGGTTGTGTTCAATCATAAACAACACACTGCAATAACTTTAGTAACCCGAATGTGTGTATGAGGTAGTCTGGAGATTGCCTGTGTAATAAAGCTTCATGCATTTTCTTTGTATGGGGTTAAGTAATACTATATTAATCTAGGTTTAGTATTGTTAATAATCAAACCATTGACACATTCCTATCACACCCAATGCGTACCGGTACCACAGAAAGCATTAACAAATCCCAGGTTTATGGAGATTTGAAGAAGGCACAAGTGATGGGGCCACTGTGTATAGATCAACATATATTAACACAAGTAAAGAGATGATGGCGTTTTCAGACTTTCCACCACCTAAGGAAGCTGCAAATTACTTCCACAACTCCAAAGTTATGCAGTATTACAGGGACTATGCTGATAAGTATGCAATATACGTGCTTACGGTCACGATTAAAACACCTTAAAAATAATTTTTTTAATTGCCATTTTCATTAGGTAGCAGGGTAGATTCCGGACTGAGTTTGTTGTAAGGCCACCAATTTTGTGAATTACATCTGTGTATTCCACTCTTAAAAATATGTTATCGTTTTCTAAGCCTTACATTTTTTTCTATTCTTCCAGGTTTAATCTTCTAAAGCACATAAAGTACAAGAGGGAAGTTCTCTCTTGTAAAAAGATGGAAGATTTTGAATCTACTGGAAATTGGTTCGTTGCTTAAATGAGTTGCTGTGCTTAGAATGGGTCTTGTGTAAAGGATACACGTGTGTTAAGGTCTTTTAAATGTACCATAATGCAACAACCGGATTACTGGAACTGTAGGGAGCCGTTGCAGGTCGCTGCCTATTTCGCTAGATTGTTCCTTGTAGGCACAGGTAAGCCGGTTACAACACCTGATGCGATCTGCGATTCCCTACGCGCTATCTCGACTCTCCGAGGTGCGCTAATTAATTGAGGTTTTCTGCGTAAATGTCTCTTTGACTGATCTCCTGTAGTTCGCCTATAAACGCCTCAGTAGTTTTATAACTCAATTGTATTAAGCAATTGAGGCGATTAACTTGGTACCAATTGCGAGTTAAATCGTTAGATGTTTAAACGACATAGATTCCAGACAAACTCTCAGTATAGACACATACAAGATGTTACTTAATGCGTTAGGACTCTCTCTCTCTCTTCCTTCTCCGGAGCAAAAGTAAAATAAACTTATATAGGCAAAGTACGACAGCTGTGGCTATAATGGTAAACCTAATAATAATATTTCAGTGATGACGCATTGTCAGCGCCAATGCCAGCTGTGCGATCATAAATCTTATGTAACACATGTGGTCGCTACAGAACTATTAATTTTGTGTTTGGTTAATGTAGGTGTTTGTATGCAGGAGGTTGGGAAAATACCTGTGCACTTCCCGATTTTATAGTGAGTTGGCTTAGTGGTAGTGGTTTAGACCAAAAGCTCATAAATATGTGTTTTATAAATCGCCCCCTTATTCATTTATATATCTCGTTAAGACAATAAAGGCCATCGATCAGTGGTTTGATGAGTTGAACAAAATCTAAAGCATTATCTATGCAATCTTCATAACTATTCTTATCCTGGCTTAATTTATCTAAAATCTATTTTTTAAACAGGAAGGTTACTACAAAGAACTTGCTAACTGATAAGACAAGCGTGGATGTATTTAATGGAGTGATCGTAGCGGTGGGTCACCACGCTGTGCCCCATTTCCCGGTGTCCCAGTTCCCAGGTTGATTTACCCATTTCTATTTTTATTTGCAGTTGTTTTTCTTACAAGTGTTGTACAGGGAATCGTTACAGAAAATACCTCACACAGCTATTCAAGAATGATTCCAATTGGCTTATGTTTATCAATCAAAATCCCATGCAAAGCAATTTATAATTGGTATTTCTGCTGCTGCTTTAAGGTGCTGACAAGTTTAAGGGTAAAATATTGCACAGTCAAGATTACCGTGACTTTCGTGGTTTTGAAAATAAAAACGTGGTCGTTCTTGGTGTTGGGAACTCTGGTGGAGACATTGCTGTGGAATTAAGCTGGCATTCAAAACAGGTAAGTTGAGAATTTTTGTTTTGTGATTAGGAAACATTTATTATCCGTTACAAATAAAAGGAACACATACGATTACCTAATTCTTTAACAGTCGCATTACAGTAATTTTAACATTATTTTAACCTTAATTTTTATCAAAGCATTTAAATATACTGGATTAAGACAACAATTATTAGGGACGTTACTTGAGTATGTCCATGGTAGTACTCGGACCAGGAATGTACGTTTAAAAGACTGTCCCATATACAAAATGCACGGAAAAGTGGCCAAGGTGCAAACGGAAGTTGAAACCTTTCTGGTCGTGACTGGTTTACTTGTCCAATAGACTAAACGTATTAGTGTTAGTAATGTTACAAACCCAGGTTTATCTCAGCACAAGACGTGGAACTTGGGTGTTTAACCGGCTTGGACCATATGGAATGCCGAGGGATTTTCTTGTTATCACGAGGTGAGCTCAGTCTTCAATTTCGTATTTGGTCACTTTGGTTTTGGTTTGTTTTTATATCTACATTGATCATATTTCTCTTATGGCCTTTCCAGTTTTTTATTCAATTAACCAGTTGACCGTCTAGTCTATACATAAGTCACATTACTTTCCCACAAATTTCTTTTTTAAACAGCAAAGAAAATTAAACCATGAAACCTAATTTTTATTATTTAAAAAGATGGAGTTAAAAATGTCAACTTTTTTTTATTTCTATAGACACCGGGCCTTTCTTAACTGGCTCACACCAAGTAGCGTCATCCGAAAAGCCGTCGAATCGCAGTTGATGAAGAAATTCGATCACGATCATTACGGCTTGAGACCTGACCATGGACCTCTTAACCAGGTACAACTGACCCTTCTTGTTCATGCTGTCTGATTTTTGTTTAACCGATTAGTCTGGCGGGTAAGTGCGTCGCATTTCAGTCAAAGGGTCGCATTTCAGTCAAAGGGTCGCAGGTTCGAAACTGGTCGCTGGTCAGTTGTGTCCTTGGGCAAGCCATTTAACGGACATTGCCTGAACCCAGCGGATTAATGGGTTCTACTATATTAAAAAAACGTGTCTATCATACACAACACACTGCAATAGCTCTGGTAACCCGACGATGGGCGCGAGGTGATCTTACGATTGCCGGTGTGTTAACCCGCTTGGTTTGTCCACACAGAGGCATAAACATGAATATCCTATTCTGTGTACGCTCTTTTATAAACCGGGGTTGTAGGAAATGGGATTAATATTTGCCTGTGCAAGGAGTGTAAAGGAAAAAGCACATTGGTCTTAACCGAAAGTTTCTAAGATCGATTCTTACCCTGACCACATTCTGGCTTTATTCTTTACCCAGTCCACTTTCTTGGTTCAAGTGCTAAGTTTAAAATTAAATGTTATTAATTTAAAACGAACCGCAGCACCCATTCATCAACGACGAATTACCGCATCGAATAATAAACGGATCGATCATGATCAAGTCTAACATCGAATGTTTCACGTAGGATTCAGTGATCTTTGATGATGGGACAGCGGTGGAGGCAGATGCTGTAATCTTTGCTACCGGATTCATCTTCCAATTCCCGTTTCAAAACGACTCCATTGCCAAAGTGAGGTTTGCAAGTTATTTTGTGAGTTGAAAAATACCATCATTGAGGTAGCGGGAATTTCCAATGGGTTTATTTGTGGGAAAATTACTGTATAACTTTATAATACGGGTGGATATTTAACAGAATTATCTTAAGTCGACAGTATAGTTTTTATACCTTTAATCCACTGAGTTTAAGCGTCTTGCTCATGGTCATTAGTGTCCTGCGAGTCGCTGGTGTCAATCCAAAAAACTTTTAGTAACAGACAAATTTAACTGACCAGGCAAATATAACTGACCAGACAAATTTAACTGACCAATCAAATCTAACTGACCAGGCAAATATAACTGACCAGTCAAATCTAAATAACCAGGCAAATCTAACTAACCAGGCAAATCTAACTAACCAGACAAATCTAAGAAAATCTGTCTTGCTGGACAAATTGTAAAATGACTGTCCCAGCTCCATTACAGCTAAACGGAACAGACAGCCAGCTATGCAAATATATATGGCCTGTTGGAATGGCCAAGCATACGTTGGCGGTGATTGGGCATGTACACGTTCTTGGAGCAGTCAACCCGGTATCAGAGATGCAGTGTAGATGGGCAACTCGTGTTTTTAAAGGTTTGTGTAGCTTGAATATATTGCATTTCTACTTTATTTTTTAATGTAAATATCTCTTGTTTTATTTCCTATGAATGACAATGAAATAATGCATGTATTCGTCAAATTATCATGAGCCCACGATTAGATTACCATGACTATAGCAGTCTGTTCAATGGTCTTTCAGGTTTTGGTCATTCTGCACTGGATCCAGGCACTATCTGTTTAGTGCCTTTTCTAGTAACACAACTGAACATAAAGTGGTCAGGGTGAAAATATGACGATTCAACCGATCCGTCTAGTCATGGCATAGACTACAAAGACAAAAGGTTATAACTTGCCCACACCTTATTAGATAATGAACTACTTTTGTATTTGCAGAACTTGCTACATTGCCTAATGATACGAAAATGCTGTTGGACATTAATAGGAAAAAGGTTGCCTTGCAAAATCGATTTTACAAAAGCCAAAGACACACAATGGAGGTAATACCAGCACAGTAATTAAGAGATTGTAAAAGATGGGACATGGAATATTTAAACTTGTCTATTTTTTAGGGTTAAAGAATGATGTGTTAGTACACGGGCGACTTTAAATTATATATTTGTTTTGTTCTAAAGGATAAGGGCAGAGCTATTTGTTTTGACTAGTGTCATAGGGCAATGCAAAATTAACCTTGAACCAGTTGATCCAAATGGATCAATAAAAAAATAGCAAACGTGAACTTTTAAAACACACTGCAATATTTTTGTTGGTTTGCACAATCGGTAAGATTGTAAGTATTTGGCAAGGCATTTAGCAGTTATTGCTTGAACCTATTGGATTAACTGGTTTTATTAAAAACCTAATTGTCTCGATCATATACAACATACTGAAATAGCTCTGATAAGCCGATGGAGGTGGTAAAGTAATGAATTACCTGTGTATAAACGCTTTCCACATTTTTCCATTCACTGGTAAAACATGATTATCCTTTCATAACTTGATTATTCTTTCATAAACTAAAAAACTACATAGTGCAACACAACAGAGTGTTTAAACGCATATCTACCATACATTTGTTATTCTCTTACATTCTTCAAGGTTTACCATATAGCTTATATGGATGAAATCGCTGATCAAATTGGAGTGAAACCGAATATGTTTTCCTTGTTTATGACCGATCGGAAGTTAGCACGCAAGGTTTGTTAATTTCAATCTGTCATCCATAATTCTTGACAGATAACTAAGTCTGGAATAGGATTTTGTCCACAATGTATATCAACAACACCTGACATAGTTAATGATTTAATCATGTCAAGTTTCACCTATTACACGTTATCGCTACAGTGTATAACCGAAAGGTCGTGGCATCGAAAACATCTTTCAACTCATTGGTTGGTTTCCTGTGTCAGGCACTTAGCGGATGTTACCTTAACCCAGTGCTTTAATGGGGTGATCAAATACACTAACAATGACCTTTTTATGTTCAACACATTCCAATGGAAATGGCTGAGAAACTCAAGGCCCGCCGTGCAAATTTTTCTGGCCAAGTCAGTTTACAAATTGTCGTAATTAAATTGCATCCTGAGTGATATGGTTTGGTTAATCCGCCCTCCCTGCAATTTGCATATTTGGTGTTTTGGTTATGTTACTACTTCTGTTAGGTTTAATCCAAACAGTAATATAGCTAAATAAGCATAGCCCTTTTTATACTTATACTGTGTGGATTTGCTGTTATGTTTTAAATACTGTAGCTTTCCCCTTTTTCTTATTTTAATAAACATACCTCTTTACTCTAACGAATGAATGTTAACCTAACTGATAATATAATCTAATAACAATGTTTTAAATTCTTCAATACTAATAACATAAAAATGATAAAAACATAATTGTTAGTGAAAAATTAAAATTAGCGTGTTGAGATCTTGCAGAAACAAGAGTATGCTGTTCAATGGTGAAAGGTCCCATAAAATTGTGACTTTTGTTTCTGAACCCATGGATAAAATAAAGTATAATACTAAACCAGACCATACCCCAGTTGAGAATTCGTACTCTTCAAACTCATTTCAGGTTTGGTATGAATTTTGTTCAGCGTACCAGTATCGTTTGAAAGGGCCGGGAAAATGGTCTGGAGCAAGGGAGGCCATCATGGGGCAGAAGTCACGTATGTTCTTCCCCTTACACACCCGCGCAACGTCTAAACGTTCAAAATCTAAAAATAAATTGCTTTTTTCGTACTACTGGCTTGTAGCTGTAGCACTTGGAGCATTCTATGTTTACAGACGTCGAATATTGATGTGAATTTATATCAAGTGTTCTCTGTTTGAGGAGTAATATCCACACTGCAAAGTGTTATTAGCTATTTACCTTTATAATCGTACTATTATAGTACTAATCAATTATGCATGGGTTATGGCACTGTGTCTATGTTTTAATCATTTTATATCTAATTTCTAATACATTCGTTTTTTTATAATAGGTTATATAATAATTATCAAATAATATGTTTTTATTCCCATCGCAGAACTAAAACGTTTTACTGTTATTCATCTAATACACTTTGAGCAAACGATTGTATAGTTTAACTATAAAACACTGCAAAATACTTAACCTTTTAAAAAGGTTTTGGAATGATACATCAATTATACAATGGGTTTTACACAAGCTTCCGATTTCACTGCTTTTTAATTTCTATGTTGTTACAATATTGAGGTATAACTACTGCTGTTTTACTGTTTTAACTTTTCTTCACTCCTATATCCTAACAATAAAGAGGTACAACCGCTGTTGTTTGCTGTTTTACCTTTCCTTTTTCCCATATCTTAACAATAACAAGATATAACTAAAGAGTGTCAACTACGTGTTTAATCACCACTATTTATAAAACACATTTTGTATGCTTAATATTCATGCGAGCAGTGTTCCTAACCACATTTTGTTTTTTGTACACATGTAGTTTGATTCTACAAGCATAAACGCATGGGTCCAATAGTTATCAAACCAATTTATTCCATGTGTAGTTAAAAAAAGAATAATCGTGTTAGATTTACGAACACTTCACCACAATGTTACACATCTTTAATTTTCTTAGTAATTTAAAGCAATTTTATTTCTAATCACATCGGCGATAACGACAACAATGCTTATAAATTGGCCTATTTTTTTGTTTTTTATTTCCAATAGCAGAAATTTCCTTGCGGGGTTTTATAAAATTAAAAGTCGTTGCAAAATATCAACATGACAGTTGGGATTCCTGAATGTTTTAACCTGATTAAATAACCTCTTTATATCAATAATCTGCCAGCATGGCATGTCTGTCACCAGCGTGACGCAAAAAAACACGAAGTAACACCAAAATGTCGGAATTCCGAAGGAAACCATAATTATTGTCAAATTTTTGTGATTTTTAGAATGCTTGGTATTCCCTTTTGTACTTGGGTAGGACCCTAGCAGATGTCTCTGGAACCAGTAAATTATTAGATTGTTGTAAAACTAAAAATTCGTTTTATTAGTACACATTACATTGCAATAGCGACGGTAACCGGACGGTGGGTGCAAGTTAATTTGATGATTTCCCGTATGACGCCCCTTTTCGTTTTCCCATTTACGGTGATGTATCATAAATATTCTATTTATTTCCTAAGTGCAGGCCATATTACCGGCTGTCTAAAAATATAAAAAAAACTATCGTTAAATGCAGAAATGCAAACAAATACGGTCATTTTAATAAAAGTTTTACAAAATGGCAGTAAAGGATAGGATAGGATAGGATAGGAAATTCATCTTTATCCCCGTGAATGGGAAAACCAAGTGGGTTAACACAGGGCAATCGTCAGATCACCTCGAGTCCATCGTCGGGTTACCGGAGCTATTGCAGCGTGTTGTATATGAAGTGCCTTGCCCAAGGACACAACCGACTAGCTAGCGACCAGTTTCGCACCTGCAACATTCCGATTGAAAGGCGACGCATTTAACCGTTAGACCAACGGGCTGGACTAAATCTTAGAATATAAATAGTCTAATCGTAATAAGTCAAATATAAGTTGTAAAGATGTTGTAAAATGAAATTTGGAGTTTGTTTAAATGTACCATCAAGATATCAAGTGCCAACTACTGCCTGAACGTATGGGGAAATAGGATTAGTGTAATTGGATTGGTGACTATTTTTATAACAGTTCAAGTTCGCTGAACATATTCCCACATACATGTACATATAGGAGTGGGCACTGAGTTTTTAAATCCCTAAACAGCAACGTCTCCGATATAAAACCACACTTTCCTCTGAGAACAAGTGGAATTAAACTTTACAAAAGGGATGAAATCAAGATATTTAATAACATTTGCTTAAAATTTTAACAAAAGAGGTATAAAGAAAAGGGATTTTTTTAAATTTTCATAAAAGAAGATACATAAAAAAGAGATTTTTTAAATTTTTAACAAAGTATACAGAAAATTTTTAAGATTTACCCAAATATATATGTTTAAAAGGGATTTTAAAGTTCTAAAATCTGCGGGCTGTGACAACTTGCCATCCATCATGGAAGAAATCAAAAGATTGATATCTTCAATCCCGTGAACGTATATTCACCTCACGTTTAATGTTGTAACTGTCTAGACAGGACGATTAAGTCTTCAATCCGGTATGCTGCATTTATAATTGGCATCCTCCATATATAGTCATTTGTTGAATAGGTTAATGCTACTGCAGTATAGCATTCGATTTGCAAATAGCCTTACATAGTGAAGTGGGCAGGGTCGGTGGTTATGGCCAAAAAGGTAAAATTTCGACCATTTTAATTTGCAGCCGTATTTTGGGTTATACATATACAGTATGTTTAACCGAATAGTTAGCTGGACCAATTCATAGAGAGCATTTGTGGCCGAATGGTTAGCGCCACCGCGACTATTCATATACAGTAAACGAAAAGATCGCTAATCATTCGGCACACTACCATAACCATTTTTTTTATAATTTAGAACAAAGAAATAAAATTTAAAATGCTCGGTAGCTGTGGCGTTAAATATTTGTTGGTTTTATCCGCATGTAGCGCTGTTGCGCATGTTGTCCACTCCACTAACCAGGTCCTTCTGACCTGTGGGGCGGGTGGGGCGGGTGGGGCAGGTGGGGCGGAAAAAGGTTCCAGGGGATTCCCTGGAAAACAGGGGCCGAAAGGTATGAAGGGTCATATGGGGTTAAAAGGGGTGAAAGGAGACAACGGTGATAGTGGGGGTTCCCCGCTAACCCAAGAAGAATTGTATGCAATAAGAACGAGTTTAAATCGGAGTCGAGTCGCAATTTCTACCCTGGTGAGAGAACTTCGGAACTTGAGTAAGTTTCTGTTTATACTTTGCCGATTCCTGTAGATTTATAACAACGATCATGTGGCCAAATGATTAAATTCTATATCAGTTTAAAAAGGGCTTATGAGCCTATCATTGTTTCGAAAGCTGTCATTTTTAATCAAAAAAATCCTTGATAAAACTTATTTTGGTTAACTTTTTTATGTTTTTATTAGAATCGTTGGCTGGAAAAATGGAAGGCAAAATAAGTAAGTGGAATATTTAATTATAACATACTAACTAATATTTACAGATAAAACTACGGTAGTTCGTTTTTGGATTACAATTTTACCAGAAAAAGTTATAATAAATGAGTTTGTTGATTTGAATTAAAATCAACCTGTAAACTTGCCCATAGTAAATGTGCGTGCGTTGGCAGAGGAGAATATAGGATAATTATGTTTTATCCCCGGGGATGTGAAAACGCAAGTGGGTGTTAACAGACGGGCAATCGTCATATTACCTCGCGTTCACCGTCGGGTTACCGGAGATTACAGTGTGTTGTGTATGATTCACACGTTTCTTCAATTTTAGTAAAACCCATTTATCCGTTTTAAAATTTGTTTTCAAATGATGCCCGTTAAGTACCTTGCCTAAGAACACATCTCGTAACTTCGCCGGTTAAAAGCAATTCATATTTACAGTTCTACTCGGCCACGAATGGTATTCTCCGGGCAATGGTTTTATATACCGCATCTTGCAATCGCGGCTGGGCTACACAGCATCACAAAGAGCATGCCGTAATATAAACGCCAAGTTGGCGGTTACTGGTATTAAAGATATCAGCGTTCGAAGGTATATTACATAGGTTATCTTGTATAAGTTTACTACATATTTTTCGACCATAGGAATTACGCGAACGTAAATGAAATAATGAAATACATTTATCTGTGGTCGTGCGGGCATATAGTTTTCCGTTACGTATTAGTTTGCTGACCACGACCTTGTAAGTGCTTTTGTAAACAATACGCGCCATATCGGATAGAATGAGTATTTGTACTTGCCAGGCATAGAATGGGAAAAACAAATGTATTTTTGGTTAAACCAACTCTACTGTTGCGTAAATGGTAGCTCAGTGTGCCGAGCATGGCGTCGTTAATCCCAAATCGTGGGTTCGGTTCTCACGTGAAACCGTACTATTCTGCCATTACATTTTTAACCTATAACAATATCATATATACTTGCCCCTGGTGATGATTTAAGACCTACATTATGAAATAGGATAAAATATTCATCCAGTCCCCGTGAATGGGAAAAATCAACCTAGCGACAAGTTTCGAAGCTGTAACGCTTTGTTCAAAAAGCAACTTAATAATTAACTACTCTAATCGGTTGGAATGATATACTTAACGTATTATTCTGTTTGAAAGGAGAATCTCAGCCTACAACCGGGCCAGATTTACATCGGACTCCTCCGGCCGCAGAAGGTTGTGGTTAGGTCTCACAGACCGGGCACAAGAGGGACGATGGGTTTGGGCGGATGGGAACCCACTTCGGGGTGGTCAAGCTGATTGGAGACCCGGTAGTCCAAACGGAGGAAGGGCAGCGAATTGTGGAGAGATCAAAAATGGTGGAATGAATGATAATTCCTGCATTTCCAGAACGACAACACGTCCGTTATGTGAACGACGCTTTGGTGAATAAGTGTGAATTGGACAAAATATGTGTCAGACACCCAATCATGCTTATTTATTTCATTTCGCAAAACAGAGCCGTGTTGGCTTACCTATATTTTAATAAAGAACATAAATGTAAATATTATTTTCATATTATAAAATACCTACTGCACACCATACATCTTCATATTATGAGAATAAAGAATATAATATTTATGATAATCTTGTGAATGGGAAAATGCAAGGGGTTTAACACACTGCCAATCGTCAGATTACCTCGCGCCCACCGTCGGGTTACCGGGGCTATAACATTTTGTTGTGTATGATTGAGATGGTTCTTCACTTTTGGAGTTTTTACTGACTTAAGTACAATGTTTTGTTCAAAATAATTAATGATATTAAATAATAAATTTAATAATGTATAATAATGTTCACATTTTTTGCGTCGCGGGAACAACTTATTCATACAAGTTTGATTCGCTTGTACCCTCACCATGATATAAAAAAATACATTATAACCGTTCACGCAATGTGTGTTTGATCAGTGACAACAGCTAAATATGTGCCGTTTTAGCAAGATGAGTCATATACTAGCTTTTTTTTGTTTTCCGAATTGTGTTTCGCTTTTAGGGCCTGTGGTTGTCTGTTCGGGTTAAAGATTAACACCAAATATGTCAATTTTTATTGTTATTGCTAAGGAAATTTAACATTACCCCGAAAATACTGTAATGACTGACTCAGTGAGGTATAAACGCCCGTTTAAAAGGGAAAAATAATAAAATTAAATAAAAATATTCAGGAGTGTTAGCTAGGGCATGGTATAGATAGATGTATATGAATATATAATAAGTATCAAAGATAAATTTTACACTGTCGTAAGACAAAAATTGGTGTCAGAGAGCTTTTCGATATTTATTCCATCATAAACAGCCAAATTAGGGTAACAATTTCGATAATGTTACGTAATTTAAGTCAGATCAGCTCAAACTTTATTTTCACTAGCTAGTCCCAGGAGATTTATGAAAATCCCGAATACGCCAAATTGACTAACGCGCCTTTAGATACGAAGAAGTTTTCTAAACCGACTAAAACCTTTCTGTGCAGACTTGTCATTTTCCATCATTCCACTGAGTTTAAGCAAAGTCCGTTAACGGCCTCGCCTAAAGACACAACCGACTAGCTAGCTATCAGTTTCAAACTTTCAACCCTTCGGTTGATAGGCGACGCATTAACCCAGATTAAATATATTTTTCACACATAAAATACACGGTTGATGTACCGCTTTTGCTGTAAAGATTCTACTGGTCATATCGCGCCTTACCTTGTGTGGTTCGCTAACCTGAGGTGTTGATTGCAGAAACATACAGCTTAGTCTATAATATAAATGTGGGTAAAAATGGTACCGATTATTACGTGGTTGACTCTATGGTTATTAATTCGCGTTTATTTTATGTTTAACACATGACATGCAAAATAACTTAGAAATGCATTTTTGGTGATAACGCATGGACCATGGTATTGATTCAAGAGAATAAATAGCATTTCGCTATGGCAATACACCAGTTAATCATTTCAGTACTCGCTCATTTAAAACCCTCGCGCCCTGTTGGCAATATAAGACCGATGGTCGGTTCGTAAATAAAGCCCGGCATCATAATTGGACATTAGGATAGGATAGGATAGGATATTTGTGTTTATCCCCTTGAATGGGACAACTAAAGGGGTTAACACACGGGCAATCGTCAGATTACCTCGCGCCCACCGTCGGGTTACGAGAGCTACTACAGTGTGATATGTATGAATCGCACGTTACTTTAATTTAGTAGAACCCATTAATTTGCTGGGCCAAGGCAATGTCCGTTAAGTGCCTTGCCCAAGGACGCAGCCGACTAGATGGCAAGCAGTTTCGTACCTGCCACCCTTAGGCTGAAAGGCGACGCACTAACCCACTAAACTGATCTGTCGGACATTATATTATATAAAATGTTCCTAAAATTAGTAGGTGTTTATGAGTAAGGTGTTTGTCAAAAAAGAACAAATATGTTATTAAGAAAACATTATCTTAACTTATTATCTTATGATGGCACATGGGTTGGATAGTCTTGTCTATTCGGTCAATATTTAAACAACATTTTTCTACCTTCGTCCTTTACCTGCATGCATCATTGCTTACTTGTTTCTAAGCTTTTTTCGCATACTTATTGTTTTTTTTATTATAGTTGACTTACATTTATTAAAGGTTTTTCAAAGGGCGATTAAAAGTGAACTAAAATGAAACCTATAAAAGTAAGTCAACATTGCTAAATTATGTAGCGTCACTACCGACGAATAAACACAGGGGATTTACTGGAATTGCTGCGGTTTTTCGTTGTCGTTGCAACGCTTAGAAAGATTTAAACTTAGTTTGACTTTTCCGTAAATTCAGATGTCGAAATAGTTGTTTTAAAATCTCATTGTTAATTAAAACCTTTAAGAAACAGTAGAAGATGCGATAATACAACGATCACCAAAGTAAACAGTGCAATATAAGCATTTTAAGAGGTTTAATTTACGTCGGGCGTATTTTAATGATTAACTTACAAAGAATGACCGTAAATTCGATGTAATGCAATCGCATTAGATCAATAATTAACGCTATGTTACGTAACTATAAGCTTTAACATTTAGTAAGTGGAATTTTTGGAGCTGAATTTGTTCAGTAGGCCAGTACATACTTACAAAAAGCAGTGAAAGGTTTGCTTACCTGTGGTTCAATCAGATAGATATTCAAAGTCGTCAACTAGCTTGTAAAATACGCAGCAATATTTTCTAATGAATAATAGTATTACTTGCATGAAATGGCCACAGTGACGCAACATACGTATAAGTTACAAAACAATGCTATTTCTAAAGTTAGATATTTTCGTAAAATTATAACGTCACAATAGCACCTATACGTTAAATGTTAGTAAGTCCTAAGCTTACCCATATGTATTACAGTCAGGGCCGGTTTTAGGCCGATTTGACCGATTAGATCAAATTGGGCCCCGCACCTTGAAGGGGCCCCGCGCTAGCGGGGTTCTTTCTGTATTACGAGGTTGAAAATACTACTGAAGCGTAAAATAAAAAGTGAAATAATATTCTTTATCATAATATCAATTTGTTATGCATCGTAACTAAGTCAAATTTATATTTATGTGTCTGCCTGTTACGTCATAATGAATATTGTTGCTCAACAATATATATACTGTATAGTGTATATGTTTGGAAGTAAAACAATATATCGTAAATAAGCGTCCACATTACCTTTAATTTGTTTTAGAGCAAGTATGAAATGTCTATTTTTGTAGTTTGTGTGTACTAGTATGTATTTTGTGATATATAAACACCCATAAATTTTGCTATGAAGAGTAGGGGCCCCGCCATCACATTTCTAATTGGGCCCCGCGGTTCCTAGCACCGGGCCTGATTACAGTAGAACATATTACATCAATAATTATATTATGAATAGTACAACACAAACCACGTGTGTCTTTGACTTAACCAGTGTGAGTGTAGCGCGTGAGAAACTATAAAACACCACCAGATAGGCCTTATGTTTCGTTGCTAGGGCAAATAGGGAAAAGCACTGCTATAGGAAAAGCACTTATTTTCACGAGATTTAACAAATACGACATAAAAACTTTCTAGCCTTGGGTAAGAATCGAACTCACAATCTTACCCGTATCATGAAGTCGTGTATTTTGTTGTCTTTGATGAAGAGAGTAATTAATCGAAAAACATATGATTTAGCAAACACGTTGCAATTATTTTTAACACTTTATGTCCGATAACGACGGTCTGATTGTGTATAATGTGAATTGTTTAATAAGGAAAAACTAAATTAAGAAAATTAGGGTAGGGAGAATCTGCTCACTAAAATGAAGGTTATAATTCTTTAAGGTTATATTTAGCGCTAGGGTCAGAAATTGTTTTGGGGGTTGAGATAAGTATTTTAAACAGGATTAGAATTAGTTTCTGTGGTTTTAGTGATCAGTTTTCCTTCTTTCCCCTTTTTAGTGCTGGCCCTTTTCCGATTCCGGGTTGTAATTATTCAATTTCGTACAGGCGAGTTTATATTGCAGTAAAAGCAACAAAATAGGGAAAATGTTGCGATCAAAGTCGTTGGTTGTGATTGCATCTTCCGTTGTATTAATGGTGACTTTCGTGGTTCTATTTTACGGCAGAGGTAAGAATAGAATTAGATTTTAAATATTTTTATTTTTCCTCGCTAGCCTGCTAACCCTTCTCCTTTGTGCTAAACTAAACTTACCTCGTGGTCGGTTGATGAGAGCTATTATAAAATGTAGTGTATGTGACGTTTCTACTGTCATTGTTTAATCCATTAATACACTGGGTTTGGACGATGTCAGCTAAGTGCTTTGCACAGGCTGCTGGTTTAAATCCGTCGAAATTTATGTTGATGATATCCTAATACAGCAATGCTTATAACCCGACAACTTATCTAGGAACATACTGCATATTACATCCTACATTACTGCTTCTTCAAGCGGTAGCTGTCTGACCGTCAAAATCGAATGTTATGTACATGTACGTATAATGCAATATGTCTAAAACTCCAATCTTAGAGATAGGATGTTGTGTTTCCCCTAATTGGAAAACTTACAAGGCGGGGGGACAAATCGTTAACCGGAGCTAGCAGTATGTTGCATTTAATTAGGACGATACCCTTTAATTGTGAAAAAACATTTAGCCACCGGGTTTCAGCAATGTCTACTAAGTGCAACAACCGACTAACTAGTGATCAGTTTCGGACATGCAACCGTTCTGCATAAAGTTGTCTTCTTTTAACAAATAAAAATAAAGCTAGATATTTTTATGCCTTGTACCACATCCTCAGTCCTAAAAGTAATTGCAAAGATTTTTTATCGGGCTAAGATTCGAGCCCATTTGACACCTGAGTTCGTAAAGTTGGTATATGTAACGTACACGTTAACAATTCCACCACACGATCGTACAGTTATTCATAATATTTCCCAGACTCTCCAGCTAATGAAAGCCACGAAGAAGAGCGTGAACTAACCGTCGAACAAGCAGCGGCAAAAGATAGTTTTGGCTTCGACGACATATTTAACTCGAAGTTCAGCTACAGCTCTGTTAGCCCAAGATGGGTTTCAGGTTCCAAAATTTTATTATCCGGGACTAACTTTGGAGTTGAACAGGATATAAAACTTAAAACAATTTAATATACTGTCGGGCATATATTTAAGTGGCCATGGCTAGATAAGCCCAATCCTTATCATATTTAATTTAGGTGAAAATAAAGCTATTACAGGCTGTTGTGTTTAAGACATTCTTACTGTCTTTGTTTAACATATTAATGCAGTGGCTTCAAATGAAGCCCGCTTTATGCCCACATTTTCAAACAAGTAATGCAATTTTAAAGTTCTTTGGGAAGAGGAAAAACTGGACGAATTGGAGGCAAAATTGCCGACACATAAGAAACATATCCTTGTCTTTAGGTGTAATCAAACCATCGTTGCACACGCAAGGCGCTTGTAAAATTTATTTATCACATATTTCTTGTTTTTACAGCTGTGTGACATCGACATTTACTATTATAGGTCAGGTATCATGTAAAATCCACTTTTGTCCTAACACTTGCTTTTTTTCGGACACAGACACTTTTAGTGGACAGTTTCATAATTTGTAGTTTCTTGTAATGTCAGCATGAATTTAAAAAATAAACTTTGCCATTGTTCGTGTTCCATTTACAGGAGACCAATATATATACCAAGCTAGTAACCGTGACGTCTTCTTGAAAAATGCAAATGACCTGTCAGTTGTGCTTCTTATGCCCGGTTCCTTCTATGTAAGATTGAAGTTTGTTTATTAGTTTAGTTTAGAAGTGCTACATGTGCATCAAGCAGAACACCAAGCTAACAGTTGTATTACAAAAGCGTGTTAAACAAATATATTACTCAGTTTTTTTCTTTAATGCGATAACTTACTGAACGGGCACAGTTTCTAACTCGTAGTGGGGTGTCGCAAAGGCCGTTTATATTTATACAGTTATACAGTGATACAATTTTTACAATTTACAGTTTTTAAATTGATCTTGCTAACCATTCGGCCACACGACCCTTTAGTTTCTCGTTAAATGACTCAACCGACGAGCAAGCGCGTGGTTTTCGACCTATGAACCTTCTTGTAGATAAAAAGTAATTAGTAAATTTTAGTTTTTCGCACACGTAAATGACAAATTAATTAAACAATGGATAAACCGACTCTGTAATCATCGAACGATTGGTTATGCCTAATTATCCAGCATTCCATTTATAACGCACATACGGGGAAACTTAAGGGAGGCAAAGACAAAAAAAAGAAAGGAGAAAAACTACTTACTAAAATGACGATTAAGCCATAAGGATTAATTTGGTATGTTTGGTGAGCAGTTTCTCTTCCTTCCCCTTTTTATTGTTCGATTTACATAGAGTCACGAATTCTGAACAAAAAATCTCTTACTACCAAGCCAATTATGGGTTCGAAACTTATTCCATTAAAAATATAATAGAGTATACAAAAAAAGGTCGTGTGGCCGAATGGTGAATGATTCATTTACAAAATTATATAAAAGAAGCGGTCTTAGGAACGAGACTTTTGCTTGTATAGAACTAAGCCTTCAAGTAAATAAGTAAAAACTATTTGTGTTAATTCCAGACGGACAATTCTGCGAGTTCCTACAAGGTTTCGTCGACGATGAATTATATTCTTTTGCTCACCAACTACGTTAAGGTTGGTTTTATTAAAACATATTCATCTCCGGGGAGGAAATACCAGGAGCGAAATAACCGGGCATTCGCTCGCACGACTGTTTTTGGTAGCCGGAGATACGGCTTTTACCTACTAAAATGCTGTAGTTTTTTTAGCTCGTTAACCCACTGGGCTTTAGAAACCCTATATAAGTAAAGTGTGTGAAATATGTGATTAGTTAAACGTGGGATTCCATTATTACTAAGCTAGTACACTAAGCCCAAGTAAATATGTCTACTTCGCTTGGTATACGATATTCAAGTTTATTCCCGGAAATGGGAAAAATGGCACAATCGTCAAATCACATCGCGCCCAGCACAGTCGGGTTACTGAAACTATTTCAGTCTGTTGTGTATGATTCAGACGTTTCTTCATTTTATTTCAAACTCACCAATTCACTAAATTCAGGCAATGTCGGTTAAGTGCCTTGCCCAAAGACACTACCGACTAGCTAGCGACCAGTTTCGAATCTACAACTCC
The DNA here is from genome assembly GCA_000149265.1 of Ciona savignyi. Taxonomy (NCBI): domain Eukaryota; kingdom Metazoa; phylum Chordata; class Ascidiacea; order Phlebobranchia; family Cionidae; genus Ciona; species Ciona savignyi. The sequence goes on from CH003424.1 coordinate 810,662, forward strand.
TCGACCGAAAAGCGACGCACTAACCAACCAAGCTAATCGGTATTGCTTTCAAAAAGTAATAAATAACAAATTGATCACCCTCCCGTACACAGGGTTGGCGACATTCTTACAATGGAACTTACCTTGTGTTTGACGTTCAGCAACAGTAAGTTATTATCAAACTAACTTTAATATAGAACGGGGTGAAGTAATAAGTAAAGTCCGTGACCCCTCATACAAGATCTGCTAACTAAGAAGATAGAATACAATATTCATGTTTATCCTGTGAATGGAAAATGCAACGGACATTATCATACGGGCAATCATGAGTTTACCTCGCGCCCACCGTATGGTTACCGAAACTATTGTAGTGTGTTTATGATTCAGACGTTCCTTTAATTTAGTAGAACCCGACATTACACTGCGTTCAGGCAATGTCTGTTAAGGGCCTTGCCCAAGAACACATCCGAATAGCTAGCGACCACTTTCGGACCTTCAGTTAAAGGCGACACACTAATAAAACAAGCTATGTAGTCGAAATAGTTACACATCTCAGTAATTCTACATTTTCGGCGGATTCCGTGATCGCTAAACTTAAATCGGTTCGCAATGTATAGCTAGCATTATTCATATCTTAGCTTCTATTACCTTAGTATGTTTTGTAATATTCAACCAGGATAGAATAAGATTTATCGCTCATATAAATACCTGTGAATGGTATAATGAATATAGTTTTATAACAGGGACAATCATTGGAACCCATAATTAATTTTAGGGGCTGTGTTTCCCTTTGTTTAAATATCTATAAAATCCAATTGCCACGCAGGTTGTACCTTGCCCAAGGTCATTAAAATCTGGTAGGGACCACGTCTTTGTACGGTAGTTTGGCCGAGTGGTTTACACGATCGATACATATACCATTTCTAAATTAAAATGTCTTAAAGACGAGACCATCATAGGTTCTAACCCTTCCCCGATAAAAAAAAACAAACAAAAAAGAAGAAAAAATTGCATCTTTAACTCTCACAATCCTCTTACTATGTGTTACTGAACATAACTTGTACTTATACAGACAACTACGGAGCGACCTGACTTTTCCGGATCAAGTTCAGTACATTACATGGGCACCGGTCGGAGATGCTTTGGTAAGTTTAGTTTCTGACTAAGGCTGTGCGTCCGAAAGGTTAGCGCAACCGCTTTATATACCGATTTCAACTAAAGTACCGTAGCAACGACCACATCATGTTTTAGAAAGTTAGCTCGGTATAAAAAAAAGTTTAGTTTTAATTTTTTATACCGAGTGTATCTACTGGCGTGTTTAAATCCCTATAGTTTTGCCTTTTCTTCCTGTTATTATTTTAAATCATATATCCATGCTCTTTTTCATTAATAAAGAATAAACACGATCTGTTGTTCATAATCAAGTTAACCACCTAGGCCTACGTCTACGACTTCAACATTTATTACCGTCCAATCGTCACCCAAAATAATGAAATCCAAGTGACTTCGGACGGAAGAGCAAACTTTGTTTACAATGGAATTCCAGACTGGGTGTATGAAGGTAACTCTTTAATTTTGTATGCTTTACGTTTGGCTAATACAGCACTTTTATTTCGCAAGGTCGGTTATAACTCTGGCAATCTGCAGAATACCTCATACCCAGTGTCAGGTTACCGGAGCAATTGCAGTGTGTTATTTGCGATGGAGAAAGTTTTCGTTGAACAAGTAGAACACCAGATTGAATCAATATTTGCTCATTTTCTGACTGTCAAACTAGCGTCAGATTTCGATTCCACGACCTTTCAACTGTCTGACCAACACATTATCATTCCGTCAAGCTTTAAAGATTAGTCGGGTGGGTTGATGCGTCGCTTATCAGCCGAAGGGTTCTGGTTCGAAACTGGTCGATAGCTAGTCAATTGTGTCCTTAGACAATGCACTTACTGGACATTGCCTAAACCCACCGGATTAATGGGTTCTACCAAATTGAAGGAACGTGTGAATCATACAAAACACACTGCAATAACTCCGGTAACCCGACGATGGGCTCGGGGTAATCTGACGATTGCCTAAGTGGTAACTCTCATTGCGTTTAACCATTCACTAGCATAAAACATACATATTTTATACATGCAAGCCGCAGATTTTGATCCCATAACCTTTCGATTATCTTCTCGCAGAGGAAATGATCTCCAGCAACAACGTCATGTACTTTTCCCCGGATGGGCAGATTTTAGCTTTCGCTCAATTCAACGACACGGAATGCGCTCATATCCAATTCTCCCGTTACAACTCGCAGTATCCAGAGATGATTGATGTTTCATATCCCAAGGTAGGATTGCGGCACAAACTGTACATAGAACCTTAGTGCGATATATAAAGGCATATTTGATCAAGAAAAGCATAAGATAACTATATTGTGTTCACATTAATGGGATTATCTTGTGTCGGTGTCGGGTTACCGGAGCTATTACAGTGTGTTGTTATAATTCACACGTTCCTTTAATTTAGTAGAACCCATTATTTCACTGTATACAATGTCCGTTATGCTTCTTGGCCATGGACACAATCGAACCTGCAACCTTTCAAATAAAAGGTGATGTACTAACCCACCAAGCTATCTGACTGAACAAAAACCAGATTAGCCGGACGCCCATCGTCAAGTTAGCGCAGCTATTATAGTACGTTTGCATTGTATATGATTAAGACATTTCTTTAATTTAGTAGAACCCATCATTTCATTGGGTTCAAGAAATCTCTTTTAAGTGTCTTGCCCAACAGCACAACCAATTAGCTAGCAACCAGTTTGGAAGCCTCCACCCTTCAGCTGAAAGGCAACGCACTAACCGCTAAGCTGTTCAGTCGGACCCCGTAGCTATTGTAGTGTGTTGTATATGATTTAAAAGTTCCTTCGATCACCATTATTTTCAATCATTTTCCATACAGGCTGGCACCACCCAACCAACCAATAGGGTCTTCATGTACAACACCGTGTCGGATATGACGTATGAAGCGATCCCCCCACTTTCAATTGCCGCCGCGTGAGTATTCCAAGCATTATATTTATATGAAAGTGAAACAATTGTAGTGATTCGACTTGTGGTTCGATAAATATTTAGCTCGACTGCTGTATTGCAACTGCCCACATGCACTTGCCTACATAGGATCACCAAAATAAACCAATCACAACACGACAACTAATGAACTAAACGGTAATCTAAAAAGAGCACGACGTTACAAAGAAATAGAACTCAAGAAAAAGGCACAGAGGGCGATACACAAACTCTATTCTTCACACAACCCTCTTGCCACTTTAGTATTCAAAGTTTTATATTTACATTTATATGAAAGAGAAGTAAAACTATTTTGTACAGTTGCTATACTTGACCTATCTTTGGATGGTAATAAAAGTTAAAATGTACATTCTAAATACCAATATGTACGGTAGAATTTCGGGAATACTGCTTTGCCTATGTTTTAAACCAAAAAATACTAGTAAATGGGACAATCTACGTGGCCTTATCACACAGGTACTGTCAGCTGTATAACAAAGGTAACTTTTGCTGTATTAAAATGTACTAAGAGGGTGCATCGCGGTTTCTTAACCTATAGCCGTTTAAAACAAAATAGCAATCACATTACCTGTTTTTTTTCAAAATAATAACAAAACAGCAACACAATAAATATCCATTACAGATTACATTAATAATATAATAAAATAACAGATAACTTATTTTCCAAAAATAATATTAAATTAACAAAATAGAAAAATAACATTTACATTACCAAAGCAAATTCCAGATTTTCTCTATAGAGAAAATCTTAATACAGCAAAAGTTACCTTTGTTATACAGCTGACAGTAGGCTACCTGTGTGATAAGGCCACGTAGATTTTCCCATTTACTAGTATTTTTTGGTTTAAAACATAGGCAAAGCAGTATTCCCGAAATTCTACCGTACATATTGGTATTTAGAATGTACATTTTAATTTTTAAGATCATCCCATATATGGGATTCCACTGAGTAACGATTATATTACCTGGCAGGGATTACCTGTTTAGCCGAGTCACCTGGGCGAATGAGACATCAGCTGCCGTCATTTGGTGCAATCGTCTACAAACGTGGAGTGTGATGTCATTCTGTGACGTCATGAGGGACGGGAGTTTGTCGTGTCCACCTGTGAGTGAGAACTATTTGCATATCTTGGGGGGATTCCCTAGTTTAGTTACGCGATTTACTGGAATGACAAGATAGATAGTTAGGATAGGATATTCATGCTTATCCCCGTGAATGGGAAAACCAAGGGGTTTAGTTATGTTTACCCGTTTTTCCCCCAGTATTAAAACTTGACAAACGAATTAAATTACGACACAAGAACAGGCAAAAACCGCAAAGCGTCGTTGAACACGTCATTAAAAATATAATAAAAATAAATAAAAAACGCGGCCGCTAAACCTAAACGAAAAAATAATATGCAAACAAAAATGAATTAAGACCAAACGATATAAAGCTCTGAAGAAGAATGTGCGGTGAACAAGTATTGAGGAAAGCCGACTTTTGGAGAAGATTTGGCAAAAAAAAACTCCCTAAACTGAAATTGTCAGAATGGTTTGTGTAGTACGGTCGTGTGGCCAAATGGTTAACGTGACCAAATCTACAAAAAACGGTCCAGGCCATCTTGAGTTTAAAACTTGGCTCGGTAAAAAACAAGTTCGATACTTAGCCTGGTATAAATACCCTTCGGTAGTAGTAGTCGTGGAGAAACAGTCTTTGTATGGGGGAATTTTCTTTTTTAGTTTTGGGGAATTCCCTTCTCGTTTTGAACTACAGAAACTGGGTCGTTAGCTTGTTGGTTGTCTCTTTGGGCAACAGGGTTGCCATTTGGCCTTTTTCACGGCCAAATTTCAGAAATTTGGCCGTACCAAAATCGTCCCGGCCGCAAAAAAAATAGTTTGGCCGTGCGGAAAAATCTGGCCGAATTTGGCCGTATACGCATATTGTCAAGTTTTTGGCCGAAGTGTCATATTATTTTTACGCTACAGTAGAAATAAAGGAAAAAGAGAGACAGTATATGGAAATAAATTAATATCAACTGTCTCATTTCCAAATCACAAAGCTGATTATGACGTTTTAAAATAAATTATTAATTGTAGGTATTCCTATATAGTGTATGAACGGGTTCGACAAATCTGGAGGAAATCAAAATTATACAATTTTTCAACAAATAAAGAGATAAATAGCCCAATTGGCTAAATTAAATAGGTTATTTTGCAGTTTATACAAATTGGCCGAATTTTGGCCGTAAAGCAAAAACAGTTTGGCCGTAAAGCGTACTTTCCGTCTGGCAACCCTGTTGGGCAAGGCACTTGGCAGACATCACCTAAATCCAGCGGATTAATGGGTTCTACAAAAAATGGAAGGAACATATTAATCGTATACACCAAACCCGCGCTGTAATAGCTGCAGTAACTTGACGATAAGTGTCTAATCTGACGATTACTTATATAATGATAAAAGGTGAATAATAATAACATTTTCCCATTTTTATAGTTTATTAATTTGGTAAAATTAAATACAAATTATCCGACAACTTAGTTTGGTGGATTAATGTGTCGCCTTTTAGCCGAAGGGTTGGGGTTCGAAACTGGTGGCTAGCTATTAGGTTGTGTCCTTGGGCAAGGCACTTAATGAACATTGCTCTAACGCAGCGGATTAATGGGTTCTACCAAATTAAAGAAACGTGTGAAAGCTACACAACACACAGCAATAGCTTAGATAACCCAACCGTGGGCGCGAGGTGATCTGAAGATCTTGTGTTAACAACCTTGATTTTCACACTGGGATAAACATAAATATCCTATCCTAAAAACATCATCAGTGCAGAGTTTTAGCTCAATTTATTCCATAGACCTTGTGGTTTGCCGACCACACAGAGCAACTGGTTTTTAAACAAGATTCGCACCAAAATTCAAAGATAATCAAACAATGTAATAATTTTTAAAGCCAGGAAATAATGGGAATTCAGCGATCGTCAAAATATACATAGAATTTAAATTAGCAGCATTAAAAATAAAACTTTGCATCAGATTTTAAATCCATTCTCACCACCAGGTTGCAGAATACGAACATAAAACAACTACAGGGTGGTTGTACCAGCGTAGACCTTACTGGATTCCGGTGTTCGCACAAAACCAACGTGAATATTTTGTTGTTCTTCCCAATAATGATTGGCAACATCTGGCCCGCGTGAATTTGGTAGGAATTTATAGTTTTGTTTATAAATATGCTTTTTAATATGTTCTAATGTGTCTTGTTTTTTTAATTTATACTAGATTTGTTTTTTATATACTCTGAATCTGTCTTGCTTTTATATGTTTAAAAAAAACGTTTATGCAAAATGACTCTCTATTTTTTTAGGTAGTTATTTAAATAAGTCAGTTTCACTTTTATAAATTTTCACAAAAATTGCATCGATTTTTCAGGATGGAACAAAGACATTTCTAACCGAGGGAGATTACACTGTGACATCATACAGCGCTTCTTATCCCGCTGTTGAGCTCTACGATGCTGATAGTGACCATGTGTGAGTTGGTTTGTTTATTAGGTTAGGTTGCTGTATCTGTAGTGGGTTAACTGTTGGCCAAACTTGGATTAAAACCAACCTCTAGCTTTTTAACTATGTGCTTGGATATTGAGATCTCTTTATTTGAATCAGTATAATTTGAAAAAATTAATAATTATTGAATGTAGAGTTTCTAACTACTCTGAAACAAAATCTTTTAAAAAAATAATAATAATATAAAAACGAAACTGAATGTTTATCTCTGTAAAAAACCAAAGAGGGTAATATAGGCTTAGCATAGGCAATCATTAGATTGCCTTGTGTATCGACAGTCACGTTACCACACCTATTGTTGTGTATGAATCAGAAATTCCTTTAATTTAGTAGAACCTATTAATCCACTTGGTTCAGGAAATATATGTTAAATGCCTTTACTAAAGACATAACTGACTAAGTTTCGAACCATACGGCTGAAAGGCCCGAACTAACTCAACATGATAATTCGTCCGATAATTAAGTTGATTTCCAGCTACTTCTTGTCAACACTTGATGGGACAGAGAAAAGACAAGTTTATCGCACAAAAGGAAGTTTGGGTGCTACGATAATCACTCCTGAGTGTATAACTTGCAAACTCATGGGGGAATACCCGGGGAGGTGTAACATTGCAACGTCATCCTTCAGCACCGACGGTAGCCACGTAGTGATTGCATGCCGTGGTAAGTTTGTAGGCATTTGCCTAAACCGATGGATTATTGGGTTCTACCAAATGTAAGGAATGTCTATATCATACACAACACACTGCAATATTTCCGTTAACCCTATGGTGGGCGCGAGGTAATCTGACAATACGTGTGTGTTCACACCCTTTGCGTTTTATTATTCACGAGAATAAACATAAATATCCTATCCTTAACTGACACAGTAAACTTTGGTTTAGCGACCACGTCTAATTTGTCCAAATTTAATAATTTATTATTTTTCTAAATTAAAAAAAATATATTTAAACACTGCTGCTGATGTATCCAGGTGAGAGCGCCCCACTATACATGATGTACCAGGTGAACCACACTAGTTCCAACCCCGACAATGTGTTGGTTGGAAAAGTGGTCTTGGAAGACAACGCTGATCTTGTGACTAACATCGCAAATACTTTAATGCCAGAGAAAACATATGGACAGATCCAAAGCACAACTGGATACAGTGAGTTTTAGTCTAATGATTGCATTGTAATGCCCATTCTTGTTACACTCATGGAGATAAACAAAATAATATATTATCTTATTGTAAATACTGGATAATAGCTGACGAAGGAAATTTATTTTTTTTCAATTACCTTTTACGTTATAGCACAGTTAATTTAAGTTAAGGGGAAGGATAAAACCGCAAAACTACAGTAGTTAAAACACATCTATGAATACACACGATATAACAAAGAAAAAGTGACGTGGACGTTAAATCTTACATTGTTGCTTCATAGTATTTATAATTTGTCCGGCCGATTAGCTTGGTGGGTTAGTGCGTTGCTTTTTAGCCGAAGGGTTGCAGAAAACTTGTCGGTTGTGTCGTTGGGCAAGGAACTTAACGGACATTGCCTGAACACCAGATTAATGGGTTCTACTAGATTAAAGGAACATCTCAATTACACAAAACACACTGCAATATATTCAAACTTTTTTTAATTTTAGTACAACCAAATATTACACCAGGTTGAGGCGACGTGTGCTTAGTACTTTTGATTAATGAAGTTTCATTCCAGAATTTGCTTATGAGATGTGGAAGCCTCCAAACTTCAGTAATACTAAACAATACCCACTCCTGATAGATGTGTAAGTTATGTTGTTTTTTTGCCACTTCTGCAAAGATGAGTGATTAATTTAACACTGAAATATATTCAAAAAAAAAAAACAAGTATAATCACTTGGAAGCAATATTTTCATGGCCGAGGCATTAGTTAAATCTCTTAGTTTAATAACTGTAAAAATCAGCGATATATAATTGTCTTTAGTGAATGATTTGTAATTTTTGACATTTTTAGTTACTGTTTTTAATTTTTCTTTTTTTGTAAATTTTTATCATAAATACAAATAATAAACAAACACTAAAATAGTCAACTAAATCTTTTCATTTTAGTTACGCTGGACCAGGGTACCAGAATGTGGACGCTTATTGGTCGCGAAGTTGGTCGTCAGCGTTTGTTCCATCCAGTTTGGACGTTATTGTTGTTAGGGTTGATGGACGTGGATCAAATTTCTATGGTGAGACTATCTTTACCTGAATTTGATTGGAAAAGTGTGTTATCACACGGCTAATCGTCAGATTACTTTGCACCCAACGTATGGTTACTTAAGCTATTGCAGTGTGTTGTTCATAATTGAGACATTTTTTCAGTTTTAGTAGAACCAATTTATCTAATAGTTTTCGCCGATTTCTATGCACATAACCGACTAGCTAGCGACCATTTTCGTACCCACAACCTTTCGGACAAAATACAACATGTTATAATCCCCTGTTAGTTACGACTATGCAGATAAGTATTAGAACCAATATATTTGTTTTGTTGTATTCAGTCGTTTCCAAATAGGCCGATCCATAAATAGCAATAACATTGTTAATAACATAGGGGACAAACTAATGCATGAGGTGTACCAACAACTTGGGCAGAAGGAAATTGATGATCAGATTGAAGCTGCTCAGTAAGATTCTGTTAAGTTGTTTTACATTTTATTACGGTATTGTTTAATAAAAATAAATTTAATATCACCAGGTACTTCAGTGCCATGCCGTACGTTGATTCCAGTCGAATTGCAATATGGGGTTGGGTGAGTGGGAATTTAAATATTTATTTTGACAGAAGTAATGGTGAGATGGTATGTGGTATCATACGAATATGTCGTTCAAATTTAAGAAATATATCATAGTGCTAACTCTATACATTAAAACATACCAAGCAAACCTATTGGAGTAAAATACGACAACCACTGTAATGTATTAAGATGGGGTTGTGTGCGATATATTCGTTTTGCCTTTTTTCCATGTTACTGGTCGATGATTTCACTTTTATTTCAAGCAAAAATAGTATATTTATGTTATAATACCAATCGGTTAATTCCAGTCATACGGTGGGTTTGCCACCTCCCATGCAATGGGCTCCAATCCTGGTGTGTTTAAATGTGGTATGGCTGTGGCGCCTCTGGTGGATTGGAGATATTATGGTAAGACGTTGTGATGATACTTAGGATAGGATATTCATGTTTATCCCCGTCAATAAAAAACGCAAGGCCCCGCTGTCCTGTTACCGGAGTTATTACAGTGTGTTGTGTATGAAGATTGCCGTGCTTATATGATAGAATATTCTTGTTTATCCTCGTGAATGGGAAAACCAAGGGGTTTATCACACAGCATACTTCAGATTACCTCGCGCCCACTGTCGGGTTACCAGAGCTATTGCAGTGTGTCCTCTATAACTATATTCCTATAATTTGTTAAGGCCATTAATCCGATGAGTTTAAGCTCAAGGACCCAACTTACTAGCTAACGACCAGTTTCGAAGCTGCAACCCTTCGGTTGAAATGCATCACACTAAACCGCCAGACTAAACGGTCGAAATATAAACTTCTTATCCCACCCTAACACATCCATGATTTTTCCCATAGACACCATATATGCTGAGAGATACATGGGACTTCCATCGGACAATACGGATGGTTATGACAAAGCAAATGTGGTGAACAAAGCAGCAACCTTCACCCAATCGAGTTACTACTTGATCCATGGCACTGCAGATGGTATGTGATTTCCATGTTTGATGATAGTTCATGGTACTGTGTGGGGATAGTAACAAATAAGTCGTTCAAATTTGAGGTAACGTTGTAATTTATATGATTGGTCCCCCTATGATAGCCCATACCTGCTTTTTAACTTGGCTGTGACAGGAGATATGATTACTCTTTAAATATTTATAACTTGTTTACAGTCATAATCTTAATACTTTTTTAATCCTGTAATATATCCTGTTTTATCTCCCTGAATGGGAAAACCAAGGGGGTTAACACATGGGCAATCGTCAGATCACCTCGCGCCCACCGTCGGGTTACCGGAGCTATTGCAGTGTGTTGTGTACGATTCACACATTCCTTTAATATAGTAGAACCCATTAATCCACCGAGTTCAGGCAATGGGACACTACAGTTGCATTCGAATCTGCAACCTTTCGCCTGAAAAGCAACACACTATAACCCACCAAGCTAATCGGTCTAACTTTTCACGTTTAACTCATGTTTTTCATGCCAGACAACGTTCACTTCCAAAACGCAGCTCAGCTGTCCAAAGCATTGGTTGATGAAGACATTCGGTTCAATAACTTTGTAAGTTTTCAACAACAAAAATTGTTCATTTTATATCATAAATTTCGCTTAATTTGGTGTAATTGGTTACTCAATAGTTTAGGTCCACGTACGTTTTTCATTGACGTGTTATAATCATTTTTATCATCTATTATTTTGAAGAAGTGATATAGGATATTCATATTTATTCCTGGGAATGAGAAAACGCAAGGAGCAATAAGTAATCGTCAAGAGTACCTTGCACCCACCGTCGAGTTAACGGAGTTATTGCAATGTGTTCATTTAATTTAGCAGAACCCATTATTTCACTAGGTTCAGGCAATGTCTGCTGAAGGCCTTCCCCAAAGACAAAACCGACTAGCTACCGACCAGTTTCGAATCTAGAAACCTCCAGCTAAGAGGCCACGCACTAATCCACCAAGCTAAGCGTTTTCCGGTATCTCTAAATACTACAGGGCCGCTTGGATTGCATGGAGCGCTTGAATCGCTTGGATCGCATGGAGCGCTTAAATCGCTTACTATACTTCGTAATTACAAATGCCATGATATTATTGTTAGGGTTGGGGTTGAATTACTAAGGATTATTATTTGTATTTCACCCAATCAATACAGTCGAATAAAAAGCGGCCGATCGTTAAAATAAACAAAACTGTATTTTTACTTTTCTTAATAATTCTTTTTCACAATTAGGATAGGATAGGATATTCATGTTTATCCCCGTGAATGGGAAAACCAAGGGGGTTAACACACGGGCAATCGTCAGATCACCTCGCGCCCATCGTCGGGTTACCGGAGCTATTGCAGCGTGTTGTATATGATAGACACGTTCCTTCAATTTGGTAGAACCCATTAATCCGCTGGGTTCAGGCAATGTCCGTAAAGTGCCTTGCCCAAGGACACAACCGACAAGCTAGCGACCAGTTTCGTACCTGCAACCTTTCGATTGAAAGGTGACGCACTTAACCGCTGGACCACCGGGCCGGACAATTACCACCATTACTTTCGTGGGTAATATATTTTATGCTGATATGCGCTCGATTTTATTGATTTTATATTAATAATCGGTTCGATTTTATGTTAATATGCGGCAATTTTAACCGAATTTTTGCCTTTTTTACTTTACCTGAGGTAGAATTGAGTTCAAAACTACACTAATCAAACGCAACTTTCAACTTCTTTTTAGTTTTACGCTGATCAAGATCATTCCATCAACGTTGGTAACGCTCGTTACCACATCTACAAGATACTGACGCGACAACTCTGCAAATGCTTCGATCTACAAGTCCCTAGCGATGTATGGAACTAAAGCACAGATGGATTTGACACTTTTATTCCACACCAAATCTGTTTCACCAATATTTCATAATTTGCAATAGATAGTCAACGTAATATTCATTTAAAGCGGTAATTCTTTCTATTTATCACCTAACAATTGTTTTCGAGTAACTTAAAGCGCAGATTACGTCACCACTGATAGTGACGTAATAAACGATGTGCAGAATATAGAATCTTTAAATCTCGGGCTCGAGTTCGCCAACACTTCCGTCAACTGCGGTGATTGAAACTTCACTCGCTGAGAACCATCGAGTCAGGTAGTTGAACTCGAAGCGGAACTGTGGGGAAGATTTGTTGATTAGTCGTTGACATTCGTTGATTAGTCGTTGAAATTTGTTGATTAGTCGTTGACATTTGTTGTTTAGTCGTTGATATTTGTTGATTAGTCGTTGAAATTTGTTGATTAGTCGTTGAAATTTGTTGTTTAGTCGTTGAAATTTGTTGTTTAGTCGTTGAAATTTGTTGTTTAGTCGTTGAAATTTGTTGTTTAGTCGTTGAAATTTGTTGTTTAGTCGTTGAAATTTGTTGTTTAGTCGTTGAAATTTGTTGATTAGTTGTTGACATTTTTTCGAGTATAGTCATTAAGTTTGTTGATTAATTATTGGGATTTGTTGACGAATCCCTAAATGTGGTTGATTATTTGTTGAAATTTTTATATTAGACTTCAAAATGTATTGACTAGTCATTAAAATTCGTTGAATATAAATTAAAATAATCATTGAAATTTGTTGAATATAATTTGCAATTCATGATTAGCGACGTAATGCGTCGGAAATGACATTGATAACAAATCGTGGTTACCTCTGTCTGTGAGCCATCAAAGTTGCCAATTGTGTACGAGTTGCCGACGACCGATTCAACCATCGCTGGAGCGTCAACCTGGTAAGATAATAAGGTTGTTCTAGTTATAGTTGATTCATTTTTTTGAAATAAAGCAAACTACGGCACCGTAACTGAAAAGTACTAACACGAACAGTTAAATAGTACTAAAACGAACTGCCGCCAAACACCAAGGCGAAAAAATAATGTGGAAACAAAAATTAATAATTAAGACGTTTTTTTTGAAGAAATTGTTTGCGCGGTCGAGTTGTTGGGTTTATTGCAATAATTAGATTTTAAATGAGCCAAACAATGTCATAGATATTATATTCATATTTTTATAAAATAAATAAATGTGAATGGGAAAACGCAAGCGGTATCGCATGGGCAATGGTCAGATTTTGCCTTACCCTATGACACAATCGTCTAGCTAGTGACCAGTTTCAAATCTACAACCTTTCGTCTGAAAGACGACGCACCAACCCACCAAGCTATTCAGTCGAACTTACATTGAAGTTATCGACAGAGTCTGGGAGAGTGAGAATAATCTTGGTCGAGTTGGTCAAGTCGAGGTCAGTGATTCTTGCTCGAGTGTAGTTTTGCTCCATGTTGTTGGGAAACGACTCAACAGAAACTGGAAATTCAAATAAATCAGTTTATTAGGAAATACTGGAACATGTTATCGGTGTGTTGTATAGTCCGGCCCGTTGGTCTAGCGGTTAAGTGCGTCGCCTTTCAATCGAAAGGTTGCAGGTGCGAAACTGGTCGCTAGCTAGTCGGTTGTGTCCTTGGGAAAGGCACTTTACGGACATTGCCTGAACCTAGAGGCTTAATGGGTTCTACCAAATCAAAGGAACGTGCCTATCATATACAACACACTGCAATAGCTCCGGTAACCCGACGATGGGCGCGAGGTGATCTGACGATTGCTCGTGTGATAACCCCCTTGGTTTTCCCATTCACGGGGATAAAGATGAATATCCTATCCTATCCTATCCTTGTGAATAACACTTTAACTGTTTTAGTTCAACTCATTTATACACTGGGTTTTGGAGAAGTTAACTAAGTGACTTATCTAAGGACACAACCGACCAGCTAAAGACCGGATTCTATTAACTTTTCGGCTGCTAGTAGAAGAATGATGCAAAAGAATAATCTTTCGAAATGAACTAACTGGTCGTCTATTGCGGGTATTCGTATTTGAAAATGGAAAAGTTAAATTTTAAAACACAAAATTTCAACTTTAAAAAGTAGGACATATAATGTACATTCAACAAACGTAAAACCGATTGTTGGCTTACTTGGGCTTTGGTTGTTGACGTCACAAGACCACGTGATTTGGGAAGAGTTGAATTCTTCGTCGAAGAAATTGATGATGAAGGTGAAGTTGCCGGTCGCTTGCCACGCGTGTGGGGCGGAAATGGCGTACAAGCCGGTGGCGGCGGACGATTGTGCTGGAACAATGTCACCTTCGAATACGTGGAACCAATACACGGGCTCCGGTAATTGCAGAAGACACGTTCCGTTCCCAATAGCGTTGTACCCAGCAACTACCAATGCTCCAGCTGGGGTTCGGTCATTAGCAGGCCAGGTGTCGATGTAGGCGACTGGAAAGTTTAGATTAAAAATAATTTTCATTTTTAAAGTCGGTAAAGTTAATCATTTTTTTCTAATTTTATTATAATCATTATGCAACTATTTATTCTGGCCTGAATTTACTCAAACTTGAAAGGTAAATTTCAATATAATTATGGGTCCCAATTGAAAAATTGGGACACATATTGTTTTTGTCCGTTTTTTTTTTCGTCAAAGGTTTGACAGGCATGGCATGGCGCCCCGACATCTACCAGAAGGAATAATGGAATCGTTATGAAACTTAGCTATTTGTTGGACAACATGGTCTAGATATGCAGAAACCAAAATTTTGGGTGATAAATCAAGGGGAATTCCCCTGGAAGGTTAAAAACCAAAACGGTATTTTTTATGAAAAAATTAGCTTTTTGTGGTATAGCGCTTAAACGGCTGCTCCAAATTGAATAAGATTTGTTGGAACGTAAATCCATTAGACACTGATTTAACACTTGGAAGAAATAAAAAATTTACCTCGGGAAATACCCTAAAAAATAAGATTTTGTTCTCAAATCATGATTGTGACAGGCATGGCATGTCGCCCCGACATCTACCAGAAGGAATAACGGAATCGTAATGAAACTTAGCCATATGTTAGACAACATGGTCAAGATACGCAGGAGCAAAATTGTGGGTGATAAATTTAGGGGAATTCCCCAGAGACGTAAATAACCAAAACGGTATTTTTTTTCTAAAAAAACTAGTTTTTTGGCATAGCGCTTAAACGGTTGCTTCAATCTGATTCAAATTTGGTGGAATGTAAGAGCACTACCTACTAATTTAACAATTAGAAAAAATAAAAAATATTATTTAGGGAAATACCCAAAAAAATAAGATTTTGTTCTCAAATCATGATTGTGACAGGCATGGCATGACGCCCAGACATCTACCAAAAGGAATAATAAAATAGTAATAAAGCTTTGTCATTTGTTAGACAACATGGTCTAGATACACAGGAGCAAAATTGTGGGTGATAAATCTAGGGGAACTCCCCGGAGACGTTAAAATCCAAAACGGTTATTTTTCTAAAAAAATAGCTTTTCGGAACATAGCGTTTAACCGGCTGCTCTAATTTTGATCAGATTTGGTGGAATGCTAGATCGTTAGCCACCCTGTGTAACTTAAAAGAAAGAAAACATTTACTTAGGGTAACTCCCTTAAAAACGAAAAGATGTTCCTGACTCATGATTGTGACAGGCATACCACATTGCACTGACATCTCCAACAAGGATTCGTCAAATCGAATTAAAACTTTAAAAATTGATAGTTAACATGACCCACATATGTAAAAACATAAACTTATTTACCAAGCCCATGGGGAATTCCCCGAAGCCATGAAAACTAAATCGAACTGTTTTAGGAATTTAGCTTTATTTCAATACAGCACTTAAAAAAAGCTTTAATTTTAAACATTTGTGAGGAAATCTTTGTAAACCTATCACGATTGTTCTTTTTACCTACACATGGAGAAGAAGTTTGGTTTGATAACTATGGGACCCATGAGTTTATGCTTGCAGAAACAAAGTACCTTCTCAGTGTATAAAATACAAATTGTGGTTAGGGACCCTGTAGCATGAATATATGGATAACGACATGTGTTTTACAAAGAGTATTGGTTAAACACGTGGTTGACACTCTCTAGTTTTTAAATAATAATTTTGCGTCGGTAAAGATATATATCTATAATCTTTTATTTTTTATTATGCCACTATTTACGCTTGCCTGATTTTATACCAACGAAAAATAGAAACTAAATTTGTGAACTAATCTGTACGAAACCAATATTTCTTTCATATTTTGATTCTTAAATTCTTCTACATTCAAGCTTACCTTGAGAATAAGCAACGCTGAAAACGATGGACAAAATTGCGATTGAAAGCTTCATCTTGTTAGTTCTTGTTTTTCGACTGAGATCTGACTGTTGTGGAGTTCGTATTGTACTGTGCTGATCGTACCTTCCATGCCTGGCTTATATATCCCATTTGTTTAGCTTAATTAGTTTCTAGTACAAACGAATTCGCTATAATTTCGAATTCTTCTGAGGGGCGACGTGTACCGGATAAGTGGTCTTCTGCTGATACAACTGTTACGTCATACACAGACAACATACGACATAGAGGTCGTACTAACTCGGACGGACTAAATGACCGACTAATTACAGGTGCTAGCGTCCAATTTAAGAGTCCAGGTGGTAATTTCTGCGGTACCTACCTTAAACCAGTCGTGGATTGAATAGAAAAAATATGTGGCAAATTAAAGGGTAAGATGTGTTAATCATAGATTAATAAAACGACGCATATTTAATTATGAATCCCTTTTGACAAAAGGGACAGCTATCGTTTTTGTCCATTTTTTCGTCAAATGCTTTTACATGGGGGTATTTTGTCCATCCTAAATTTTAAAGAAGAAATTATTAAATCAGAACAAACATTTAAATATGATAGACAACATTTTACCTAGATATGTGAAATCCCAAAATTTAGAGTTTTGCTGAAAGGTAATTCCCTGGCATCGTAAAACAATATTTGATTTTTTACGGTATTTTATTTTTTAGGGATCGTAGCGCCCAACCTAATCACCCTAATTTAACGTAATTAAGCGCATTGTTAGTCCACTTACAATAGATTTGTAAAGGTTAATTAATTGTTGAATTACTTGGGGAATTCCCCAAACTTGGTATACTTTTCGCCAAACGTAGGACAGTGTATTGTCCGTACGAAACCGTCTAAAAGTAATATTTAAATCGAAATTAATTTCAGATTTAGTAAACATCATCACCTAGATATATCAAAACCCAAAATTTTTGGATTTTACCCAAGAAGAATTCTCTAGAACCGCAAAACACTTAATTTTGTAGGAATCATAGCGCCTAACCTACTTTTTTAAATTTAAAATAAGTGTGTTTGTCATTGTTCCACCAAAAATGTTAATAATTTAATTAATTTTTAATTACTCGGAGAATTCCCCAAATTTGGTAAGCACATTTTTCATCAAACGTTGGGCAGTGTCTTATGCGTCCGAGAGTTTGTTCAGAAGGAGTGTTCAAATCTAAATTGTTTTTTTTACAAATTGTAGCTTTTATTACCTGGTCATGTTTTACTTCTGAGTAATTCCATAAAATCGTAAACCACTGATTTAATCTTTAATGAACATTCAATTTTCTAGGGATCATATCGCCAAACTTAATTCCCCAAATTTAAATTAATTGTGTATGATGTTGGTCAACTCACCCAAAATGTTAAAAAGAGTTAATTTTTAATCACTGGGGAAATTTCCCAAGTAGGTATATTTTTCGTCAAATATGACGGGGATGTTTTGTCCGTCCGAGATCTTCTAGAAGGAGTAATTAAATTAAAATAAACAATGTGTTAACTACCATAACCTACATAACGAAAGCCTAATTATTCTTTTTAATTGTAATTGTGGAAATCGTTCGTCCATTTTCCAATTGCATAGGGAAATCCCCCAAATTGTGTAACATTATTTTTTATTAAACGCATCATCATTAGTTTATGCCCGGAGAAACAAAACTGTTGCAATCAGGTAAAAAACAATCAGAAATGTTATGTAGCACGGTCGAGTCATGCACGAATCTAACGAGAGTGTATATTTTCTAAGGAGAGAATATACTTTTGAATTAAACATAGTAAACAAGTTTGGTTTGTTAATTCAGGGATTTGCCTTTGTAACCAAAATAACAAGGTTAAATTTATTTTATGATCAAAACAATAAGAATAAATGAGCACACACAAAAAATGTGGCAAACAGAACTGAATCCTACAAGATAAACTTTAGTATTAAATTCATTCTGCAGTATTTGATAAAAATAATGGCATTTAGTGAAAAATTAGTAAAAATGCAGACGTTTAAGCCGCATATGACGACAACTTGCTGCAAATCAAAATTCACCAACACGACCACCCCGCTAATGCGACCGCTTGATGACGGTCACATGGGTGGTCAGGTAAGCGGGGTTCTACTGTATATATAAATATATATATATACTACCACCATCATTTATACAACAGACTTTGATTGTAGCCTATATGTATACATTTATAATATATACGCCTGAGAGGAATGGCATGTCGCCCCGACATCTACCAGAATGAAAAATAGAATCTTAATGAAACTTTGTCATTTGTTAGACAACATGGTCTAGATGTGCAGAAATCAAATTTTGGGTAATAAATTCAGGGGAATTCCCCTGCGAAGTTAAAAACCAAAAAGGTATTTTTTTTTAATTAGCTTTTTGGGGCATAGCGCTTGAATGACGTCACTAATTTTAATCAGATTTTGTGAATTGTAAGTGCATTAGCCACTGATTTAACACTTGGAAGAAATAAAAATGTTATTTAGGGAAATACCCTAAAAATAAGAGTTTGTTCTCAAATCATGATTGTGACAGGCATGCCATGTCGCCCAGCCATATACCGATAGGAGTAATGAAATCGCAATAAAACTCGGTGATCTGTTAGACTACTTGGTCTAGATATACAGTTTTGGGTGATAAATCCAAAATTTTGGGTGATAAATCCAGGGGAATACCCTTGGGCCGTTAAAAAGCAAATTGATAGTTCTTTCTAAAAATTTTTTTTAACATAGCGCTTGAAAGGGTTTTTTAAAGAAAGAAAACATTTACTCAGGGTATTACCCTTAAAAACTAAGATATGCTCCTTAATCTTGATTGTGACAGACATTTTCCAAAAATATACAGTTTTTTAGCATAGCGCTAGAACAGCTGCTCCATTTTTGATCAGATTTGTTGAAATGTTAGTGTGGTAGTCGCCTCTGTACCAATGATAAAAAAAAGAAATAATACACCTTGGAAAATCCCCTAAAAAATTATGATTTGTTCCTAAATCATGATTGTGACAGGCATGGCATATCGCCCGACATCTTCAACAAGGAGTCGTCAAATCGGTACTTAACCCAGTAGAATTCCCCGAAGCCATGAAAAACTAAATCAGGCTGTTTTGGGAATTTAGCTTCATTTCACTATAGCGCTTGACAAGAGTCTTTAATTTAAAACATACGTGGTGAAATGCTTGTAAATCTAACACGATTATTCTTTTTAGCTACACATCAAAAAGAAGGTCTAATAACTATGGGACCCATGCCTTTCGTATCCCGAAACAAAGATAGTATTAAGTTTATTTTTTATTTTTCTGCCGATACTTTAAATTCTTTTCATATTTCTACGATCGCCGAGCTCCTATGGTATCCTGTGCTTCGTTGATTATTTGATTGCCGGATTTTCTGTCAATTGTGCTGAAACCCTACAGTATATAAATGCATATTTTAACTTCTTAGTTTTATCACCGGTTAGTCTGGTGGTTTAGTAGTTTGACAGTTGTGTCCTTGGGCAAGGCACTTAACGGGAATTACCCGAACCGAGTGGATTAATGGGTTATACCAAATTAAAGGAACCTGTGGATCATACACAACATACTGCAATAACTCCGGTAGTGATATGACGATTGCCTGTGTGTTAACCCCCTTAGTTTTCCCATTCACGAGGATAAACATGAATATTCTATCCTATCAAGATCATTCAATCAACGTTGATAACGCTCGTTACCACATCTACAAGATACTGACGCGACAACTCTGCAAATGCTTGGATCTACAAGTCCCTAGTGATGTATGGAACTAAAGCACAGATGGATTTGACACTTTTATTCCACACCAAATCTGTTTCACCAATATTTCATAATTTGCAATAGAAAGTCAACGTAATATTCATTTAAAGCGGTAATTCTTTCTATTTATCACCTAACATTTGTTACGAGTAATTTAAAGCGCAGATTACGTCACCACGGATAGTGACGTAATAAACGATGTGCAGAATATAGAATCTTTAAATCTCGGGTTCGAGTTCGCCAACACTTCCGTCAACTGCGGTGATTGAAACTTCACTCGCTGAGAACCATCGAGTCAGGTAGTTGAACTCGAAGCGGAACTGTGGGGAACATTTGTTGATTAGTTGTTGACATTTGTTGGTTAGTCGTTGATATTTGTTGATTAGTCGTTGAAATTTGTTGATTAGTCGTTGACATTTGTTGATTAGTCGTTGAAATTTGTTGATTAGTCGTTGACATTTGTTGATTAGTTGTTGAAATTTGTTGATTAGTCGTTGACATTTGTTGATTAGTTGTTAAAATTTGTTGTTTTATTATTGGGATTTGTTGATTATTCGTTCAAATTTGTTGATAAGTCGATGAAATTTCGTGATTAGTCGTTAAAATTTGTTGATTAGTCGTTAAAATTTATTGACTAGTCATTAAAATTCGTTGAATATAAATTAAAGTTTGTTGAATAATTATTGAAATTGTTAAAATTCATGATTAGCGACGTAATGCGTCGGAAAGTATCTTGATAACAAATCGTGGTTACCTCTGTCTGTGAGCCATCAAAGTTGCCAATTGTGTACGAGTTGCCGACGACCGATTCAACCATCGCTGGAGCGTCAACCTGGTAAGATAATGAAGGTTGTTTAGGTCTAGTTATAGTTGATTATTTTTTCAAATAAAGCAAACTACGGCACCGGAACTGAAAAGTACTAAAACGAACAGCCGAAATGGAAACAAAAATTAATAATTAAGACGTTTTTGTTGATAAAATTGTTTGCGCGGTCGAATTGTTGGGTTTCTTGCAATAATTGGATTTTAAATAAGCCAAACAATGTCCAAGTTATTGGACTTTAATAGGTGAATGGGAAAACGCAAGGAACGGTATCGCCCGCCAATGGTCAGATTTTCACCTTGCCCAATCACACAATCGACTAGCTAATGACCAGTTTCAAGTCTGCAACCTTTCATCTGAAAAGCGACGCACCAACCCACGCTATTCAGTCGAACTTACATTGAAGTTATCGACAGAGTCTGGGAGAGTGAGAATAATCTTGGTCGAGTTGGTCAAGTCGAGGTCAGTGATTCTTGCTCGAGTGTAGTTTTGCTCCATGTTGTTGGGAAACGACTCAACAGAAACTGGAAATTTAAGTAAATCGGTTTATTAGGAAATACTGGAACAAGGTTATCGGTGTGTTGTGATTCAAACTTTTACTGTTTTAGTTTAACACATTAATATACTGGGTTTAGGAGAAGTTAGCTGAGTGACTTATCATAGGACACAACCGACCAGCCAAAGACCGGTTTTATTCACCTTTCGGCTGCTTGTAAAAAAATAACGCTATTTTTAAATGAGCTAAAACCAGTGGTTCCCAACCTGGGGGTCGCGACCCCCAAAGGGGTCGCAAAGCATGTTAAAGGGGGTCGCGAAGCTGTTGCTAATGTAAGAACAAAGGTGAATGTCAGTAGGACTGGGTACCGGTACCGCGGTACGCTAGTAGTATGTGCTATCCTGTGTATAACTTTTCATTGAGACATTTCATTCGGATTGCTTGTAGCACAATATTAATTATTGCATCAGTATGCGTCGATTGTTATGTCATAAACTATGACCACATGACTGTAGACATGCAATAGATTGGAACTTTATTAGGGAAGTAGCCTAGTATATTATACAACAGAAATCAGTCAAGACTTGAAATTGGTAAAAATTGTTAAGGGGAGTATTATACACGTTTAGAACCTACAAGGTCAACCATCGCACTGATTTGTTAATAAATGCAAGTAAAACATTTTTGTGCTAACTTTCTAATTTTGCTTTTAGGATAGAATATAAGCGTGGGTCACGGAATCTGCGAAAAAAATTAAGGGGGTCACTAAGACAAAAAGGTTGGGAACCACTGAGCTAAACGGTCCGGCGCAATGCGGGTATTCGTATTTAAAATTAAAATTAAATATGAAAATTTGAAACTCATTTTTGTTTGAAATTTTGACAATTTTGGTTGAGATTAGGACATATGAAGACCATTCAACAAACGTAAAACCGATTGTTGGCTTACTTGGGCTTTGGTTGTTGACGTCACAAGACCACGTGATTTGGGAAGAGTTGAATTCTTCGGCGAAGAAATTGATGATGAAGGTGAAGTTGCCGGTCGCTTGCCACGCGTGTGGGGCGGAAATGGCGTACAAGCCGGTAGCGGCGGACGATTGTGCTGGAACAATGTCGCCTTCGAATACGTGGAACCAATACACGGGCTCCGGTAATTGCAGAAGACACGTTCCGTTCCCAATAGCGTTGTACCCAGCAACTACCAATGCTCCAGCTGGGGTTCGGTCATTAGCAGGCCAGGTGTCGATGTAGGCGACTGGAAAGTTTAAATTAAATATAATTTTTAGTTTTAAAGTCGGTAAAGACAATCGTTATTTCTACTTTTGTTATAATCATTACGCAACTATTTATTCTGACCTGAATTTACTCAAACTTGAAAGTTAAGTTTAATATATTTTTACCAATAATATTTTTGAATCGGTAAAGATTGCGTTATTTCTATAATCTTTAATTTATCATTATGCCACTATTTACGCTTGCCTACATATATGCCAACGAAAAATATAAACTAAATTGGTGAACTGAAATCTGTACGAAACCAATATTTCTTTCATATTTTGATTCTTAAATTCTTCTACATTCAAACTTACCTTGAGAATAAGCAACGCTGAAAACGATGGACAAAATTGCGATTGAAAGCTTCATCTTGTTAGTTCTTGTTTTTCGACTGAGATCTGACTGTTGTAGAGTTCGTATTGTTCTGTGATGATCGTACCTTCCATGCCTGGCTTATATATCCCATTTGTTTAGCTTAATTAGTTTCCAGTACAAACGAATTCGCTATAATTTCGAATTCTTCTGAGGGGCGACGTGTACCGGATAAGTGGTCTTCTGCTGATACAACTGTTACGTCATACACAGACAACATACGACATAGAAGTCGTACTAACTCGGAAGGACTAAATGACCGACTAATTACAGGTGCTAGCGTCCAATTTAAGAGTCCAGGTGGTAATTTCTGCGGTACCTACCTTAAACCAGTCGTGGATTGAATAATTTCGTGTAGAAAATGTGGCAAATTAAACCGCCCACAACTGACAACTGACTTCAACGTGGCTTTAATTGCTAAATTGAGTGGATAGATATGTATGATGCGTCATTACGTAACATGTGATCACGCTCTGAACACGTATAAGGCGTATGGTCACTTAATTGACGTTTTAATATAAAGACATGAAAGACCTCTGTCGCATACGAAAACACAAAATTTGTCTTTAACTTAGATATTTGAAAAAATATTGCGAAACTACAGAAACTGTTGTATTTCAGCTGAAAAACTGAGAAGCAAAATTATTAATTAACCGTTTATATCAAATTCTTACTATTTCGTTACTTAGGCTTAGGTTAAACCAGTTTAAAAACAGGGAATTTCTCAATACCATACTTAATTATGACGAAACAGTCCTTTTACGGGCAAGCCGAATTACAAAATGTTAGCTTCTATGACGTCACAGTACTAAATATTATTGTTTTAGCAAAATCTCACCTATGGCGTCACAGTCCTATATAACATTGTTTTAGCAATAAAGGCTTACATGCAATAAAACGAATTTAATCTAACAAAATGAGTTTTTATATTTAAAATGTGTTTTAGGGCTTAGTCATGTAGGTTAGGGTACACCAAACTTCATATATTGGGGAAAAGAAAATTAAAAAAAACTTTATAGGTTCAAACGGACGCAATATTAAAAAAAGAAAACAACTTCAATTGATTTTAAACGGCGTTTAAATGCAGCCTAACCTAGTTCTCAAGTTCGTTTAATCTTGGAACATGTGCGGTTAATGTAAACTCGACAGTAGCATATTTCGAACTGTTTATTGAAACACACGAAGCAATAAAAATAGAAACCCGTAATTAAACACCGCAAAATTGCGAGATTACACAAAAATCGAAAGCAAGGCCTCGTTACACAGCAAAATTGGGCAATTATAAAAATTATATCAAAACATAAGTGGGAAAACTGTTATTTTTGAAGCAAGTAAGTAATTTTGAGCTGGACAATCGGCAATCCAAAGCAGATTACATTTATAAAATATGCTGTTGACAATGAAAGATACTGGTTCTGTGAGTTTTTGTAAAGTTGATTAGCCTACGACAAGTCCAAATTAAGTAACGAAATCAACAAAATCTTTGTGCTAGAATTAAGCATATATAGCATTAATAAGCGCATTAAAAGACTATAGGCATAAGGGAAATCCATTTAGAAATGTAAAACAAATAGTTTTTTAATCCATATATGCCATGTCAATAAAAGTCGGTCACTGTGAACGTAAATATTAAAATGGCAAAAAGGGCAACGAAACTGCAAATTATTTGATCGCACATTATGATGGATAAACATATGTTAATGGTGTGCTGAATATTAAAGACGGCATAACGAACAGCCGTTAAAACAAGTCATTAAAGAATAATAAATTCACTGATATACTAAATATTGTAAAGAAGCAAGTACTGTATATCGTATACAATGCACGCAGAATGATTAGGAAAATCATTAAAATATGATGTGCCGTTCATACTCTATTTCAAAATTACATCAAAGTTCAAAAAATTAAATAGTTTTTAGAGGTAAAGAAAACAGTTTAAATGCAGCATGTACCAGTATTATTCTGACAGTGTGAAAATATATGTATAATAGATAAAGATGAATAAAAATCGAGCACTATGAACTTTAGTAAATAAATTGGCAGGAAAAGAAAAAGGCAACGAAGCGGCAAATCGCAATTTGGTGGCATATTGTTATTATGGTGGATAATACATACCAGTGGCGTGTGTTTGCTTAAACTTGGTATATGAAACATAACAATGCATAGGCAATCAACAGTTCCTATGATAGTCAAACAAATAAAAATGAGATAATATTTACAAAAGATAATAGAAAGAACAATTAAAAAAGAACAACTCGTCCGACCGGTTAGTCTGGTGGTTTAGTGCGATGCATTTCAACCGAATTGTTTCAGATTCGAAACTGGTTGCTAGCTAGTCGGCTGTGTTCCTGGACGGCACTTAATAAACATTGCCTGAACCCAGCGGAATAATGGGTTCTACCAAATTGAAGAACCGTGTGTATTATACAGAACACACTGCAATAAACGCATTCTACTGTAACAAGTTTTCTTCAGTAATCAGCTTTCATCATAATTCATCTGTAATCATCATAATAACCAAATATCCACAGTCAACTTGTGATTTGCTGCAATTTTTCAATGTGACTTCTGTGCTCAGGTTTCCACGATGATTTTACAGCTGGGTTTGCCACAATACTACAGCAATGAGCAATTGCCTTGTCTTTGTGCTCCATATCAAATTGCCCGGTCTTTTCGTAGCATGTTTCTATGGCCATCGCGTAGTTATGTATCGCCCAAGCATAGGTGTCCGGCTTACCCTCAGTACACTGCAATATGCCGTACGTTTTCCCATTCTTCTGAAACTCAAACCCGAGCAAAAATGTGTCTAGCGCGCCTTTAAAATTGCCATAAGCTGCAAGAAATTTGGCCGCTTGGATCACGCAGTGGGGACTCATGTCGAAATTGATGTTTTCAAGTGCCAACTGAAGCATTTTGTTACATTCGTGTAGCACTTGCTCTGGTAGCTCATTTGGACTGAGTTTTAACAGTAATTTGGTGTTTGCTTTCACCATTAACTTCATTGCATTTAAAATTGTATAGTCTGTACCTTCGACTTGTTTGTAAATACCATTCTCATACAGCTGTGCGTCTATTCGTAAAATATCCTGGCATTTTTTACGAGCTAAATACAGACGATTATTTCTTTCATGATCAGGTTCATTTTCCCTATTGTGTAGAAGTCGTGGGACTTGTGCATTCGCCAGTGTTATGTATTCCGGCATAATACCCATCTTGGTCTTGGATTTCATTGATTTTGTCATGATGGACCCGACCTCTTTTGCTATGCAGTGGCTAAATGCTGTATAGTATTCGCATTTTGCTATGTGTTGTGGATCTATGTGTTCGTGCCAGTAAACAACCATTCGCCCGTATGTGTGGAAGATACTGCATATTTGCTCGGCTAAGAAAGACTGCTGGTAGCATTTTATCGGAAGAAAGTTCCCAGTACTTCGTAAGACCTCAAGATGCTCAGACGTTAGCATACAGTGATTTTCAACAGCGCTGCGAATATCCTTCAGTAAAATACATGACTTTGCTATCCCATACATTTTCGCTGTATGTTCTTCAAACTCTGACACGTTTCTTTTGTCCAAAACCAGTGTTGATAAAATAAATTTATCAACAAATTTCTCTTTCATTTTGACTCCAGCGTCTGCACATTGCTTCGCTATCTTTTTTGCATCTTTTTTTGGGTCTTTTCCCTCCACATACTCCAATGAATCAGGCACCGCCATCTGAAAGAGACCACACCCAGTAACACAAGTATATGAGCAAGCAACCGTCCAAGTATAAGTTGCCGCCGTGAAAAGAACATCCAGTGCATCTCGCCATTTCTCTGAAATTCTGTTTTGAATCAAAGCTTGCCCGAGGAGGTTGTGCAACCGACAAACCGACATCAAGATCATAAAATCAACCTCATCCTGTTGTTTTAAATCAAAGTTCAGAGATAAATATTTCCTGGAATGTTTTACCAAGGCATCTATGTGAGGGCGTAGTTGATTGAGTTTAATATCTGCATGTCTCTCCCTATTATCCTTGCTTATCATTCCAATCATGATTTCCAGCGCAAATCGAAGATCTTGTTTGCACACTTTAGCAGAAGCTCTATAAGAGTCGAGCAAATATTGAGGCAAAGTAATACAACCGTGCTTGAAGGCAGCACAACCCTCCATATCTCCAGCGAGATGTGAAAGTTGCTTTGAAATTTTCAAAGTTTCAACTTGGTTCAGCGCTTCTCTCTCAGTGACTGATAATTCATCGTTATTTATCCTCAATCGCTGGCAAATTCTGCTGATAAAAAACACGGGAATATCTTCATTATGAAGGTAACAGAGTATAGCCAAATACTCTGACGCTGTGTCAAGGGAGTGCAAAGCTTTAAATGATTCCAAATTCTTGGCGCTGGTTCTGGCAAGCAGTCTAGCTTCGTTTTCGTGAATGTCTTTCACTGCAGCTGGCTCTTGCATCGTTTTCAAATATGCAGCGTACGGGAAATTGTATTCGATGCAATTATATTTGGTTGCTTTCATACACACTGGGTTTCTGCCGAGATATTTCGCCAACTCTGTTGCGTCCTTTTGATTGAAAGGCTTTAATTCAACAGCAGAGTCTCCAAGTGGGTATTGGTTGATTGGATTGTCTTCTTCAGGACTCATGAGATAAGCACATGCTTCAGTGAGTGAAAAGGCTTGAATTTGAAAGCAGATAAAATGTGGGTTCATATCAGACTCAAACATCAAACTACAACTGCATTGTTCTGAAATAAAAATTGCTTGAATGAAACATTCATTGTTGTGTCGGTAGCGGTTAAGTTGTTGAATGAAGCCAATCACACTTTCTGTGAATTGATCAAATGCGAATATTGCCTTTATCCGATTTTCAATAAGCAAATCAAAAAGAGCGTTAAATTTTCCATTTTTAGCATCATCTTTCAGAGCTGGAAATTTAGATTTAATAGTTTTTGAAACTTCCCCACATTCATCCAAACATGAAGCCATTTGAAGTGCCAGTGGAGTTTTGCTTGCAAACTGCCATACAAGGGATTTATTATAAGAGGATTTTTTCGCCGAGATTGAAAGATGTTGGAGCAAGGATAACAAGAAGCAATGTTTCCCGGATCCACGATTTCCATGCAAATGAAGAAGAGCAAAGTTGGATTCTGTGTTTTTGACAAGTCTTTTAAATTCTTCCGTTTTCTAAAAAGATTTGACATAATTAGCATTTGCCCATTTTGACATAAATTAGCATTTAAAATTGGCTTGCGACAATTGACATAGGATAGGTTTATGTTGTATTTGTGTGGGTGGAAAAACACAAGGGGCGTCATCACACGGTTAATCTTTGGGTTTCCAAAGCGATTGCAGTGTGTTGTATATGATTGAAAAGTTCTTTCAGTTTTAGTAGAACCCATTATTTCAATTCAGGCAATGTCCGCTAAGTGCCCTTTCTAGGACAGATCTGTCTGTCTTTCTTGCGACTGGATTCGATTCGATCCCACCCCCTTTCGACTGCCTGTGGCACAAATTGTTTTTAAATAAATGTTTTGCTAAGTTACAATGATAAACTTAACTCCAATGGAATTTAAATAATATCACCACAAAATTTTAAAGCAAGCATGGGCAACATTCGGCCTATGATAATTCCCCAATGTTTGTTTGGTTGAAAGCAGCATGTGCTAGGCTGCGCGCCGGTGTACTTGTTTAGCTGTAAAGTGTTGTAATAGTGGAGCAGTGCTTTGTGAAATAAAGGTGTTGATTGTGCATCTTTTATTTTTGTATCGCCTGTCAGGTCCCTTTGAATTGGCTTAATAAAGTAAATGAATAAAGTAAATCTTTATACCAGTGTTAGAAAAAACAGTAACTATGTAGCAATCATTTGTATGCAAAGTTAAAAGTCATTTAAAAGATTTCATAAATAAGATTTTTTTATTTGCATTAACATAATTTTACAATGTAGACTACGTGGCTTTCTCATGTGTTTTTTATTTTGGTTATTTTTACGGAATTTATTTGAGAAATGAACAATTTAACAGAAACTTTTTTTATTTTTTTTGGTATTGTAATTGTTCGAATTATAATGTAAGTGTCTTTGTTTGTTCATATGTACCTAGGAAGCACTGTCACCATGTTTTATCAGCAATGCTTCGTAAATAAAAGCATTAAATTTACAATTCTAGCTACAATTACTCACAATAAAGTGCAACGGAGCCTCTGAAATGTGATGGACATGGAAATCTTCATTGTTAGAACAATCCTTTCGACTTAATTTGTTGGACAAGTCATCTGTAGAGACATGTTCTATGTCCGTTTTTTCGTTCGTAGTAAGTCGAGCTAAATAAAACAAAATATTTATTGATAAAAACTGCAATGTTATTATAAAAACTGTAAGCACAGAAACCTTTAATTATTAAGTTGGTTATAGGTTTAGCCGTTTAATATTCAGTTATTCATTCAATGCATTTGGTTGGTTATCATTGCTATTTGAATTTAAATAAATGAATAATGCACTAGTAAATGAATACAATGCATTGCAAGTGTCTTTGGCTAAATAATAAATGGTCGACTGGTCAATATTGGAAATTGCTTACATATCAAACTCACAGCTTTATGATGGGATAGGATATTTATGTTTATCCCCATCAATGAAAAAGAAAGGACGGTTATCACACGGGACACGGACAATTGGATCATCTCACACTACAGTCTAGTTTCTACAGTTTAGTAAACCCATTAATCCACTGTGGGTTCTGGGAATGTCCATTTAGTGCCGTGCCCAAAGATACAACAGACTAGCTAGCGACCAGTTTCTATTTCTGCAAACTTTCGGTTAAAAGGTGACGCACTATCCCTTTAAGCAATTTGTAATCCGATTCGGCAAACTGACCTTCGGACGTCTGTTATTATTATAATCAATCAGCTGGTTTGTGTTTTCATTATAAGTCACCTTTTAAAGCTACTACCGGTACTGCAAGTAAATTCTAAGCTAACATACATAACTGTTGATTCTTGGCAACAAAAATGGCAAAATACTAAATTTAAAAATAAGAAAAAATACTAAAACAATCTGAGTTCGACTGAATTAAATCAACATGTGAATCTATACAACACACTTCAATAGCTCCGGTAACTGGACGGTGGGCGCGAGGTGATCTGACGATTATCCGTGTGTTAACCCCCTTGTTTTTTATTCACAGGGATAAACATAAATATCCTATCCTATCCTGTTTCCTGTTGTATTAATTTAATATTGAGCCCTCTTTTGATATTATATAGTAGTAATACCAGTAGCCGAATATACAAACCAAGTTCAGCACTTAAACACTGAAGCAAAACCGGCTTCCAATCGTTTTTCCCAATGTGATCAATGTTGATGGAAGGTGACAGGTCTTGGATCCCTCGTTTCCATGAATTGTTTTGGAATATCCGTTTATCTGAAAATACAAAATAATGGTTTAGTTGGTAAACATGACGCTTAGAACTGGAAGATGTAACTATGATGTTAATTTGTTGGACAACGCTAAAGGGAGGAAAAGCTGGAGAATGAGGAAAACTATTCACCAAAACCATGGAAATTAATTTTATAACCCTTTCCTGAACACTAATCTCAAGCCCAGAACTAACCCTAACCCCATGTTTAAAACTAACCTTAATGCTTTAATATTCATTTTAGAGCAGTTGCCCTACTTCCCGCCTTCCCGCTTTCCCTCCTTTTAGTTTTCCCCTAATTTGTTTAAAAGCTAGGAAATAGGTCAAAATAAAAGTTAGAAGAAGTAGCTATGGAACGGGAAAATGTGTAAAAACGCTGCATTTGAAATTTCATATTTAGTCTTGTACTTGGCCCCTTATTAATGAGAGTAAGGTATTATAACATGGGTAAACGTCAGATTATCACAGGCTCATAGTCGAGTTACTGCAGATATATGGGTTGTGAGTTCTTTTTAAACATTTGGCTTTAAAACCATTGGATTAAGGTAGTGGTCATACAATACTGTGTGCCTTTTTACCTTGCTACAACCTGTTTGGCCACCTGTAAACCTTTGATCAATTAGAAGTGTGTGGGCTTTCAACCGAAAATTTCGGTTCAAAACCAGTCACTGGCTTAGTCTGCTGACTGTTGGCACTATTTGATGCTAATGATATAGCATATTTACAATGGTTTGTAATAAAACTCCACAAAAGTTCAACTTCATTCAACATACTGCAATAGCTTAAGTAACCTAACATAACCACACGATATTTTGACGATATAACCGACCTTACATTTAACCACCTACAAAGACACAACATGAATTTTCCACCAACCATGACAGTTTCTAACCTGAATCAGATTCCACAGTAACCCAGCTGATCACTGTTGTCAAGAAATCATTGAGATCTTCATTTTGTTTCTGAATTTGGTCCAACAAACTCCGAGGAATGTTGCACGCAATCAATCTACTTTTCCATGCCTCCATACCACAACTTACACATTAATTGTTCCACCTATTTCCCTAAATAGAATTAAGTTATAGTCAAAACCACAGTACACAGAGTTTTACAGCTCTCAGAAGGCACAGTTAATGGAATTAGAGAAGGCACAGTTAATGGAGTTAATGGACAAATTTCACTTATAAGTTTGGCAAAATTTGCACTTAGTGTTCTAGCACAAATTATTAAAAATAAGATAAAAAATCTAAACGCTGTCACATAATTTTACGATATATTTTACACATAAATGCAAGTTAAGAATTTACAGTGGGCTATTTAATATAGCCAGTTGCACAAATTATACTGATCTATAGCAGCCTAACTTCTTTGTCAGCTTATTTTTTATACACAGGTCCATCACCTTATACATTTTTAGACTGTGGAAACCAAATTAACCCAGGTCGCTACTTTGAATTAATTCTCTCAGTTTATTTGCATCTTCCACAATGTTCTCATTATGTGGATCGATCTTTAACGCTGCCTCATAGTCCATCAATGCTTCAACATACAGCTCAAGTCCATGGTAGGCCACAGCTCTTCTAAGATGAGCCTTCAGCCTTCCCTTTGAGTTGCTATCCACCGCTGGTTGCATTAGATCAAGGGCAGTGGAGCAATCTTCTGCAGCTTTGAAGAGATTCCTCACTTTTAAGTGGCAAGCTGAGCGGTTGAGGAACAGAATGGGAGCTTTAGGTTGGATCTTGATTGCGAGGTTGTAAGCGTTAACTGCAGCGAGATAATCCCCAGCGCTGAACAGCTGTGCTCCTTTGTCTTTCAACCAATCTGGATCTTTCTCGTGTTCAGCGAGGTCCTGGTTGTCCACACTCATTCTCTTCCTGGCATCAGCTTGCTTCTGCAGCCATTCATCCTCTTCTTGTGCTTTCGATTCACGTTGAGGAGTGGGGAATACCCTTGGCGTAAAATTAACCGCGATTTTTCCGGCTTTTCTCGGACCGAACTTTGACTCCACTCTCTTCTTTCCAACAACTGCAGATTTACCTTCACCATTCGTTTTAACATTTTCGACTCTTGACTTTTCATCTGCAGGCTCCTTTATGGAATTTTCATCATCAAATATTTCCGTAATTTTGACCGAATCGTCAATGATTGCTGCAGGCTTAGCTGCTTCCAATTTCATTTTATTTTCATATTCTTTTAATAATTTAATCTTCTCATTTTCCGCTTCTCTGCGTTTCTGTTCCTTCCATTTATTCATCTCGTCCGCAGCGTTAACTCTCTCAGTCTCCTTCTCCAACTCTATTTTGCTTCTCCCTTGCTCTTCCAACTGCATCATCTGCTTAAGAGCAAATTTTTTATTCTCCTCCTTAATTCCAGATCTTTCCACAGTCGAGTTCTTAATCCTCTCTTCATCGTATGCAATAGCTTCCTGTTTCTTTTTGAACCAGAACGCTTTATCATTTGCTTGAGAAGTTAGAATTTCACCCCAAATTTCCGGAGTCTCTTTAACTAGGGTAAAGAAAACACAGCCGTCACGTATTTTTGCCGAACTTTTTTCGTCATTAACAGGTGCATAGAGCACAGCTTCAAATAGGAACGGTGGATAACTAGCCTTTACAAATTCAGGTGTACATAACAAATCAACGTTTGAAGCTTTTGCGCCTTTTAGAGGTACGGTAATATATAACTGTTCTTTAGTTTCAGACCACTTGTAATCCTTCACTATAATCGGCATGATTAACCCTGTAAACTCGGTCTTTTAAATTTAACAAAAAATATTTGTTTTGAAAGATAGCTTCGGTAACAACAATAGATGTCCCGTTTTAAACATTTTTTAGTGGATTACACCTGGAATAACCACTGAGATAAATCTAAGTTAAACAATTCTATATTCTTAATAGCAATAGCAAGTAAACTTATAATACCTGTTCAGATAAAACAGTTCCTCTTTTATAAGAGAAATTCCTTTCGTTTACCACCCGGGAAATTACCGACCGAAACCAACTTCGTATGTACAAAAATGAACTACATGTATCTAGTATTATTGTTATTTTAGATTTTCTTACATGTTTTAATTAGATACAGTACACCGGTGAAACAATGGATACTAAATGAAACCGAAACGTCATTGAATCCCCTATGTGGTTAAATTGGAATTTCTGTGGTAGAAAACGCAACTGCTTTAGGGGATTTTTGGAAATCGTTTTTGTGTGAATTTGTTGTTGTTATGAGTAAAATTGCCGAGCAAAAAGTTAAGTATAAAGCAAATCAAAAGCAAATTTGAGCGGACAAAATATTTTTTATAAGCTCCTTTCAATTAATCTTTTAAACAATACCACGAAACTGCCGTCGTAATTCCCCCGCATGTTTTCCAGTTTTAGTGGTAGCGTTATTCCGCTATAGCCCAAACAACTGTAGTAAACACAGTTATAGGACAGAAATGTTGTACAATTTAAAACGATATTTTCAGAGGTGCTTATGCTCCTTGAAACCTAACCCAGTAAAATTTTAAAACGATTTATAAATCACAAAAAAACACACAAACTTCACCATGTTTATTTAAATTCTTTCTTTTTATATAAATAATTACTAGCTTGTCTGTCCGGCTGGTTAGCCTAGCGGTTAAGTGCATAGCCTTTCAATCGAAAGGTTGCAGGTGCGAAACTGGTCACTAGCTAGTCGGTTGTGTCCTTGGGCAAGGCACTTTACGGACATTGCCTGAACCCAGCAGATTAATGAGTTCTACCAAATTAAAGGAACGTGCGTGTCTACACAACACACTGCAATAGCTCAGGTAACCTGACGATGGGCGCGAGGTGATCTGACGATTGCCAGTGTGTTAACCCCCTTGTGTTTTCCCGTTCATGGAGATAAACATGAATATCCTATCCATTATTTGTCATACCACTCTTTTATGTTTGTGTTTGGATTTTCAATTATATCCATATTTGTTTAGGTATATGTTTGATGTTCTTCAATGATGGTGGTAAATGCTGCAGCCTAACAAAACAATTAAAATAATATTAAATTGAAAAAAGAACATATTTTTGTCATATTTCCAGACATTAAATAGTCCAAGTAACGATGTCAGTTGAATGTGAAAAACCGAATGTAATATTTCTGTTGAATGCAAGGGAATTTGGGTCAACAATAAACCGATTTAATTTTCGAAAGAAGTATTCCAAGTACCATGAACGTGCACATTCTGATTTCAAAATACTAAGATCTCTCTACTGTTCCAGTGGGGCTTATTTAGAGGTATTTTTTGCATTGTTATTAAAATTTCCTTAACCCTGTTAATTATTTTTTTAAAAATGAATAAAATAATAGTTTAATTTTGTAGCCCAATTTTCACAAGGTTAATCAACAGCACTTAATTAATATTTTAATTTCCATCATAACAACCACATTTAATTATCCGACAGATTAGTCTGTTGTTTTAGTGTGTCGCCTTTTAGCCGAAGGGTTGCAGGTACAAGACTGGTCGCTAGCTAGTCTGTTGTGTCCTTGGGCAAGGTACTTTAAGGACATTGCTTGAACCCAACGGATTAATGGGTTCTACCAAATTAAAGGAACATGTCTGTCATAAACAACACACTGCAATAGCTCCGGTAACCCGACAGTGGGCGCTAGGTGATCCGATGATTACCCGCATGTTAACCCCCTTGATTTTTTCCATTCACGGAATAAACATGTATATTGTATCCTATCCTAATTAAACTGCAAAACTGTAATGTGCATGATACAATTTATATAAAGTTTTTTATTAATTTATCAATTTATATGTAGTCTTAACCATGTTTTATTAATTTCTTTATTCCCAGACGATTGCATGTCGGAAAGTGGAGGCATCGAAAACTCCAGCGTTCTTCCACGGTCGATTATTCACCCAAAACTTCCAAACTTGGTTCAACCTTTTCACCGGACCAACTTCTGGACCTTTGCTCATGAGTTCTGATGTGTTGGCTGAATTTAAAAGTAAATTTTTCTGCGTGCGCTTCGTAGATTTCTAATATAATATTTGCAAAATTAAAGCCCTAAAACTTGTTTAGTTTCTAAGATATAAATAATAAAAAATGAATCATTATTTTTACATGATGAAACACTTTGTACACAAAATGAGTTGCAGGTTAAAAAGTACTGTATCAAATAAAAGTACATATTAAAAATTATCTGAAAGTTCTTGTAATGCTAAATTACATACAACCACACTCATGTATATTGAGTTGTGCGTAAAAATCCCTAATTTTTCCGTAACTTATTTTCCCACCAGATGCAAGCGGAACCACAGGGGATGGGAAAATTAAAATTGTCGACGCCGTTTGCATCCAACCAGCGTACTCTTGCACACCACCAAGTGACGGAAGTCGCAGAGGAGCTCAGATGATCCTCCTAAGTAAAGGTGGAAACTTCTGATGATCTCGCATCAATCCAATCATATAGTCAGCATTTTTCAGACACTGGCTGACTTGACCGTTACATTCCGGTGTATTATGTATTATGGCCTACATTACTCGTCCAAGTGTCATTATGTACCCACCCATACTAATATAATGTATCATGGTCCACATTCCTGGTCCCAGTGCTACCATAGACCCACCCATACTAATATAATGTATCATGGTCTACATTCCTGGTCCCAGTGCTACCATGGACCCACCCATACTAATTTATTGTATCATGGCCTACATTCCTGGTCCCAGTGCTACCATGGACCCACCCATACTAATGTAATGTATCATGGCCTACATTCCTGGCCCCAGTGCTACCATGGACCCACCCATACTAATGTAATATATCATGGCCTACATTCCTGGCCCCAGTGCTACCATGGACCCACCCATACTAATATAATGTATCATGGTCTACATTCCTGGTCCCAGTGCTACCATGGACCCACCCATACTAATTTATTGTATCATGGCCTACATTCCTGGTCCCAGTGCTACCATGGACCCACCCATACTAATGTAATGTATCATGGCCTACATTCCTGGTCCCAGTGCTACCATGGACCCACCCATACTAATGTAATGCATCATGGCCTACATTCCTGGCCCCAGTGCTACCATGGAACCACCCATACTAATGTAGTGTATCATGGCCTACATTCCTGGCCCCAGTGCTACCATGGACCCACCCATACTAATGTAATATATCATGGCCTACATTCCTGGTCCCAGTAATTAGGATGTGGGTAAGGAGTCTTTAAAAGCATCCCTAATAATGTATCATTGTATAAAAGGTGGATGGCTCTACCAAGTGGATGTATTGGAAGGGAAATCGATCGATTCCTTCTTCATTCCGAGCAAATATTCACTGAACAACATAATCGCAGAAGGTGAAGATATTTCCACAGAGAAAGGTAGATTGAGGGTCGAATGATAAAGTGTTGCGAAGTATAATGTTAAACTTAAAAAAGTGTATAGAATATTGTAAGAATGTAAGTGCAATGTTAAAATAGAAAAGTGTTTCATACAATTATTACAACATTTATTGCCATTTTTATTTTTGCGTTTTTTACTGAGCTCAGTTTTGAACCCATAATAGTCTAGTCACCAAAACCGTTTTTTGTATATTATTTAGTATATATATATAACAAATAATCATTTTTTCATTTACTTTATTGTATGTATGTTTTATGCAGCATGACCAAAAATCATTTAATCGCAGTGTTTCATGTGGTGATAACTATCATACAATATACCACACACAATTCAAACTTTGCTTCATGCAGGTAAAGTGTCCAGTGAGTTTAACCCAATACATTCCTACCTCTATGCAACCACAAATGAGTGAGTATCTTGCGTTGAATTATTGTTTTCTAACTTTAAACTTTTGATCATATATGCATGATGGATAAAATAGTTTATTGTCAAATCATTATGTTTAAGTTACTTTAGACCAAATTTAAGTTTCCATTATGGTTTCCAGGAAGGCAATTTGGAAGGCAAAGGTGCAGTTTGCACCCCTGGTACCCCAAGGTTTACGCCTATGAACATTTATTGGCTGAGTGCACTTAAATTGAAGAAACGGCTTAACCATACACAAATGGGAAGCACGGGATAATCTGACGGTTGTATGTGTGATAACACACCTTGCATATTCCCATTCACGGAGATCATACATGAACATAACAACTTCTTCCTTGCAAACCGCCCAGTTAGTCTGGTGGTTTAGCACGACGCCTTTCAACTGAAAGGTTGCAGGTTCAAAACTGGTTGCTAGTTAGTCAGTTGTGTCCTCGGGCAAGGCACTTGGCAGACATTGACTGAACCCAGTGGATTGATAGGTTCTACCAAAATGAAGGAACATGTGTTTGTTCATGCGGACAAACATGGATATTAATATTATATCCTTTTTATAATACACATTGCAATAAACCTGGCACCCCGATTAACATGAATATTCTATCTGGATATCCTGCGAAACTGGTCGCTAGGTAGACGGTTGTGTCCTTGGACAAGGCACTTTACGGACAATGCCTGAACCCAGCGGATTAATGGGTTTTATCAAATTGAAGGAACGTGTGTATCATACACAACACACTGCAATAGCCAACCCTACGGTGGGCGCGAGGTGATCTGACGATTGCCCGTGTGTTAACCCCATTGGTTTCCCATTCACGGGGATAAACATGAATATTATATTATATCCTTTTTATAATACACAATACACATTGCAATAAACCTGGCACACCGATTAACATGAATATTTTATCCGGATATCCTATTAAGCATCAAGTGTAAATATCCTAATGCATGTCCCAAATATTCCCCCGAACCCCCAGAGACTGCGAGAGCATCGTGATCAAATCCTCGCGCAAGGTCCTCCAAGGCTCCTCCACCACAGCGTTCCTCATCCTCCATCTCTACCCGCTCCGCGTCCATTGTCACTTCCTCGTCGCCGTGGCAACCCCCTCCTCCAACCCACCAATCACAGCCGAGGTCACCTCCGATTTCCTGGTCGTCACGGCAACCAAGGCGTCGAAAATCAGTTTCTACTCGCTCAAAGACGTGATCGACGAACACAAATATGATTCGACCGTTAAGTTAAAAGAAAGGGTGAGTTCATGATGAAAAGGGTGAGTTTATGAAGTAGGTGGTCGGTTACCTGTGCTTCCTAAAAACTTGTATCTTTATTAATCCCAATCCACCCAAAAAACATTTAAGGCGTTCTTACAGAATGCTAAATAAGAAATGTAATAAAAGTCGAAATAGATTGAAACAAAACAAAAAATGATATCTTTTAAACAAACAGTTTTTTTTTTATCCCCAGATTTTTACCAAAGTTGGTAGATGCAAGTTGATTAATTATAAACATGTTGTTTTGCAAGAAGGCAGTTTTAAAACCCACGAAAACGTTGTGTGGTGTATAATAATCCCACCCAGGCAGAAATCATTTGAATATGATAGGATGTTCATGTTTATCCCCGTGATTGGGAAAACCAAGGGGGTTAACACACAGGCAATCGTCAGATCACCTTGCGTCCACCATCGGGTTACCGGAGCTATTGCAGTGTGTTGTATGTGATTCACACGGTATTTAATTTGGTAGAACCCATTAATCCTCTGGGTTCAGGCAATGTCTGGTAAGTGCCTTGCCAAGGACACAACCCACTAGCTAGCGACCAGTTTTGAACCTTAAACCTTTCAGTTGAAAGGCTTCGCACTAAACCGCCAGACTATCCGGCCAGACCGTTGGGGGTGTGAATATTCAACAACCATCACACATCAACAGGTGAAAATGATTTGTCCGATCGGCCGAAGAGATTTCATTTTGGGTGAGATCGGTGATTCGCACATCGGCATCCCCTACACCATGCGCCCTGTCGAGTTGTCGTCTAAGACTTGTTTATTCCAACATTCCGCTTGTCTGTTCAAAACCGCCGCGTTAAAACACAACATACAATTTGGTGGGGTGCCCTACCATTACATAGTGGCCTCCAATAGACATGGTACTGCATGGGCATTGAAGCACTTGTATGATGATACTGAAGCCACAAGAGAGCGATTCCAGGTTTGTTTTTCTCATAGATGATTCTGGATGTTTATAGAGTCAATTTAAACCACACAGAAAATATGTCGGATACCTACTTCTGGATAGGACACTAGTAATTCAGTGAAAATAGAAAAGGGATGGAAAAACGCAGTGGAATACCATACACATGTGTATAGTCCAGTCACTGAAGCTGATGCATTGGAAAAGTTAAAGACATTGCTATAATTAGATCGGGGCCCCAAATACTTCAGGTACCCTAAAATAACCCTGCAACCCCCAAAATAAACCAGAAATACCTTTTGCAACCCCTAAAAATGCCCCTGCAACCCCCAAAATACCCTGCAAAACCCATAAATACCCCAGATATCCCCAGGTACCCCCAAATACCCCTGCAACCCCCAAATACCCCCAGGCACCCTTAAAAACACCCGAATACCCTGCAAAACCCACAAATAACCCTGCAAACCCCAAATTTTCCCAGGTATCAGAGAAATGGGACTCCACCCACTGGAACAGCGTAAGGTTCCACGAGGACGACACGGGGAGGATCGTGAAGCAAGATGTCTCTTCCGTGGAAGTATTTTCCATCACCCACCACCACCATCCACATTATGGTAGGTGGGAACGGTTTGCGTGTGAAGTATAATTTAATTATGTTAATTCATGTCATGATTTAATTAATGTCTTGTCTTCTCGCCACACGATACATTTAATATCATTGTGTACTGTGTGTTAGAGTCGAGCATATATTTTTATTAAATAATACAGGATACCAGCGATTTTAAGACAAGGGTACAGTTGACACCCCTAACTTTCATACTTTGCTTAATGACTCTGTATATATGTAACCTTTTATTATAAATATTCAATTTTGTTGTTTAAAATTTTTAATACAATATTTATATGTACAGAAATGAATTTGAATACTCTTCAATTAAATATGGAATTCCCGTAGAACTGATCCCCGTTACACAACTCACCCTACCCTACTGTGCAATGTCGATGTCTTTCAACCACCTCACCCTACTGTGGCTATTAACAAAAATATTATTGAATTTAAAGAAATATTATTTAATACTTTAGGATGTTATATTAAATACAGCATTCCCTTACTGTTGGTCCTCGCTTTCCACCATACAATGTTGATGCCTCTCAAACCACCCTCACTGTGCAATGAAACACCTTTCCACAGATAACAACCCACCGTCACAATCCAGCAAGGACAGTGTTGCCAGTTGTAGTGTGATCCGTAACTTTTCCATCAGTGTTGATACGGAGATGGAAACACGTGATGACAACGCTCCACAATGGCAGTATCCGTTCTCCCACGATATCCAGCGTAAGATGTTTCATTGAATATTATGGACCGCCATGTTAATACATCTTACACAGGGTCATGTCTGTGGTCTGTCAAACACCACGCGCTCACAATCACCATAGCTGTTGCAATGTGTTGAATAAGACATTTGTTTGATTCACTGGGTCCATGTACAATTAATGGGATAGGATATTTATGTTTATCTCCGAGAATGGGAAAACCAAGGGGGTTAACACACGAGCAATCGTCAGATTACCTCGGACCGCGAAACACCTTCCAAAAATTAAAACGACGCTCATGAAGCAAAACATTTATGTAAAATTAAGTTTTCACGCATCTTTTCTTCCAATCAACTTAACAAACAATTTGTCATGAAAGCTTACAGGCTACATGGGCATTTATGACATCACAAGAAGCTATTTAATGTCACATTAGTGCAATTCAATAGTACAGAACTCCTACTATAGTAGAAAATAGTACAACTCCTATTATAGTAGGAGTAAACATTTAAAAAAATGCCAAGGTTAGAGGCGTCTCATTTTTCCTTAAACAATGCATCCGGGTTAATATGTTTTGTTTTAGAATTTTAACGTTGCTAAATTTTTCGTTTTACTTCCTTATTTTTTCAAGGTGACCTTGAGTCATTTAAAAAATTGCTATTTTTTTAAAAAAGTTTGAGAACCGCTGCACTAGACTAATCTGTGGGACTTATTTAAACAAACACATCCCCATTCACAGCGTTACCCCCACACACTATCACCACCCACGGTCGCGCAAGTAGGAAACCACGACCGTGGTATGGAAGTGCGTACCACCGGAGTCAGTGTGTGGCTGAGAACGATGGACATATCCTTGCTCATGTGGAGTATGAACATGAACTCAACGTGCTTGGGCTGCTTTATTATAAACCAATCGGACCTGTGGTAACTGGTTGGGGTAAGTTGTGTGTGGTCATATTTATTTTATTACTTGATAGTCCGCCAGATTAGTCTAGTGGTTAAGTGTGTCGCCTTTCAGCTGAAGGTATGAAGGTTCGAAACTGGTTGCTGGTAAGCTGTGTCCTTACGCAAGGCACTTAACAAACATTGTCTGAACCCAGCGGATTAATGGGTTTTACTAAATTAAAGGAACGTGTCTATCATACACAACACTGCAATAGCTCCGGTAACCCGACGGTGGGTGCGAGGTGATCTGACGATTTCTCGTGTGTGAACCCCCTTGGTTTTCCCATTCACGGGGATAAACATAAATATATCCTATTTCTACTTGAACCTATTTAGATCTCTATTTTTACCTGTGCAGTTTTACATTGATCCAACCATGTGGTATGTAACATGGTGGTGAAGAAACTCTTGTGGGCAATCGTCAGATCTCGCGCCCACCGTCGGGTTACCAGAGCTATTGCAGTGTGTTGTGTATGATTGAGACGTTCCTTTAATTTGGTAGAACCCACTAATCCACTGAATCAGGCGGTGTATGCTAATTGATATGCCTACAAAACAACTGACCAGGTAGTGGATGGTTGCTGGGTCCAAGGGATATTCATTAATTGCCAGAAAAGACAGAAACGATATTGTTTCCCACTTCAATAAACACATCCCCCCCCCCAGAAATTGAAGAATGCAGTGCCAACCTCCACCTTTCGTTATACGACAACTTCAACGGATCGTGTCTCGCTAATTTTCTCGTCGATTCCGACATTTCCCCGTCCGACCGCGACGCCGTCTCGATCACGATCGACCAAGACACCGTGATCTACATTCGACTCCGCGCCAACGACCACAGAGTGCAATATCGCGTGTTGCGCCTCAACCGACAACCAGGCAGTGACATCATTGTAACAGACGAACCGACCTAAATTGCATTTTTATTAAAAATCATAAATATCTTAAGTTTCTTGTGCCAAGACGCGTATAGGATCTGATTGATATAAGTTCGACGTTGGCTTGGTGGGTTAATGCATCGGCTTTTAACTTAAAAGTTGCAGGTTCGAAACCAGTCGCTAGCTACTCGGTTGTGTCTTTGAGCAAGACAAAATCTTTTTTTAATTCTATTACTAATTATTTCAAAATATTTAAACACAGTAACGCTTAAATCAATGTCAGAACAGTTGCACCATTTGGATTTAAAACTTCCAAAATTGACCCTTTTTAGGCAAAACTTACTCTCAAAATTACAAATTGAATTTAGAATTCAGAAGAGTTTGTTGTTCTTACATTGATAAAAGCACTGATGTTTCTTATTTTTTTATTGAGACTAATTTACTTCTGTTTGATAGCAAACTTTTATGTGATTATAAAATGTTTTGTATTTTCATCTGTCCTAGCACCAATACGTTTGTGGGCAACTATGCAATGTTAGTTGATACACATGCTAGCTATCAATGGACTATAACCACATTCCCTTACTGCTGACTTGTTGCATATTATTTCATTCAGTTTAATGTAAGTGGCTTTTCTAGGGATAAAAACATTAATAACCGGGATGAAACTTGAATAAAGTGCCAGCTAGCGGTTCTGTCTTTGGGCCATGCACTTAGAAATTAGTGTTCTGCAAATACTAAAGTAATGCCTTAATCATATACAACCAACTGCAATAACTCCGGTAACCGAATGGTTGGCGATGGTAATCTAACATTTACCTGTGTGTTAACGTCGTATGTTCTTTCAGATAAAAGTTAATGAACTGATTAAATACCTGGTTCCTTACCTTGCTGCTGCTCCTATTCACAGCAATAAACTAATTAGTGTAATATATGAAACTTCCCTTCTCTTGTCCCTTTGTGATAACCACGATTGCGAACAAAGCTTGGATTGCAATGTATTTGATACATAAAGTAGCAACAAACAAGAATAATATGTTCACCTCATCAGGGTAAAAATAAAAAATATTTTTAAAAACGTTGCGTTAAAAGTAGGCTGCTGGGAACAAACGATCGCCTTTGTACACACAACCATATTTACAAATTAAAATTTCTATTTACAAAAAATGATAAAAATTAGCTTGTTCTAATTAATAACGTACGTTGTAACACTTGGGAAATTATAGCTGGGAAGAAAATGTGTAATTGAAGAAATAAAAACGAAAATAGTAAAGACTACGTGAGCAGGGGTTCAATACATTTCAAGAAAACAGTTTCATTCTTGTGCCAAGAAGTATGGTGTACGCCGGATATTGTGCATTCATGCAATCGACCAGTTTGGTCGAGTGTTTTTAGTCCAAT
The DNA here is from genome assembly GCA_000149265.1 of Ciona savignyi. Classification (NCBI taxonomy): domain Eukaryota; kingdom Metazoa; phylum Chordata; class Ascidiacea; order Phlebobranchia; family Cionidae; genus Ciona; species Ciona savignyi. The sequence continues at coordinate 854,881 of CH003424.1, forward strand.
GTTGTCTGATTGGTACATCTGTAATAGAAGTAAGTTGTATTTCCAAATGTTTTTCGGTTAATTCTATCATGTCAAACAGTTAATTGAAAGGTTTTTAGGTTCTTAACCTCAACCAAAAATTACTTGAACGCGACAAACATAAATTCAACACAGTCGTACAAAGCATATATTCGAGACACAGTAATAACTCTTTGGGCAGGATATAATCTGCTGGTGTGGTATATAGGTCTGTGTTGCGGTTCCTCTAAATACCCAGTGTGTCAAGAGTTAGGGTTAGGGTTTCAAGTGTGCCCATACTGGGTATTCATACAGTCATCCATGTCTTTCCCATCCAAGGTATTTAAATGTTTAATATTATTGGGTAAAACAGGGTAACTGAGGAGTAAAACAAGAAATGTTTTGGGACAAAACAGGCATTGTTTTAACTATATGTACCAGAACACCAACTAGCTTCAACATCTCAAATTATCACTGGTCAACAAAAACATAGTTTTTTTTTTAAACGAGAATAAGAACACTTATTTCTGGCTAACATCGAGGCGCTGATTCTAAATCTGGCATTAGTTTTCTACTAGCACATCAGGATTTTGAGATATGAGGGGTATGGTGTGTAAGAATGACTGTATTTTGTATCCCTTAAATGACCATATTTCTGCCATTAACATGGTTGCTGGAACTTCAAAAATTTTCCGAATCTGTAGACCAACAAATATATCTTCTCTCAACTTAGCTAGGCTTGATTATAGCATGGGAAACTTTAACAGCGAAATTCAAAACCATTGGAATTCTGTTTTGCCATAGCTTTTACAAAGTTCTTTATTAATCCTAGCTTAATATGCAATGGTGGCAATAAAACTTGAAAAATATGTGAACTATAGTTTAAAACAGCTCTTCAATATCATGGCAATAACAAAGAAATCCCTCAACCTTGAAGGCCGAAGATAAGTCCCAATTGCGCTTCCTGTAGTAACACTTACTTTGACATCTTTTTCAACCATATTTCGTTCTTTTAACTTTAATGCAACGAGCTGCGCTTTTTCCTTGGAAAGACATAGATCTCTAATAAAGGCATTTAAATGTTTTTGTGAAAAAAAGATGGGATCTTCTGTGGTACCGGTATCAGAATAGTTGGAAGAAATTAATCCGCCAGAGTTGTGTAAATCAGTACTGCTATCAGTAGTATTAACTAAAGGTAGTGGAGGTACTGGTGGTGACATTGATTTATCATAATGAACAGGGGTCCTTACTGAATCCAAGTTGGAATATGTTATCTTGTCTTTCTGTTTAAAGGAAAACCCCCTTGTTTAGTAAGAAAAAAGAGCAATATTGACAGTGATCGTCAGCATCACGCCAAATCATTGGGATAAAAAACGGTATAGAAGGAGACCATTTATATACCCAGTTGTGCAAGCCTAAGCTCCATATCTTGCATATTTTATAGGATGCCCAGGTATTATCTTGGTTGCCTCATGGGTAACCAAAATATGCCGCATACATCTTTTTGATATCATAAGTGATTCTTTGCTGTTTTTGCTTGTAAACTTTCCACAGACAAAAAAATCAATCTGTATGGTTTAAGCAGTTTCTGGGCATTATGGTAGGCAATATATTTAGAAATTACTTGTAAAAATACTATGTATATTACTATTTTACAACTACAGAAATAACTAATTTATTTGAATACAACATATTACCATATAATGTTAATATAATTCCCTCAGTTCCGCCTGGTATGTTCCTACATTTTTCACTCTCTACACTAACTGTACTCTACTCTACACTTAAATAAACTTGCAAAAATATCCTTTCATCCCTTCCTTGTTATTTAGAGCTTGCACTTGGGTTGTTTTTTTCATTTAAGAATGTATGTTGTATTGTATTTGGACTGTAAAACAAAAATTGATTTAAAATTGCATAAACCAAAATATCTCAAAAACCTGATGTGCTAGAGAAAAAGTAAAATCATTTTTGGAATCTGCATTAAAAATGCTTTAAGATACGATAATTAGAATTTTTGTTTAAAATTTGCTGTTGACTAGTGTTATTAGACTAACATCCAGTGATGGGATTCAAAATTTTAAGAACAGGTTCTCTTTTGTATCGTACTTACTAACAACAGGTTCCCTTAAAGGTCTAATGTCTGTAAAAAAGCAAGAATCGGATCGGTGATTATCCCGACGTTCCAAGAACGGGTTCGACCGAACCCATGCGAACCTCTTGAATCTTATCACTGCTAATATCAAACAACCATCAATAACAAACTTACATCCAATTTCCTCATTGGAACGACTTGTTCGTTCTCGTCGAAACATCCAAACTGAGCGGATTGCCATGGAGCGATCACCCCATCATCCGGACCCCCGATCAACATCATGTTCTTCAGTCGGAGCATGTTCTTCTTCCATGCTGGAGGAAACTTGAAGTCCTCTTTGATGCTTTCGTTGTTCAATGCGGCCAGGTAGTCGCTGTATTGCCGATACATCTTCGAGTGATGCGGGTCTAAATGATGGAATTATAAACATTTATTATTTATGCGGATGGATAAATATTTTAAGTCCGTTCGAATAGCTTGGTGGTTTAGTGCATCGTCTTTCAGCCTAATAGTTACAGGTTTGAAACTGGTGGCTAGCTAGTCGACAGTGCCTGAACCCACTGTAAACATTCATTTTTTCATGCGAATGAAGATTTTAAGTCCAGCCGAACAGCTTGGTGGGTAAGTGAATCGTCTTTCAGTTGCAGTTTGGAAGCGGTCGCCAGCTAGAAGACATTGCCTGAATCCACTGGATTAATGGGTTCAAAAACAAACGTCTCAAAGATAAATAAACTGCAATAACCCAGGTGGACCTAATGTTGTCTGACGATTTGCTATTTGCTAACGCCCTCTTATGATAAAACATGAATTCTATTTTATTTAGGATTATTTTTTTATTGTAATAATACAAATGTCAATGTACGGTAGGTAGCATAAGCAAAATCTATAATTGGTTCATTCCAATAACACACACAACTAGCTACAGTTACATAGCACGCCAGTTGATCAACCAACATACTAAACCACACAAGGAGCTAGCTAGCTGGTACAAAAAACAAACATTGAAGCTCACCTTTCCAGTAATTTCCGATGGACCACAGTTGGCCATAATGTGTGTAGAATATCTTGTATAATTCTTCCTTCAGCGCAGATGGAAATAACCAGTTGATGAAAGAAGTGTCTGCAGAAAAGTAAGGTAAATTTATTTGGTTTAGTTTTGATTTTTTTGACCTAGTATTAAATAACAGCACATAAAACAAAACACGACACAGAAACAAGGAAAAGACGGCAAAACTTACAGTTATTATAACAAGGCATTAAAGAAAAAATGCAAATATTAAAAATATATTGGACGCGCCCACCATACCTATTTAGGTTTATTTATTTGGATAATCATTTTTGATGGGATAAAAAATTGGGCTTAAAAGATATTGTAGTTATCTTCAATGTTTTTAATCTGACAGTCATTAAAACATGTCTATTATCCAATCAATTTACTTTAGATATATTTAGACATGGTCACCTAAAAATTACCTCCAAATTGTCCATTTAGTGGAGATGATAGTGCAATGAAATTATGAATGTTGTGGTTGGAGTCTGTTTGGACGAGTCCTCTACCGATAATACCCCCTGTCAATTCAATTTAATTTTCAAATAATAATTAAAAAACAAACAATCGAAACCAACAAATACTTAAATCCGACCAAATGCAGTAATGAAATCTCTATACCGTACATTTGCGCTTAATGCAGTGAAAGATCCAAAGGATCAATTAGTCAAACTACATTAAGTTTATATATATATAATATATATATATATATATATATATATATATGTGTGTGTGTGTCAATAAGCATCAAATGTATGACACATATATACGCCTTGTGTAATATTGCCTGTGTCATACATTTCATGTTTATTGACCATCCATCGATTATTAACTAACTAGTGGGCGTTTTCGCTGCCAAGCTGCCGTTCTATGACGTCACATTGCATTGCGCTTTGAACGCCGCGGGCAGCGATCAGCTGAGTAGCCACGTGAGAAGGTTACTACGGTTCATTGGTGAGGGAGGTTACTGTAGGCCAGACTGAATACGTAAAAACATGGCGCGATAGAGGTTACTGTAGGTCGCGTACTAACCTTGCGAATATCCGATAAGATGGACGCCGTCCTTGGCTTTTTGCATTAAAGGGGTGGTGAAATTCCTTATTTTGTCAAGTTGATCCCATAATGGGATGAAACTATGGTAGTGATCAAAGAAATCTAACGTGTGTACTTCCGTTCCAGGATGGTGCTGAAATAAAAATGATTTGTTACGGCCAAATCCATAACGTACATCGCAATTCAAACTAACTTTTTATATCTTTTGCATAAAAATTACAATGTGAAAGATCAAAATATTTTACCTTTGTAATGAAACCGCGCAAATCGCTCAAGTCTTTTGCATCGTCCAAAATTCCGTGGACCACAATTACTGGCTTGTATCCAAAGGTTTTAATTGCTTGGCAAACCAATAGAACGGTCGATATCAGACTTGCCCACGTAGACATTTTAACAGACTTGAAACTAAGCTAGAAAACAGGCTGAGCCCTTTCCCAATCTGCACAAAATAAGAAGATAACTAACAGACGTTCGAACATAAATGATTCAAAATACACAACACAAAACGAAAGATGACGCGCTTTATCACGTGACCCCCATGTGCTATGACAACATCCTTTCTTTGTTAGATTGGTGGAGTAATACCACGCTAACTACACAAACGCAAGCTATTTCCTGAGTTCTTTAAAACTTGTGTAGTCGTAAAGCTAACTGCCTGTGTTTTGTATCTAAATAGTCTTGCAGGTTCGCGTTTAACACTTCATTGTACTGCCAAGCGCAATAAATGCAACACGCACAATTAGTTATATAACCAGCGGTTGGTATGAGTGACAACTTATCACCCGAAGGTAAGCGGTCTTGCATCCACGATTTCGAAAAGAAAAAGGCGTTCGCTCTTTCATTATATAGGTTACTAGCGTACTTGTGTGTGTGCTTAACCATGGTATTAAACTTCTATACTATATGTGTGTGTTCTTTGATAAAATATCATTTTATTCCACATCAATATTTAAGAAAATATATAAAATAGATTATGATAATATATTTATTGCTGTCAGCTATTAATTATGTTTTTTTAATGACGTATTTTTAATGACATCAGAAACAAACAACAACAGGAAACGAAACTGGCCTGTGTCACGATACAGTTGTATAATATATACATGATAGAAGTAAATTAATATATGGGAAAGTAAAATGAATACATGATAATTATGCTCCAAAGTGCTAAGTGATTTTTTGTTTAACGGTCACGTAATTTCCCCCGTTATACCGCGTAAATTTACTGACATATTTTAACTACTCTAGTTTTTTGTCGTTTTATCTAGCCTTCTTTTTTAATTAACTGTGCTATTCTTTATTAATGTAATGAAGGAACAAAAAATAAAGTAATCTTACTCCTTTGGGTATTAACTAGCATTTAGAACAGCCATGAGTAAAATACGGCCCGTGAAGGGATTTAGATCGGCCCGCAGATTGTATCTAACCATAGCCTGTAATTAAGATATTAAATACTATTTACGTAATAACGGCCCACCAAGGACTTGGATGGGACATGAATGGGCATTTGCACTAAATGAAATCGTTCGATGACTATAACTCCAGGTTTAAAACTAAATCGAATGCCCGAATATTCATTTTAGTGAGCAGTTTCCCACCTTCCCTCCATCCCGCTTTTCCTCCTTTTAGTTCCCCTGTGCTTACGCTCAATTTGCTGCAGCTAGTATATTATATGTTTTATATATCGACGAAATCGCAACAGGTTTTGCTCAAACCATTCATCTACTAGGTTTATGTAATGTGCGCTAAGTCCCATTCCCAATAACACAATTGACTAGAAAACTGCTGGCTTTGAACCAAAAACGTTTCAGCTGGCGATCTAAAGACTTAACTCTCTTAGTTTTTTCGGGTATTATGCACTTCCTTCCTTATTACAGACATGGATTAATGTCAAAACTTTAATCCTTCCAACATTCACTGGAAGATTATGTAGGATTTCCGTACTTATATCCATTCTTCCGTATTAAATACGGACTAATAACATGACGTAATTAACTAAACTTGTGGTCGTGTTGACCTAATACATACACGACTTAATCTCTCAATAAGCTTCGCATTAAGCAACGCCCATTACATGCCCACTGCTGTGTCTACTAAAGGTGTCGCCCGTAGTTTCGCATTTTGTAGGCGAATACGAACTCATCTGACCCGCCACAACGAAAACATGTTGTTGAATCGTCGGTATGCTGGCTCCGATAGCAGTGCTATAAAATGAAGAGTCTTGTTTGTGACCAAGTTACTCGAATCGACCCAATTTTACCCACTTTAGAGTGTGGTCGCGCCCTTTCGTTTCCACCAATCATATATCGGAATCCCGGCGAAGGCGTGAATCGGTCACGTGATGTTGTCGTACTTTGGCGAAGAAACAGAAGTCGACCCTTTTCGTTCCAGATTGTATTTCTGCCAGTGACACCACCCTTTTTAATGTTTTTTCGATTTTTTTAAATCGGCTAATTACTAACGGCCTGCAAATGGCAAATTGTTTCAAAGTTTAATTAAGTAAAATTAAGTAAATTTTAACAAGTGATGTCACTTTTTTTGTTTTTTTTACCGACGCAAGTTTCGATCCCAAGATGGGTACGTCACTTGGACCGTTTTTTTATTGATATGAGTCGGTATATGTATCGGTCGCGCTAACCATTCGGCCACATGACCGTACAACAACAATAAGTTGCACCATCGTTCAATGGGCGGTGCTCCAGTTCGACACGCCACCTTGCGGTCGAAATCGCGCAAACAACGTATACCTTACGATTCCCGGAAAACATGTTTTTCATGATTTCACACGAAAACAAATCGCGTGAAGTCAATTAACCAATAGGAAGGATCTGTAGAGGTGTTTTATCGGGTTAAATGGGGCAACACTTAAAGAAGGGAAAGTGGGAAAGCGGGGAGGAGGCAAATCTGCTCACTAAAACTATTGAAACTCATTTAAATCCTCCCCTGAACACTATTTTAAACCCCAGAACTAACCTTACCCCTAGCTTAAACTTTAAAACTAACTATAATGCCCTATCTTTATTTTAGTGTGCATTTTTTTGATTACGTTAACCATTTGGCCATGAAAGTTAAATGGTCTTAAACTTGAGTACTATCGCTAACACGCTGGTAAGACGTGTAATGTATATATATATATTGTATTTCTACTTAATACCTACGCATATGGGGGTGCATATTCTTTATATATTTCGGTTATGTCGCCAAACGAATTTATATTTTTATCATTAGTATACGGTCGTTTGGCGGAATGGCTAACGCGACCGAAACATATATCAATTCTATACTAAAACGGTCTTTCTGGAGAGGAGTCCAAACCTAGCCCGGTAAATAAAGAGGCAACCATCATATCACCACAGGTAACATGCGTACAGGTTCGGTCGATATACCTGCTTAGAAGAGGATAGGATATTCATGGTTATCCCTGTGAACGGGAAACCCAAGGGGGTTAACACCCGGGAAATTGTCAGATCACCTCGCGCCCACCGTAGGGTTACCGAAGCTATTACAATGTGTTGTGTATGATTCAAACGTTCCTTCAATTTGGTAGAACCCAGCATTAATCGGAAATGTCCGTAAAGTGTCTTGCACAAGGACACAACCGACTAGCTAGCGACCTGTTTCGTAATTGCAAACTTTCAATTGAAAGGCGACGCACTTAACCGCCAGACTAACCGACCGGACCTGTTTAGAAAGGAGTTCCCGTCCCTTAGGATTAGCACGTCGTGCAGCAATAAATAGTATTATCATTATGATATTACACGCACTGGTGCGATTAGGTTGTTTAATAGTGGGTTTGGTGGCACTTGAAGTTCCGGCTTACTACATGGGATTACATTATCAAAAAATAATCATGAACTAAATTATATGGTTGTGGTTAGATGGCCACCCTACGAACATCAATCCGCTGTGTCTACTAAAGGCATTTAACGTGCATATAATACAAAGGGATTGTTTATAATTATTTATTTATATTTTTTCTTTTAGTGACATGTTTTAAATACTGTTCGTTTTGCCGTGTTTTTCCATTCCTGTGTCGTAATTAGCTTCATTTCCTAGTATTTAACACTATGGCAAAAATTAATAAACTAAACTAGCCACAGAACTAAACATTTACAATGCTGCATTATGTACAGATGTACGATTCTGCATATGATACTGCTGTTTTTGTTGTTATTGACTATTCCCCCCCCCTCCAAAAAAAACATGGTTACACACTACGAAAATCAAAGAAAGTCTGTATATAGAAGGTCGAGGTCAGATGTATGTTTATTACTATCCTCGCCTAGGCCACTTAATCCGCGGTTGTGTAGTTAGCTAGGCTTTAATTCAGTGATTCTTTAACTATTTTAGTCGCCCCTTGACGTCTGTCATTCAAGCTCACGTCTCACCTAGCCTCAAAAATCAAAATAGCGAACAATAGAACAATGGTTTATTTGTCTTTATCCTGCTTAGTGTGAAGGATGAAAATGATTTTGGGGGACGAGTCGTTCAATTCGAGGCTTTGTTAAAGACAACGCACATCGAAGATCTGCTTCGTATGTGAGATCAATCTCTCACAGTCATGCTCGCGCCCGTATTGTGAAGCTTTCACGACCGCCAAGGTCGGCGCGCCCCTCAGTTTAAGAATCCTTGCTCTAATTCTTATAACGAACGTTGGCTTACATGTACGTTTGCAAGACCGAATGGTTACCTATATTGGTTTAAACCACAACACCGTTTTACAAACAACCATTAAACATATAATGACAAGCCCGTCTTGTTGCCTTAAGAAAACCAGTTTTGTCGCCGAATGGTCAAAGCCATCGACGCATTGACGAATTAACCTTGAAGACCAATAAGATACTTGCCTAATTTCATAACTGAACCCAAACAACTGTAATTATTGAAAGGTTTTATTCCGGTACTACTCAAGTGCCCATACAGAGGTCCTGGGTTCGAATCCTGTCCTGTACTTAACAAAGTAGTAAAATCAATGGAATGGTCACGACGTAGTTTGACATTTACCTGTGTAATAACGACATATAATCGTCAGATTGTAATATATTTACATCTCGGTTATTGAAGTTTATATACAACTAAATGCTTTATAATACACCGAATGTACCATATCTGGTGGAATTTCATTTTAGGGGTTTTTCTTTTTCCACTTAATCCCAAAGCCGGCTCCCCCCTCAGTACTGGGTCGCGCTTGCACACTTTACACAAGTGTTAAATAACACCAAATTTAATTAGTTAATTTTGATTTAAATTGTTTTTGTTGAAATTTATTTTTTTTAATGTAAGGTTTAACGGCCACGTCATTTTTTCCCATAACTTGCAATGTGTCTAGTCACTGGCGTGTTTTAACTACTGTAGTTTTGCCGTTTCATCCTGTCTCCTTAATTTGTAACAAATGTTGTATTCTTCTTTATTGTAACAAAGGATCAAAAAAATAAACTAAACTAAACTAAACTATTTTTCTTTTTATTACATGTTTCGTAAACGCGAATATGTGGGTTCTATATACGGCAGCGTTATATATTGTTGTTCGCGCCTGATTATGAAGACCAATTAACATTTTAACACAAAATGGTATTTTTTGATTTTATTGCGAATACGCTTACAAGGAAGAATTCCAATTCTTTTTATCTGTTCCTTGCCTGCAAACAAAATATTGTTTTAAACCCAAGTATTGTATTACAAAGCATTATTAGGGAGGATGTTTATCTCTATCATGGGTAGGATGGGAGGGGCAGTCGGACACTTGTACATGGCCTATCTGCTGCCTGAGTGAAGTTTTAGAAATGTGGCGAAGCTTAAACCCAAATAGCAATTCCTAGTTCATATGTACATTGAAAGTTAAATTAAACAAAAGGTTTAAAACATTGCTCCCAAGTCTTTATTTGTTTTTAAATCTTAAGTTAATAACCAGCAGTTCAAACTGTGTCATTTAGAATGGTGACGTAGTAAGGAACACAGTTTTATTGCGATGAAAAGGTTTTGTAGATAATTGAGAAAATAATGTACAAACCTTCGCAGATGTTATTTGATCACTGTTGATCCAATTTCACTTCATCATCTAAAATAAACATCTTAGTAAAAACAAAATACGTTAAATGCCGTATACGCTAGTTTTTTTAGTTTTTGACCGACTATCACTGGTTCCAATACTATAATGTGTGGAAAACCTGACGTACAATACCACTAATAAGTTTTATACTACAGTAACTTGAATGGTGCGTTTGTTTACCTTTAAGAGTGAAGCTGTCTTCAGCCAAGTGATCGGAATCGGAATCTGAAATCAGAAATTGATAATACATTTTTAAATTATATATATATATAAATATTTTTATAAAAATGTAAATGATTCAACCATCACCAACCTTGTTGTGGTCTTTCGTCTGTAAATGAGTAAAGTGTTATTTTTGTAAATAAAAAAAAACAGTTGATGTATAGGAGGCGTTCAACTAATTATTTTCCCTATCTCTCCAATGCAAACTGACCTCACAAAAACGACTGTCACTCAAAATCCTGACATAGGAAGTCTTAGATTTTTTCACAATTTAAAATTGAAGCTTGGATCTGCAACCTAAACTCAAAACCCTACAAAATTTTGTTTAAAAATTTTGAGCCCATACCCCTTCGTACATCGGCAACTTTTTTCCAACAAAACAGCTAGCAGATGCACATTCAACACCTTTATTTTACAAAGCACTGCTCCACGATTACAAAACTTTACAGCTAAACGAGAACACCGGCGCGCAGCCTAGCACATGCTGCTTTCAACAAAACAAACATTGGGGAATCACCACCATTGTTACTCAGCAAAACACTAGTTTAAAAACAATGACTCATGGAGGGTACCACTCGTCACATCCTGCCGTTCATAGAGGTCTTAATTGGTTATACGCCATCTATAGCACACGGCAAAAAGACAATAAAGTTCATTTTGATAATACAAAAAAAGCATTTAAATAATATTGAATAACTTGTTTTGATAATTAAACGGTTTATTTTCAATAAAAAAACTGGATTACGGTACTTACTCCAACGACGGCGCCTTCTCCCATATTGCCAACTTGTGTTCGTCATCATCAACAAACCAATCAAAACAGCCACGAAAATCAACTTGTTCATCTGCAAATATGAGGTTCAAATGGATAAAGCAATTATGTTTTATCTCCGTGAATGGAAAACGCGGGACGTATATTACATGGACAATAATCAGATTACTTCATGTCCACCGTCGGATTACCGAAGCTATTACAATGTGTTGCATATGAGACGTTCTTCACTTATAGTAGAGCTAAGTGCCTTGCCTTAGAACACCCGACCAGCTATCGACCACACCAGCTAAATACAAGAACAAAGCCGACAACACCAAACTTACCTTGTTTCGGTACTTTTGCAAAGTGAATACCCTTCATAGATGAGTTGTATTTATACCACAGCTGTCTATTGTTTAACGACATTCGCAAGCTGCTTCGCTGCATTGTTTAACTTTAATTTATCTGTGGGAACAGGATATGCTTAGTTGCTTATAATAGATTTGGAAGGGTCCAGTCAGTTCAATTTTTCGCGATCTCACATCAGAATTTATTTTCTATAGTGTATATTACCCGGGAAGGAACCATTAAGCATATTACTCGTTGAAACAATCCGTGTGAACGGTCTACTGAGTTTTTGTGAGAAATATTGCTACACTCTAAAAAATTAAGATTTAAAATGACCAAAAAAGATTCAAAATAGACTCTTTCGTTAAGTGGAAGTGTGTTCCCCTTATTTCAGGCGTCAAAAAATATTCTTTCAAAGAGTCAAACGATGTACATTCTTCTAATTTTCCAAAGCACTATATTTCTAAAGAGCCATATTAAAGCACTTGTTGTGGCCTTTGGCAAGGCACTTAACGGACATTGCCTGAACCGGGTGGACTAATGGAGTCTACTATATTGAAGGAACGTGTCTATCATATACAACACACTGCAATAGCTTCGGTAACCCGATGGTGGACACTAGGTGATCTGACGATTGTCCGTGTGTTAACCCCCATGGTTTTTCCATTCACGGGGATAAACATGAATATCCTATCCTATCTACCAAATTAAAGGAACGTGTTAATCATACACAACGTTAGTTTAGTTTATTTTGTGTTTCCACAATGAAAACATAAATCAGGATTATTGAAAAAAATGGAAAAAACGGCAAAACGACAGTCTTTAGAACACGTCTAAAAACAAGCAGTAATTTATTAAAATTTGGTAAAATTAGACGTGGCCGCTAAACCCAAATAAAAATAATAAAAAATAAATAAATTAAAAAATAATTAATTGTTTTAAAAGAATAATTACATTAAGCCTCGAAGAAAAGTGTGTGGTAAAGAGACCCGTGCTGAAATACTGAAATAGCTCCGGTAACTCGACGGTGGGCGCGAGATGATCTGATGATTGCCCGTGTGTTAACTAGTGTCCCTTAATGAACATTAAGGAACACTAGTGTTAACTAACCCCCTTGTGTTTTCCCAATCGCGAAATATAAACAAACATGCAATTTTATGCTTTTTATAAAAATGTTTACATTGTAACGCATGGACTCACCCAGCTGTTCCACCATAGATATATATTATTTCCGGCCCAAATCAATGGTTTTCATTCACGTTATACATAGATAATCTTATTTGCTGTATGATTAAAAACTGTTGGGATTAGTAGATATAATTTAGTACCTTTTTAATACTTAGTTGTTTACCGTTAATTAAATGTTCATGAATAGCCAAAATGGACTGAAGAATAATTTTTATAATTAGTATTCAATAGAGCGTGTCGTTTAGACACATGGAGTGTTTCGACACCGTTTTGCTAGTTTTGTACGTTACCTCTGAATACTACCGGGTCGCTTGGATCGCTTACAATACTTCGTAATTACAAAAGCCTTGGAGAAAACTTCTCTTGCTAAAATAAAAATTATGATATTAATGGTAGGGTTGGGGTGAAAGTTAGTTCTGGGTTTGAGATTATTGTTTGGGACAGGGTAAGAATTACTTTCCATAGCGATCTAAGTGATCCAAGCGATCCTGTAGTAGTTAGAGTTAGAGGTACCATATCGTAGGCTGATTTAAAGATTGTTTATTAATTTGTTATTTTCTTGTTACAGGAAATATATTTTATAGCATGATAAATATAATAAGACCAAGCTCAGAAATCCACTTTTACTGCAAAAATACTTTTCAATAAAGACGGAACTCTCGATTATTATGGAGGCCTAAAATAGTCTTCGTTTCGGATCTGCAGCGCATTTGCGCGGCTGCTGTACATTCCTGTTGAGTGTAACCAAAGACATTAATAAATTGCCCTATTACCTCGATCTTGTGACTTTTTATTTATATTTTTACTATCATTCTGAACGATTCCGCAATGACTGCGACGACAAAGCGTAAACACGTCATAAAAGAAGTTCTTGAGGATTTCAGCATGCCAGGGAGAGACCAAACCATTGTAAAGGTGCTCGGTAATTCTGGATCCAATTTACATGAGGTTATAACCCCATCTGGTGACCGCTATTTAGCGAGTCTTCCTGTGAAGTTCCGCAAAAATCTCTGGATCAAACGAGGTGACTATGTCGTCACAGAGCCTATTCTAGAAGGCGACAGAGTGAAAGGAGAGATAGTACGGATACTGTACGCACAGCATATCAAGGAAATAAAAAGCAACAACCTATGGCCCCCTGAATTCAACTTGAAAACAAATATCCCTGACGTGGTGAAAGAACCAGAGAAGCTGAAGAAGACAAGGGAAGATAGTGAGGGAGAGGATTATGAAAGCGATGACGATTTGTCGGATATTTTCGTCAACACAAATCGACCGCCTGAGATGATTTTGTCCGACACAGATGAAGAAGACACCTCGGATGAAGATGAACTCTAAAACACATCATTCTCCAAACTTTATTTAAAAATACATTATTCTCCAAAATACATTTGGAAATATATCATTCCCCAAAATACACCTATAAATACAGGATTTTCCAAAAATACATGTGGAAATACATTTGAAAATACACCATTCTCCAAAATACATTTGGAAATACATCATTCTCCAAAATATATTTGGAAATACATTAATTTCTAAAACACATCATTTATTTTAAACGTAATATATTTGTCTAATAATTATTTTCTCGGTGTCATTTTATTACAATCTCCAATGTAGTGGTTTATCAGTGGATTCATAAACAACTAAATGCTTAATAATACACTAAATGTACCATATTTGATCTGGACAAAAAGGGTCACTCCTTCAAATGGATATTTTCTTAAGCTGTGTTTTTTCAAGTTTGGTTTATGCAATAAAATCCTTGTGTCAATTTACATCTCTTTTTTTGTTAATCATTTTAGAATTAATTTAGTACGGAGATATTTATTTCTTAGTTGGTTTGAAATTTTGAGTGTTATGAACATTTTTGTAATGTTTAGAATGAGGAATGTTTGGAATATAATTTGTTGTTCACTTTGTCAAGGAAAACTTGTTGTTATTATCAATTGATCATTGGTTTAGGTTCATTATGTAGTGAATTTAATACTCTGTAAGAATGTTTAAACCTGTGTTTCAAAAGCTCCCAATCACAGCCCTATGCCTTGCAGAGGGATATCTGTTTGCTGGTATGTACATCTTGAATTCATTATTTCAGGGTACTTAATAAATACATTATTTCAGGCTGGTTAGCTAAATTGTAACATGACAATACATAAGCAGAACGTTGTTGCGTCATGAATAGATAGTTGATTTTATTATGGGGCAAAGAACCAAGTTACTTTGACTGAACCAAATAGATTAATGGATTGAACATAAAAAGTCTTTATATTATTATTCCACACACTGTAATTGCTTCAGTAACACAATTGCAGACAGGAGATCGAATTGGTTGTAATGCATTGGAAGGTTGTGGATCGATAAATCAAAAAATCTGTGTGCATAGTTGTTGTATATAAGCAAAAAAATGTGTTTAGATTTACATTGCTTTGTATTGCAAGAGGACAGAAATTAGTGTACTGTGGTAGAGTTAAATAGTTTGTCTAAATTTCCACAGTACCGAATTGTTCTTGCTGTTTTATTTACACATAAAAAGTGAACCGTTTCTTGATTTTGTTGGTGGTTAACTGACATTAAATCGGTTAACCAGTTGATTGATGCACAGCATTAGATAATTTCTGAACGAACTTTTAGTTTATTGTTTATTCGTAAAAAAAATATTAAAACAACATGCAATTAAAATTTACCAAAAAGCATAAGCAAGTAAAAAAATAAAACAACGATCTAGATGGCACATCATTAAAATATAAAAATAAACAATTTCAAAAACAATGGACGCGGCTGTACAACTTAAATTCCCTGTACAACCAATCCCCAGGTCATGGTAGAAAGGACATAACTAACTTTCCCAAAGACACAACTAACTAGCTAGCCACCAGTTTCGATACAACCCTTCGGCTGCAAGGCATCGCACTAATCCACCACTAAGACTGACTACTCCTACAAAAATGACAGTCATTATAATTAAATTGTACGAAATATTCTCCAGGCCATGGTGGGAAGCTTCAAATATTCCAGCTATTCTCAGATGGTCGTGCGTCGCTTGTTAAAGAATTCCAACTTTTTAAGAATTCAGTTGTTCATGGAATAAAGGTATTAATGTGTAAAATCTGTAAATATTTGTGTTATAAATGTAAAATATATCATATGTAATATAATATATATGTAAAAAAATTAAAAAAAAGAATAAAGTTGCATTCTACAACATTAGTTTCTTTACATGATGGTAGATGAAAATTACTGCTTTATCACAAATGTCTAGATGTTTTGTCTGCTAGTTACCCCCTCATTGTTGTATAAAAAAACCTAAATCACATTTTGTTACTAATACACACTTCAATGTTTAAAATAATATTTTTTATCTGCTATTTTCAAAGGTTTAAACTAGATGTTTTTACAAAAATACATCCAATCGTAATGGTAAAATATGAAGTTTAAATTTAAGTTAAAATCAGTATGTTTACATTACTTTAAGTGTATTGTTAATTTACATTAACAACATTGGTGCTTGGCCTGTAATTTGGAACTCACAGGTATTTTGCACCCCTGGTACCCCTAACTTTGCTCCTGTAATATACTTTTTTATTCAAATAATATGATTTGTTGGCAGAAATATACAACGAATTGCCATGGAAATTACATCATTGTTTTCGGTGGGAAAGATGTGTCAGTGTTGGATATTGGTAGGTAGCACACCTGTTGTCATTGTGTACATTGTTTGCTTAAATTTTTCATTGCATTTGCTTTCAGATTCAGTTAATAAAGGTTTTAAAGAGATTTATCATTTTTCTGCCAATGACTGGATATTGGATGTGGCCTTTATTCAAGAAACTAAATTGTAAGTACAAAAACATTAAACAAAAGTAGTTAAAGTAACTGTTTACCAATGTAGTGGTCTGGGTGCGGCAAATTTGTCTGATCAGTTAGCTCAACCGATAAAAGTGTTGTTGGTACTTAACATTCTGTATTCAACACGAGATCCTAGTATGGGTAAGGATAGGATATTCATGTTTATCCCTGTGAATTGGAAACCAAAGGGGTTATCACACAGGCAATCGTCAGATCACCTCACGCCTTCCGTCGGGTTACCGGAGCTATTGCAGTGTGTTGTGTATGATTCAAACGTTCCTTTAATTTGGTAGAACCCATTAATCCGCTGGTTAAAGCAATGTCCGTTAAGTGGCTTGCCCAAGGGCACAGCCGACTAGCTAGCGACTAGTTTCAAACCTGCACCATTTTGGTTGAAAGGCGTCTCACCAAACCACCGGACTAACAAATATGATATTTCCTTGGTAATTTTAACCCTTAGTGTGGAAGAAGACCCCATCCTTACTTTTTAAATTACATACTTGCACTCTAATGTAAACTTTGGCTTAAAATTACATAATGATTTATACTGGCAAGCCAACATTATAACCTACCAAATTTGCATATTTTTAATAAGCTTTTATACACCAGGTAAAAAAAGGTGTACTGCTAAGTGCTACAGTATACTCTCATTGCTATGCCACTCTCGCTACTATACTTCTTTTACAGTACAGTATACTGTATTCGTTTACAAACCTCTGTTAATATGCCGTTTTACCTTGGTCCCGACAGGTGGAATAGTAGTTTAGTTTAGTTTATTCATTTTTTGCCCCAGTTTTTAAAAATGGCAAACTAATATAATCACGACACAGAACGGGAAAAGACGGCAAAACGAACAGTCGTTAAAACACGTCATTAAAAAAAAGAGATATAATTTAATAAATATAGCGGACGCGGCCACCAACCCTAGGCGAAAGAACAATATTAAGCGATCCAAATTTAATTAGGATCAAAACAATATAGAGCCCTGAAGAAGAGTGTGCGGCATAGTAATGAGGGTTTGTAAAATGGATGCAGTATACTGCACTGTGAAAGTGGTATGGTAGTGAGGTGACATAGTAACAAGATTTGACTGTATAACTGTACACAACATGTTCCAACAGGTCAGAACCTTGTGTTGCACTTGCTCTTGCTCACAACTCAGTGGTGTACATAGACCCATCTTCATCAGCTATCATCAGGGAAACTCATTGCGTCGAGAAATGCATTTTATATTCTGCCCACTTTGTCCAGTATAGAGGTAACGGGGAATGTTTTATTGTTGACTTTTAAAGTTTTAGAAATATGTTTTGCCCCTTCAACTTGACTATGGGCACAAGGTATAAAACTATAAAGTGGTAAAATGTGTCTTCGAAACAAGAAATTCAGACTAATTCATTCAAATTAGATTTTGTGTGGCTCTTTTCAGTTACATGAGGGAGTTTAAAAGACATTTTTTTAGTTTTCGATTGTAACCTTACTACCAGATTATTACCAGCTTATTATAATGTTCTAATCTCCACATTTCAATTTCCAATTGTTTGAGTTTTACTAGAAGTGTCATAGTAACCTTGCTACCATCTTATACCATCACTTCTCCCCACATTCTGCGGTTCCTCTAAATACCCAGTGTGGGCCGTGTGCCAGAGTTAGGTAAGGGTTGGGGTTTCAAGTGTGCCCACACTGGGTATTTAGATCCACCCACATTCTGAAGTTCTAACCCCCACATCCAATTTCCAGCCAGCGCAGCCAACGACCAGGATAAGTTAATACTCTGCGCCGGGACAGTTTTCAACCAGATCGTTATATGGAAACCCCCTTTCACCCACGTCACCCATCGGGTGGAGACATTGGAACGAATCGATGGTCACGATGGAGTGATATTTCATATCTCATATGATCATGATATGAAAGTAAGTTTGCTTTCAAAGGTTCGAATATACAGGATTAAAATCCTTCTATAATTAAAACAACTTCCGTTAGCAATGCGATTGTCTGTGTGTTAATCCCCTTGGTTTTCCTATTTACAGGGTTAAACATGAATATCCTATCCATCCTATCCTGAGTAAATATGCTACACTGTCCTGGCATTTCCAATTCCCAGTGCAAACCCGATTACCACCCATTATATTTAACACAGGTGGTATGGGGCATTACTATGTAATTTATGCAACCATCCCCAGCTGTTGTTCAGTGCCTCAGATGACCGAAGCATCAGGATATGGAAATCAGCTTCCCTGCTACAAGCTACTGATGATACTCATACATGCACTGAGTGTCTCTGTGTGCTGTACGGCCACCAAGCCAGAGTGTGGAACTTGGTTTCTATATGCAGAGGTGATTGCTCTCTTGTTATGAATTCTCTTGTTGGGGGGTTAACCGAAGTGCAGTGTTTTTTATGACTAAAATGTGAAACTATGACATTGATAAAACAATATTGTTTCACCATTTTTCCTGCATGACAACCTCGATAACCATAATCTTGTTGTTTTGCTATGTGAACCATTTGATTAAATAAAAGTATCCCTTAAATTTGTTTTTTAAACTCTTTGATCTTTTAAATATCGTATTCTTGATTTTTCCATGTCTAAATTTACAATTAGTGTGTTACTGGTAAATTTTATTTTATATCATTTAAACCACCGTTTAGATTGGTTATGCGATGGTGCTATTGAACCATTATCCTTTACAACATATATTCAACCCAAGTGAAATGTGGTACATGATCAGACAAAAGTATGTCGGACCGGTTAGTCTGGTGGTTTAGCAGATTATTGGGTTCTACTAAATTGAAGGAATGGGTGAATCATACACAACACACTGTTATAGCTCCAGTAACATGACAGTAGGCGCGGGGTAATCTGATGATTGCCTGTGTGTTTACCCCCTTGGTTTGCCCATTCACGAGGATAAATATGAATATCCTATCCTATCCTGAGTAAATATGCTACACTGTCCTGGCATTTTCCCATTCCAAGGTTTAACATGATTATCATCCATCCATTAGGGGCCTTCTATGTCCCAAATTCCTGGTCCCGGAGCTACTGAGGACCTGCCCATATTAATGAATGAATGATATCCACCCATTATATTCAACTCAGGTAGTCTGTGGTACATGATCAGTGCGTCAGAAGATGGATTCTCCATTGTCTGGGAACTTGATGGTTTGGCTCACAAAGCAACCGTGCTCAAGAAAATCAACTGCAAAGCAAATGTGTTGAGTTTGGCAACTGATAATGGTAGGATTAGTATAGGATATTTATGTGGAATTTTAGTGTGGATAATTGTGATAAGTAATCACTTGGGTAACTTGCGCCCAACGCTGGGTTACTGCAGCTATTGTAGTATGTTGTGTAAGATTCACATGTTCCTTCAATTTACTAAAGAAACCATATATTCGCTGGGTTCAGGCAATGTCTGTTAAGTGCCTCGCCCAAAACTGACTAGCTAGTGACTAGTTTCAATCTGCAACTCTTCGACTGAAAGGCAACGCACTTACCCACCAGATGAATATGTTGGTGTATTGTCTATGTTTAAGGCTCTTTTTTTATACTGACTCTCGAGCCATTGACTGGTTTCGACCCCACTACCTGTCGACTGTCTGCAGTATTACATTGCTCTCAGCTTTTAGGACCAATAAAACTAGTATGGATGTCCCCTGGACAATACGGTGACTGTGTGGAATTTTACTGTGAGCCTAAATAGTTTGTATCTCATCTATTGCCATAATCTGACCCAGTACAACGCCATGCGCCACATCTGCAACCTTATATAACAATACCATGCTTGTATTTAATACCATCCGTAATTCTATGTCTTTCCACATAAATCTAACACCCATCATTGCACTATGTGATCAGAAAAGCAATTCTAGTAATTCACTATAATAAACATGTATAATAAACTAAAGCAGCGGTTCCCAAACTGGGCTAATACAATACTTGCAGTTATACAATACTTGCAGTTTGAAAATTTTGGCTTTATGAGGGAGCCGCAAGGTTTAATAAGTTTACAAAAGGCGCCGCTGAACTAAAGCATAAAACATCTCAGATCAATTTGCACTCGGTTGTATGGATGGGAGCATTCGGACGTTCAACCTCCAACAAGCAATATCTCATCACTGTGTTAAGCAAGTTAACCTCCCAAATCAAGGTGGTTCCCCCATTATGAAAGTGACTTATGTTCTGAACCATTAGAAAAGTAAACCAAGAAGCGTAACGCATGCAGTTCTGCGATAGTTTTAACAAAAATACATACATCTAGATCTAGAGTAATAGTTTGTATCTTTACTTTACCGCTTAACTAAACTAGTGTAATAATTTTGATATAAATATTATTTTTATTCCTTTTTTATACCTTAGGTTTGGAAGCCACGTCTAAATATACCTTAAGTAAATAATGGATTCGATTATTAATATATCTTAGCGACTGTCGTTTTTTTCCCCGTTTTCAAAATTTTCATTAAAAGTCCGGCTTTGTGTTTTCATTGTGAAAACAAAAAATTAATTAAACTAAATAAAAATGGAACAAATACTTTCCTTAGTTTCTTCCATTAATATGAAAACCATAACTCTTGCTGACTGATGCTTTATATTTTTAAAAAGTGCGGCATTATCGTAAATAATGAAAATTATGTTATGTTTAACAAATTTCACCCATAACTTTTTGTTATGTTTGTGCAAATTTAGCTATAATGTTAACACCCATAACATTATAGCTCTAAATTAAACAACATTATAAGTTTATGTTTTTTGGCAATTTTAGTTTTAAAATTACTTTCGACTCCATCTATATGGAATAGTTAACTATGTTTAAGAATGTTGTTTCCCCATTATAACCCCCATAACCATAATCTTTTTGTTTTGCTAAGTGAATCATTTGGTAAAATAAAAAGGTAATGTTTTTTTCCCTGGTGAAATAACCATTACCAAACTTGTGATTTTGTACAAAAGGAAACCCCACTTTAAGTGGGCCTACAAAAATAAATCTGACTTATAACATGTATTTACTCTTTATGTATAACATTTATAAAGTTACAAGATAGCTCTGGTAACTTGATGGTAGTCGCGAGGTATTCTGACAATTGCCCGTGTGTTAACCCCCTTAGTTTTTCCATTCACGGGGATAAAACATGAATATCCTATCCTCCCTACACAAGTAAAACTAACTCTTAACATGTATTCACTTTTTATGTGTAACATTTGCATTGTGCACCAGACGTAGGGGTTCCGAAGACAGTCAAGTTGCTGGTAGCTCATCGCATGGCAGTGTTGGTGCATAGTGATAATGGTACTCTCCTGTGCTACCATATACACCAAGCATGCTGGTCCATATTACACACAGATGACCATTACGGATCCTACGCCACCATGGAGGTCAATCAAACGGAGGATTACATCGCGATCGGGAATACTAAAGGTGGGAACGTGGGGCTATGAAGATAAATTAAGTTTTGCTTTAATTTTATATTGTTTATAAAAGTGGATTGTTTAAAATGGGTTTTATAGGAAATCACTAGGTTATTTAACATGCTTTTATAAGATAGTTTTTTTTGATGTTTGGAATAGGATCTAGGATATTCATGTTTATCCCCATGAATGGGTAAACAACTGGGTTATCTTACGCACATCAGCAGCTCTCTGCGGGCACACCGTCGGGTTACCGGAGCTATTGCAGTGTGTTGTGTATGATTCACACAGTTAGTCTGGTGGTTTAGTGCGTTGCCTTTCAGATGAAGGGTTGAAGGTACGAAACTGGTCGCTGGCTAGTCGGTTGTGTCCTTGGGCAAGACACTTAACGGACATTGCCTAAACCCAGATTAATGGGTTCTACCAAATTGAAGGAACATGTGATTCATACACAACACACTGCAATAGCTCCG